>CM038600.1:2466632-2653584 GCA_021533255.1 Ceriops tagal | reverse complement strand
CACGCTCGAGAACAACTTTGGATTTTGTTCTTTTATTAGTATTATTATTATTTAATTTCTTATCTTTATTATTTAATATGATTGGTTAATTGTAAATTTAAAAAAAAAAAAAGTGGGTTGGGTTATATATTTATAAGGTCCAATAGGCCCAAGTGAGCCATCTGAGTATTTATTATTTTTGTTAAAAAAAAATAATTTATAAAGTATAAGTCATTACATTTTAAAAATAATATTAAACTTTTTATAAAACGAAAAGCTTATACATACATATACATATATATATATATATATATATAAACCTTTTATTTTACCTGTAATTACTGTAAAAATATATTATTATCTAAATAAATAAATAAATATTATTATTATTATTATTATTATTGTTATTGTTATTATTGTTATTGTTATTGGTGTTCCATCCCAGTTGCTTCGGTTTCTAGAAACCCAAACGACGTGCGTTTGTTCTTCCGTGGGGTGGTTGCAGCGACGGGGTTGGGTGGAGGACGCCATTGTTGTTGTTGTTGATTCAATTGGGAATTTGAATTGTTTCATATCTTATTGATAAACGAGAAACAGAAGCAGAAACAATAGAATTCTCAACATGAGCTTTCAAGATCTCGAGGCAGGGCGGCCGTTGGCGGCGTCGAGGAGGGACATGATCAACGGCAAGCAAGACCCCACGCAGGCCGTTGCCTCCGGTATCTTCCAGATCAACACCGCCGTGTCCACGTTCCAGCGTCTCGTCAACACCCTCGGCACTCCCAAGGACACCCCCGACCTCCGCGAGAAACTGTGCGTTCTCCGTATTGTGTAATTCTGTTATTATTGTTACTATTATTATAATGATTAGGATGAGATGCTGTAGTCGGGTGCTGTTTGGATGGAACTGATTCTAATTGCTAAGAAAATGTACTTGAAATCCTTGGTTTCTAGGATTAAGACAAGTATTTCCATGACATATCATCGTAGAATTAAGACAGGAAAGACGTGATCGTTAGTTAATTTTGAGGAGAATGTGGGTTATGTAAGGGTATTTGTGTTAATAACTGGACTGGAGTAGTGTTTGCATAGAGGAATTGGCGTATGCTCAGAGCAGCTTTGATCACTGACCCAGGAAATATGGCAAAATCTATTTGGGATTTGCATTCTATTCATGCCCCAGTTTGTGTTGAAGATTGACCACCATCCTAATTGTTAATTGCTGGCAACTTGTTACTTTGTGTTAAATGTTTTTATGTTATGACCAGTGGATCATAAGCCGGGAAATTGGCATTTCACCGTATGAAAGTTGGTGACTAAATTTTTTCCTACTTCTTTGCTCTTTCATTTTGTTGTTTTGTGTGATGAATGTTTCTTTCAATTAATCTTCATTGGGAATTTGCTTGCACTGCTAGGCACAAGACAAGGCTGCACATTGGGCGGTTGGTGAAGGATACTTCGGCTAAACTTAAACAAGCTAGTGAAAATGATCATCGTGCTGGAGTCAGTGTAAGTTTGTTCTTGTGTATCTCTTTTCTTTATCATAGCATCCCCTCAGAAAATTTTTCATTTCCCAAAAGCACTTTAGGTTTGGTCACAGGTGGTTTCTTCTTGTTGGACCTTGTGCATTTCTTGTAGCAGCATATGTTGTGAATTATTGAAATGCATTATGTGATATAATTCATGTCACATGGTTTCTTTCTTCTTTCTTTTTTATTTATTCTGATTGCAGCAAAGCAAAAAGATAGCCGATGCTAAACTTGCAAAAGATTTTCAAGCAGTCTTAAAAGAATTTCAGAAGGCTCAACAGCTCTCAGCAGAGCGGGAGACAACATATAGTCCATTAGTGCCCCAGGCAGTTCTTCCTTCTAGGTGATTGGCTCTTAGGGAACCATAAAATTGTTTGCTTGGATATGAGTCTTATTGTGTGTTTCTTGAAAGGAATTAGTTGTGGCAAAATAAATTGGTTGAGATGTCTTCACAGCATTTTTTGATAAATGATTAACTTATTGTCTGCTTGTTTTTCTTTTTTCCTTTTTCTCACTATTACTTATGTTCTTAATGTTGCGCTGTTTTTTATTTTTTATATGCTATGTGCAGCTATACAGCAAGTGAGGTAGTTGTAAGTTCAGATAAGAATCCAGAACAGCGTGCTCTTCTAGTAGAGTCAAGAAGGTGAATACTGCAAACAAACACATGCTAATGTGACTTTTTCAGTTTCCAAGATTTGTTTTTATCGTTGTTGACTGAAATTTATGAAGGTTTACATCTTTAGTATCTTGTTCATGGCATGAATATGTGCAGAAATTTACTTTTTGATGTTTTCCAGTGTGGCTAATAAATGGTTTGCCTTCCTTTGGCGGTCAAAGCAAAACAATGGGTTTCTGTTCCTCTGTGTATCTCTCTTTTAATGTCACTTAATTGAAATTCAGCTCCTGTTTTTCACTGCAGACAAGAGGTCTTGCTACTGGACAACGAGATTGCCTTTAATGAGGCAATTATTGAGGAAAGAGATCAGGGAATGCAAGAAATTCAGCAGCAGATTGGTGAAGTGAATGACATTTTTAAAGACCTTGCTGTACTTGTACACGAGCAAGGAGCTATGATCGGTACATCCATTTCTTTGGTGGAACTCTTCAAATATCTTGAATTTGTTGTGTTTCAGATGATTTACTTAGTTGCTGATTTTTGTCCATTTCTGGATATGTTGCCAGATGATATTGGCTCCCACATTGAAAATGCCCATGCTGCAACCGCCCAAGGAAAAGCCCAACTTGCAAAAGCTGCAAAGACTCAAAGATCAAATTCGTCGCTGGTAATTACATGATTCTAGCATGTCATTTACGTCCTCTTTCTTATATCTTCCCATCCCCTCCCCTTTACACATGCATGCACATACTCTAGGTATTGATTTGTGTACCCATCTCTTTTTTCTGTCTAATTGATTGTACACGATAAAATTATTCTCTACGCAGCCTCTTGTCTGAAGCCCATCTCAGTTTGCAAGATATTTTACATTTGGAACTGGGCAACTCTTAGCTTTATGTATAATGAATTCTTTAGACCAGAGGAATAGTTTGTATCCATTCCATACTTCTAATCAGTGATATAAATGCTGAAAGTTGCATGTTTGTGATTTCAAGTACCATTAATAACTAATCTGTCTTCGGAATGCAGGCCTGCTTGCTTTTGGTCATTTTTGGGATTGTGCTTCTCATTGTGATCATAGTACTTGCAGCATAGTACAAAGGCCGTAAGGCAGCCTAATCCAAACGTTATCTTGATTTTTCTGATTGATCTATATCAAGAACCATTCCACGACAAGATCGTGAGTGTCTTTACTGATTTCATTGGTTATCTTTGTTTGCTAGATATGGCTGCTGGTCGGAGGTGGTGTATATAGCGTATGGTGTGATAATGTTTAGTTTCCTTTTTGGGTTGGGGGTGTTTCTATCTTTTGCATTCGGGTGTCAATGGCTTCTGGGGGGTGTTACGGCTTTTGTAATTGTCCTTATTAAAATATTTTAACAGACTACCAATTCTTTTTTGTTTTATACGATCCATTTATGGTCCTCTTGACCACTGTCTCGTCATCAGAAATTGGCATGATCAACTGCTACTAAACGTGATATTTTTCAGATGAATGTAGTCGTTCAAAGTGGCTAGCATGTAAACCCAACTTATGAAGTTTGTGTCATGTTGCTGATAAGCAAAAAAGAATTTCATGATATTCAAAATATTTTTGTGCGGTTTATTCGGTATATATTTTTTGAGCTGATGTTGGAACAAAAAAAAAGAAAAAAAAATATTGCGTGAATTGGCTTGATATTCAATGCAGTTAATTAAATCAGTTAAAGGGGGCAAACAGAAGATAGAATATTTAGACTTGATCTGTTAACACATAATCAGTAATGTGACAAGCCTGAGCTTCAAAATCGCTATGGCCCCAACAAAGAGAAAAATGAATCAGACCTATTGTTGTGTTCGAAGTTTCACAGAATTTAACATCCGCGAATGGTATAACAGATGCCACGACAAGGAAAAGAGCGGATGTAAAAGCTGTGACAACAGATGCCACTTTAGCAATATGCTCCTTTCTCCCAGAGAGCATTCTCCAAATGACGTTGCCAGTTTTGGACTCGATAAAATAAGCAAAATCTTGATTGTCCCATGTCCCTTCCATGCTGCATTGCAGGTATAAATCAGGCCAGCCAAAGTCGACTTTTGAATGGCCACTTTCAGCTGGGGGCCCCCAAAAATTGAAAGTTTCTGCGATATTGAAGATGTAGTCGATTAGTTTTCAGGGACATATAATGGATTATTGTATAATTATTGTGATAATAGTTACGGGTAAAATATAGCATATCTTGCTTCTGCATTTCATTGTCTCCTTTTTGCTTACGGGATACCGTGCATGTAACGGAAGCTGTATCCCGATCTCATGTGTTCAGAAAAGACAACCGGGACGAGGATTCAAGTGAATCTCGACGACAGGTTGATTGGAACAAACCGAAGGCAATTCCAAAGTTTGTGTCTCCAAAAACAGCTGCATCAGTATAAGCTGCAGCAAGTGGATGAACACAATTAAAATCTGTGGAAGGACAATGCCACAAGCAACCCCATTTAACTGAAAGAATGAACTGCAGTGGCGCCACGACGTAGTAGATGCTGTGGGTCATACGGATCAGCGAAGATCCCAGAGGGCAGTCTCTCGATAATTAAAAGCTTGCAAAAGTGACTAGGCATCTCAGATGAAGAAACTGGCTGGACGTGAATTGTTATGGTTGAAGAGAGATGCCGATGAGAACCTTTACCAATCGAGTTGCGCTGTGGAACTGATAATCTTTAGAGAAGATTTGGTCCATTTGGCAGTAGCTTACATCCACCGAAATGAAGTCCATGGCACATGAAAAGTTGGCTCAAGCAAAGCTTATCCATTTTCAAAATAGGACTCCATGATATGCTTCTAGGAACTAAAATGACGGCTGATACATGAGTTTTTGTCAGACTTTGTGTTGCAACTTCAAATCTGGTATTTAAGAATGCTGGCAACAACCTTACAGATACGTTGTATGCACAGTAAAATTGGATCGCCGTTTGATTCAGTCATAATTACGATTAAGATGAACGCATTGGGACGCTCTTTTTTCAGTCTTTACAAGGAGAGGGAATGCTAGAATTCCTGTGTATTCGTTGAATTGGTTTGGCATCACGATAAACCCGGAACCTTTTCATTTTGGTCGTAAGTTGCACCGTGCTGCTTCTTTGATGTTACAGACGTTAGCTCCAAGAGACATTCCAACCTGTTTATAGAGTAATAGAAATCTCTTAACAGGACTTAAGATGCTTCAAAGAGCTATGACTAACGTAGGCCAATTAATCGTAGATCAACACACAATTCCGGTAATAACAAGCAGTCAGAGGAACTAAATCTGACTAGATTTTTGGGCAAATTTAACAAGATAAAAACTGATTCCAGCAATTTTTAGTTTCCTGGCTTATCATGAGCATTACTTTATCTCATTATGCATGGCAGTGCAAAGTATTGCTTTTGTACATGCCGGAGAATATACATGATGATCTCGGTTAAAAGCGGCTGCTGACAACCTCCAAGGACAAACTCATCCTTTGGAAGGCAACTGTCCTGGACTTGAAACCATAGCCCCACAGTGATACTACTTAGTCATATGCTGCCAACAACTTATGAATTCAGACTTGACACTAAGGCAAAACTTTAATTTCCCACACCACAACATAAAGCTCCAGATCTATATGTCGTTTTTTCACAACTTACAAGCTAACAGTTCAAATTTCTGCCCCTCTCATGCCCCAGGTAGTCCAACTTCATGCCATGTATAACCATATCATGTAGGGCAAATTGCCAGCTAATAAATAGAGAAGATTGATTGTTCAGCATATGATGCCACACAGAGAGAACGCAATATTACTTTGGCATGCACTTTAGTGCTTTTATTGGATAACTGACTGCAAGCATTATATTGCCAGATGTACTACCCAATAAAACTGATTTATGCACATCTTTACTGCTGCCAAAATCCACCAAAGCAAGTAGAGAGCAAAGAAAGCTCTTGACCCAAACAAGTAAGGGCATTGATAATAAATAATAGTTACAACAAACCAATCAACTAATGAAAATTCTGGTGCAATAATCCTCATGCACTAAATTGACCAGCTCTATGTTATATAATTATGGTATAGGCTAGTTGCTAGCTGTTCCATTTCTTTTTCCTAAGGCCTCCCCCATGAATTATCGTTAGGGGCAAATTAAACTATTCCCTTCTATGGGCTTAATCATCAATACAGATAGAGAATCTACCAGATTGGCAATGGACAGGGACAAATTGCAGTTGAAAACTTGAAATGGAAGAACAAAAGCATGGTCATGAAAAGAATCCTCAAGCAATTGCACAAATGAGCTGAAATCAACTAAGAATACAGAGGATGGAAGCAACTACGGAGAGCAGCCATCAATGGTCTTCAGCAATTCTATGTTTCACTGACTTCTTACTTTTATGGTCATTGTCTAATGAAGGTGTCTCCCTGGCCACAGTACACAGTTCCCCTTCTCCTTCAGTTTCTTTCCTCTTCTCAATACCACTACAAAAATTAATCATAACAAAATGACATCTTCAGCTTTAAGTACACAAATTCCAAAACAACATTTTCTAAGATGCAGGGCTCAGAATTAATTGAAACCTTGCAGCTGTAACATCTAAATATTTATCCAACCAATGTGCACTGCCAGTGTGTCCTGGTTTCAAGGATCCAGAAATGTGCAGTATTTCCTCGTCCAAACTGGCAAACACAGAAGGATGTTAATTTGAATAATCAAGATTGGAGAGGTGGGGGGAGAGAGAGCAAAAGAGAGGGAGGGGCAGAGAGAGAGATAAGAAGCCATATCAAAGTTCAAAAAAGGGCCTAAACATAATACAAGATTGATGCAAGTCTTGAAGTCAGAAGCATAATCAGTCTATAAACAACAACATATTCACCTCTTGACAACAAAACGTATCACAGTTCCAACTTTAATCCTGTGATGCTTGTGAGATCTGCTAACAAACAAGCCCTCACCAAGTTTCTGCAACAAACAAACTGTATCAAGTAAGCAAATAAACTGGCATTTTCAACTCTGAGGATTCATATTGAAAAGAAAGAAACAATATCAACTCCTAAGCACAAGGTTACTACACAGATTTAAATCCGAATTCGTCACGAATGTCTTCATCAGTAATAACAGCGGACGCAAAGCCAAGAACAATAGCATGGATAGATTCTCGAGTAACTTTTACCACCCTCCCTTCTGCAAGTGACACAAACAATTGTCAAAGACAAAAATATTTAAGTCATTGTCAGCACAACTGAAACACTCAAACACTGTATTTCTGATTCTTAGGAGAAGGGAAAGGTGGAGTAATTTTGCAAATTAAATTGGTGGGAATGAAATGAGACTTCCCTTGCTCTCACATTATGCCTGGCATTGACTCATCCTCACACTTCCCCTAAGAAACACACTACAAGCAAAACACCATCCTATATCCATTACACAAGACTTCTTTCATTGAAATCACGAGCACTGATGTTCATAGAAAAAGTAATTGTGGGATTTGGAAACATGAGCAACACTACCTAAAACCATATCTGCCTTCGGAGAGAACAGTAACAGCTTCGCTTTGAGCCGCACAGCACAATAGGGATGAACCCCAGATAAAATCCTTGCAAAATTGTTTGATGGGTTGACATCATATGCCAACACAACCCCGTCAAAAGTTTCATTGAACCTGCAAGTCAATCCACCGTAACAAGCATGAAATATTGTAAATTTGACTTCATTCTCTAAACAACACTGTACAGGCTTCAGCAAGAAAAACAGAAGCCCAATAATAGAAACCCACAAGACTGAATAAGCAATGAACAAGGCAATGTGCAATATCAACTAATCTATTTTAATTAGTCTCCTCACTCTCCAACAATTCCTCAATGCTATTCGGATCCAGACAGAAAACCAAAATAAACAAAATTGGAAGGGTAAAGAAACGAACTTGAACAACAAAGAACTCAGCTCGCGGAGAATCGCTTGAGAAACGTTCTTGGTCTGGAATGGGTGCAAATAGACCACCAAATTAGCATCTAAAACGCTCAATCCCTCCATTCTCCACCAAGCACTATCTGAAAAAAAAAAAAAAAAAAAAAACAAAGGATTTGGCAAGCGAGGGTCAGAGTAAAGAAAAGGAGAGAACGTTAAACATACCCAATTGAAAACAAAACAGAAGAGTGAGGAAACACGTAAGCACACCATGGGAAGCGGACAGGGACAACAAGCAAAGAGAGGACGCGACGGCTAAAGCAAGGAGGAGAGAGATGGCTTAGTCCCCTACAATATTTTCTAGAACTTTACGATTAAAATAAAAGGCTAAAAGAAAGAAAAAAGTAAAAAAGTAAAAAAAAAAAAAAAGCACAATACAAAAATTATCCCAAGTTGAAAATTTTTGAAATTTTTTAACGAGTGAATAAATTTTGATTTTATATATAAAAAAAAGTTAAGGAAGGACATGAGTTTCAAGTCTTTATTTATTTATTTTTATTTTTTATAAAACATATAATATCTATATAATTAACATAAAATATATAAATATAATGATAGTAATTTTAAATTTTACAAATATAATTTTTATAATTTTTATTTATTTGTATCATTTTTATACTCAAATGGGCAATACAAAAATCATAATATTGAAATAATTGTGTGAAAAAATAATGATGATGTCCAATCATATCTCAATTTTATTTTTATTTATTTTTTTTAATATTTTGATGCAAGTGAATTTTATAACATGGATGATAAACTGAACTTTCCCTAATGATTCAACTCCATGCATTATTAAAAATTTTCAAACGAATCGTTGTAATCTAGTCGTGAGAGGATTTACTCGCACCAAACAAAAATCTTGGATCTAAGTTTTCTCTAAAAAATTTATTGATTCTAAACAAATATTTAATCATTTATCTAGGTCAATATATAAACATTTTTGCTATAGTTAGGGAAAAAAATTGTGCTTATTTATTTAATATTTTATAATATACTAACTATTTTAATGTAAAATATGTATTAGGACACAATGCATATAAAATAATGGTTGATTGTGTTAAAAATCTAATTTGATATTCTAAATATTTTAACTCTAAATTTAAGTAATTTTATTGGTAAAATATTTTGGTATAATTTTTTTAAAAAATAAAAAAATAAAAAAAAAGTTTAGATTGATTAGGCTGATCAAACTAATCCAAATTAATCATTCAACTGAGATTTTAAGTTTGTTATTTGAAACAACTAAATTCTTTATTTTAGTCATCTATTGTGCCTAAGGTACATAAAAGGTATAGATAATAGTGCATACTAATTTTATTCTTAAAAAATAAAACTAGTTGATAAGCAGGTAAAAAAATACTTAAATAATGATAATAATCTTTTATAATTTTATTGTAATATCATAATTAGATTTAATACTTTTATAACTATAAAAATGAAATTGGATGCTTATTAATTTTAATAGCAAATTTTAACTCTTAAAAATAAATTACATAATTATTTGAAATACTTAATATTTTTCCTTATTGAGATGTTTTTAATACTACATTTTATAATTTATTTACATCAGTCAATTGTGAGTTTGTTTTTTTACAAAGTATCTCTTCATCGAAATATCTTTTAATTTTTGAAGTAATATTTGGTATTTAAGTGGATGAATAAATTGTTATAAGTAAGTTAATATTTACTCTAATTTTTTTATATCCATATTTTAACATTCATTATTTGTACTAATTTCATCATTATCAATAAATCTAATATTACTACTTTTTACATTTCTTAGACTCTAATTGTATATTATTTAAATTTCTTTAAATAATTAATAAAATAATTATTGATTATTTGAGAGTGTAATTTTTAAAAAATAAGTTGGATTCTTGCTTCCATTATGTAACCCTAAACATTTAGATGCTTTAAATTAGATTTCTTTATTATTAACATTTTATTGAGAGTATTTTAAATTATCTTATTAAAAATCTTATTTAAAAAATAATTTGTAGTTTAAATTGTACACATCTACAAAGAATTGACTAAAGAGAAATTACTCATTAAGCTCCTAACTATATTTATTAATATCTAATTATGTCCTTTTATCATATCTTTTGTTAAGGTGTACTTTATATAGTTTACCACAAATATTTATTATAATTTTCAAAGAATTTCTCAAATAGATCTTAACACTACCCCAAATCTTTATATTTTCTATAATATTTACTATATTTATTAGATCTTATAATTTTTCACTTTTTGTTTAATTGTTTCCAATCTTCTTTATATATACTTCAAAAGATTTAATGATTAAGTGTTTTATGAAGTAATTAGATACAACTATAATGTAAAACATTATTTATAAAGATGATGAAATATAATTTTTTATTAAAGGTTAGAATGTCAAAAAGTTGGCTTAGACACATATTGTGACTTATTTCTTGCTTTATTTGATTTGCTCACACTTAGTACAATTTATTCACATTCTAAGATTAATAAAATCTAAATTCAAAAAATCTCATTAAGATATAACTATACTTCAAAAGATTTAATGATTAAGTTTTTCATGAAGCAATTAGATATAATATAATATAAAAAATTATATATAAAAAATAAGAAAATATAATTCTTTATTAAAGATTATAATTTTAAAAGGTTGACAAACATCAGTGTGTAATTTCAAAAGATAGATGCATATTGTGACTTTTTTCTTGCTCTATTTGATTTGCTTATATTTAATATAATTTATTTACATTTTGAGATTAGTAAAATCTAAATTCAAATAATTTCATTATTAATCAATCTCACTAATCTTTCTTTAGATATATAATTTAAATATTTATACTACAAATAAGTAAAATGTTTATTTATTTTGTTATGCTTAATCTCATATTATGAGACACAATAAGTAAAGATTATGAAAAATTTTAATTAAATTTGATTCAAAACATATTAAGGTATTTACTTTTTTTTTAATCAAAATTTATGTTTCAGATAATCTATCTGATAATGTTTAACTTTGTTTATAAAAATGACACTTATCACTCATTTATTCTTTCTTTCTAAATTGAGCAACATAAGTTAGATCTTTCATTTTTTATTTAGTTGACTTTTATTTTCATTCTTTTCCTAACTTTTTTGCCTATAAGTCTATGGAGCAACTTACTTAATTTTTCTTTTTTATTTTCTCTTAAATGATCTTATTAATCAACTTGTTGACATTTTACTTTTCCTTTTATAATATTATAGTGAATTTCAATTAGCTCATATTTAGGAGGTAGTGAATTCAAAATGAATTACACTAAAAATGAGTCATCTATCATTAATCTTAAAGTCTTAATTCTTGCTACTCTTGCATAATTTATGACCTAATAAACTTTATGATCATGAGTTTTGTTATAAAAGTACCAACAATTGACTTATTTATAAAATGAAACCATCTTTTATAAATTGCAAATATTTTTTTATACGATTTATTTATGAAATAGTTTTTTTAATGTTATTGGTAACAAACACTTTAACATAAGACTTAACTTATTGTTTTATTCTTACATTTATGATGTCACTTATCTTGATAATTACTTAAATCTATAATAATAACATGTTTACTTAATAATAATATAAGTTAAGATTTATAACTAAGTAAAAATGACTTCTTATTATTTTAAGAAGTTTAATTCAAGAAAAAAAATAATAAGTAAAACATGTAAGTATTTCAAACTAGTCATATGATTGTAAATGTTCATAATTAATTATAAGTTAAATAAAGCATTCAGAGTATATTGTAGTTTTCATTTAGAAATCTTATGATATTTTATCATAAATAATAACATTAACTTTAATAAGCAATTAAATATTTTTAATCAAATATATTGATATCTTTGGATAAATAAATATCTTTAATCAAAATATCAATTTATCTTAATCATATTACTAATTATGAAATAATAATTTGCCTTTAGGTAAAATTTGAAGTTTTAATGATTAATAATATCAATTTATCCAAATATTTTTCATTTATAGGTATTTTATTAAAATTATAAATAAATGACATATGTATGCATGTCATTAGAAATGTCATTTTGATAATTAACAAACTATAACAATAATGTATAAATGTCAATTCAAACATTCTTGTTTGTCACTTTAATGACAATCAAACTATAATCATAATATATACATAATATTAAACATAATAGTTAACTAATAAACTATAATTTTAATATATACATATAAAAATACAACTTAACATTTCTTAATAACAAATGTCATAATATCCAAATTCATAAATTTGTCACTAATACATACAGTTTGTATTTGTTTGAATTGAACTTATAATCATATAACATAGAGCAAATAAAATATTACAATTTGTTTTTTTTTTACATAAAATGAGATTGAACTTTTAATAATGAATAAAAAATTATCAATTCTTTAAATATAAATAATCATTATTCATTATATGATATCTTAATTAATGTAATGGAATTGGTTTAATAGCTAGAAACCATCTTTTTCTTATAAGAAATATAAGTTTTATTCTTATATGATCCAATTGAGCATAGCTGTAACCTTTTATTTTTAAAAATAATAATGAAATCGATAGTATTTGAACTTGTCATTGCAACTTTAAACCAATAAGTGTTGTTTTCCTTGTTTCTTCCTTTTTTTTTTTAAATTTATAATTATCATACAAATTGTATGATACTTATTAATAATCAAAAAACAAATATCACTATTTACATTAATGGAATTAATAATTCTTTTAATTCTTTTAATAGATTTGGATGAAATCA
Organism: Ceriops tagal; assembly: GCA_021533255.1. Taxonomy (NCBI): domain Eukaryota; kingdom Viridiplantae; phylum Streptophyta; class Magnoliopsida; order Malpighiales; family Rhizophoraceae; genus Ceriops; species Ceriops tagal. Next base: position 2,640,714 of record CM038600.1, on the reverse strand, counting down.
ATTCTATCAAAAATCTCCATCTTTCTTCTTTTGGCAACTAGGAACAGGGTTCTTACTATTCCTAATTTATGCAAGAGGGATTGGGCGCTAGTTAGTATTTGTTCCTTGTGCTGGGAGATCAACGAGGACTTACATCATTTGCTGCTCCATTTTAGATTTGCAAAGTTCATTCGGCCTGCCATCTTCAGATGCTTATGCTAGTATACTCTCTCCCTCTTTCTGTGTGATGGAGTTTCTGTGTTTGTGGGACTTCTAACCCGTGGTATGGCTTCCAAAGTAATTTTTGAAAGGAGAGAAACAACAGGGTATTGCAAGATAAAGCGGTCACCGAGACAAATGTGCTACATGGCATTTTAACATTTTTCGTTTTTTTTGGGGTCTTAGTACGAGTGATCTCAGTCACATGGAGAGGGGGGATGATGAGAGTTCGAAACCCTGAAAACGGACAAGAGGCACACTGCCTATTGCCACGAGGGCAGGCCCAAGTTCTTCCATTGTAACATCTTTACGTGTTTGGGGTAATAAGTCCAATATAGTTGAGAATGAGGTTGGCACTAAATTTGTCAGATTGTGTCTCAATTTCAGTCAATGATAGACAGAGTGATCAGTTTTTGGAATTAACCTATAGAAACAAACTTTTCATGAAGAAGGGTTTGGACGCCTTGATATTGCTATCAGATGAATTTTTACTAATTAAAGTCTCTTTACGATGATGTGCCTTTTTTTTTTTTTTTTCTTTTTGGATGTTCATTTTTTAAGCTTTTTTTTAAGAGTATATAAGTTTGACATTTGGTTTCAAGATTCAACTAACGTGCTCAACAAAAGTAGCAACCCTTGGAGTAAGATTACCTGGTAATTATGAATCTCACTAATTGTTCCTTCTCATTCTCTACTTAATCGTCTAAGTTTGTGATTATAGAAATTAAATGGCTAACTACTAAACATTATTAATTGTTAGAAAGAAAAACCTATAAAAATGGTTTTTAGAAGGATAATTTTTCCCTCTTATTCTTAATTATTGTACACATTCATAATTACAAAAATTATATGGCGGCGCTGCTAACTACTAATCAGTAATAATCGTTAGAAAATAATAATAATAATAACAAAAAAAAGGATTGTTAGAAGGAAAAGAGAACGAAAAAGCTCTTACGAGTCTATTTGATCCATTCTATTCCAAATTCAAAGTACATCCCGCATAAGGAAAAATTAAAAGATTAGTTTTAGGCTTAAAATGGTAAAGCCATAACAACACAAAGGTGGGCCTCTTACCATTTTATTACAAATACCAAAATTTTTGTTCTTTGGTGGATTTAGTATAACGGCCAACTTACTAATAAGAAGGTAACACACCCCCTCCATTTTCTCATTTCTATGTCAAAAATAAAACAAATACCAAATTTTTGCTCTCAAATTAATTACCAACCAATTATTATAATGAACTTACCTTCATGAATCATCTTGTTTTGTGGCATTGCGGTTATTTCATTTGATTTCGGGTGGGGTAGGAGGGGGGGGGGGTTTCCGTTATTGCCTAATTACCCAACAGTCACTTCCATTGAAAACTAAACAGACCGATCATTTCCAAAACAAAGAAAGTAAACACTTCAGTGTTCACTACCGTAAAAGACCACAGCCGACGGTTCCACAAAACAGGCCTCAAAAAAGAGAGACAAACATAGACAACGTAAAAAACAGAAGGGTTCTAAACGAGATTGTCCCAACGTTATCATGGACAATTACAACAACATAGACATGTTCACAAACTTCCCAAATTCTCTCCTCCTCATTATCATTAGTTTCTTGCCGTTCCGCGATGCGGCAAGAAGCAGTGTCTTGTCCACTCGATGGCGCCATCTCTGGAAAGAAACAACAAACATCGAGTTCAATGAGAACTTCTTTGTCAATCACAATGAAACCGAAGAGTATCAAAACGCTCAAAGACGTGCTTTCTTCAATTTTGTGAATCAGTTTATTGGTAACTACCCACAACTGGCTATCCAAAAGCTTACTATCACATGTTCAAAGCCGCAGGAGTTTCTCTCAGACATGCAACAGTTCATGTTTTTTGGTACTTCACGGAATGTGAGAGAGTTGAGTTTGGACTTTGCTCATCCCACGTGGGGAGAAAATCCCATCGGTGATAACCATGCAACCGTATTCCGATTGCCTTTGGATGTGTATCAAAATAGGGGCCTTGAGTCATTAAAGTTGTTTTCATGCAGTTTTGACGTCCTTAACTTCACCAATTTTAATGTGCTCAAGAGTCTCGCCTTGGGTTGGATGCAATTGAGTATGACCACAATAAGGTCTTTGTTGGTCTGTTGTCCACAATTGGAGAGTTTGAGTCTAAACAAGTGTTGGAATATGGAGAATTTTGAGATCACCCTCCCAAATTTGAGGCTAAAGCACTTGGTTCTCGACCAGTGCGAGTTTGCTCATGATTGGTTTTACATTGAGGGCCCAAAATTTCGGTCTTTTAAGTACTCGGGCAATGTTGGTCAATTTTATTTGGAGAACCAATGTTTTATGGTGAAGGCCGATCTTGACTTTAGGATGGAGACCGAGTTCGGTGAAACGGGTACGCTTCTCTGTGACCTTTTGCAAGAGCTTTACGCTGTTCAAATCTTGACAGTATGCAGCGCATTTCTACAGGTATGTATGCATCCACAGACTTCATTTTGCCTTACAAGTGTTCATGTCAAAGAGATTTTCCCGTCAACTGTATATCGTGCATGAGTAGACGTTTCATGTCTCGTTCATTCAGGCATCACAACGTGATGTGCTACATCATTCAGTGGCACCCCAATCAGATCTTTAGTAATGGGAAAACCCAATTTGGTGTGTGCTTTGAATTGGCACCATCTGTACTTTGGATACAAATCCGTTTTAACAAATTGATTTGAGAAATGAAGTGATGCAGTGCCTAATACTCCTTGGTTGACACATTATTTTGAAGGGATATCTTAGTCATTAAGAGTTTAGCTATTTGTTTTAGGATCAATTTAAGTCTTGAAATTAAGTATCTTAGTAATCATTGCTCTCTAGTGAATTATTGCAAATCTAGAGACATAAAAAAAATTACAAATCTATATGGTTATGTGATCCCATTCCTTCCATTCTATTTTTCTTGATGAATTTAATAAATTTCAAACAATGATCAACAATTTTATTTCTTACCGGTGGTTGCAGCTGATTCCTAATGAAGAAGAACCAATCAAGTTGCAAGTTCCTCTCAACGTTCGCCAACTCATCTTGAAAACTGCATTGCACAGCAATGAATTTTGTGGCATCAAGTTCATGTTAAACAGTTGTCCTGACCTAGAGAAACTTATCATTGACTTAGGCCCTGGAACAATTTTCCCTGTAAGTACTTGCAAAATTAAATAAATAAGTTTAACTTAAGAATATTGATAATAGACACTTTGGTTGGACCACTAATTTTGATAGAAAAATTTTGATGTGTTTTATGGGTTTTTTTTTTCCCCAGGATTATTATCCTCCCTTTGATTTCAATCCACGGGAATTCTGGTCCAAGAACTTAATCGTTGAACCATGCATCAAAAGAACCCTTAGGATAGTGGACGTGAAAGGGTTTAAAGGCACATGGACTGAACTTCATGTCTTGATATACATAATATACTTTGGTCGTGTCATGCAGGAGCTTAATCTCTATCTCGCCGCAGCTGAAGAAGGTGGCAATGGGAATGGTGGGAGGGAAACACATATGCAGAGAGCCCAGCTGGTTATGCAGTGCGCAAAGGCGTCGCCAAATCTGTGCATATCGATTCTTACTGAGTCCTCATAATCATCAAATTCCATGGGACACATTTGAATTAAGTTGCAACACGTGATTTTTTATTTTTCCTAAAGATGGTAATGGCTAGAAAATATGGAGAACACATTTTGTTATCTTGGGTTCAGTTTTAGTTTGCTTGCTCTACTCTCATTACGAGGTTCCACAGGATTTTTTTTTTTTTTTGCTTATTTCAAACAAGAATGTTTGCATGTGCTACTCAATCTTTGTCTTACTTTGCCTTTATATATATATATATATACATAACATGCATTATTGGTTATTCCATAACAGCAAGTGTTGGTGCTAGGATTTGCAATCTTTTCTTTTTCTTCTTGTTTGGTTTGTTTGGTAAAAGTTGGGAGGGCAGTCAAAGGGCATCACCTTTTCATTGGGTATTGTACAAACAATTAATTATTTGGATATAACTGAAGCTTCCAGTCTTGTAACCCGATGTATAATACAAAGGCCCATCTTAAAATTTATATTCAGCGGAGAAAAGATTACAATAATTAATAAATAATAATTTTAAAATAAAAATAACATAGAAAATTGTTGACATTCTCCTTTCACATTTATTTTTTTCTGATGGGGTAGACTAAAAATGAACGAGCAAATTTTACTTATAAGAGATTTTTTTTTTTGTGAGAATTGAAAGATGCCACTGGAATATCACCAGGGGATCAACGGACCCGAGATTAAAATTTTATTTTTCTCGTGTAAGTCTTAATTTTTCAAATCATAAGATTTTGTTTGAATCTCAAGTTGTATAAATAGAATTAAAAATTTATACAACTATATTAAGTTATGAGTAAAAAAGATTTTTATGCTAATTAAAAATATAAAAAAATTATAAGTAAAATAACTTACATTACTATTATAGGAGACACATAACTTATAATTTTAGTTAGCCAAGTCTTTCAATTGCAAGTCATTAATTTGTGCGGTAGGTTCTACTTTATTTAATTAAAATATTTATGAATCGATTGTATTTTTAAAATTAAAAAAAAAATAAAATTAATTTTTGGTTTTATTATTAATGTCATCAAACATTGACATAAGATTTTAAAGTTTTCTTTCCCTATTATTTATCCACGCAATTATAATTTATGAGTCACTTTTAATGATGAGTGAAACCCTCCTAGCTTATTTCCTTAATTCCAAAGGTGGATTGTTTTTATGATTACAAGTAGCTCTTCTTTATAAATATTGGTGTCTCAATCACCTTGGAAAACATTTATATAACTTTCTCATTATTGCCTTATAGCATATCTTTTAAACTTACCATCCTATATTCATCCATAATCATGACATCTGTTTAAATTTGTATGTACTTTTTAGGGGTAATAACTAAGTCAGATCTTGCAATTGTGTCTTTGCCTTTCTTATAGGTTAAACGTCTCTAAGGTTTAATAAGAACTTGCCAAACATGAAGTTGTAATATGGTCATTTCATTTTCGACTATCACCATAACTTGACATGAATTAGATCATAAGTTTCTTCAATAAAAAATGACTTGCTTACGAAATGTATTCATTCTTTCCTAATTAAATAAACCATACAATTACATAAAATCCTATTAGTCATATCTCCCTCGATATATAAACTTGACCCAATTTGCATCACGACTTCCATACATCCTTAATCAAGTTCAAAATCCCTCATGAAATTCTCCACTATTTCAAACACATACACTAAATGAGTTGTTAACTATTGCCTTATAAATCAGAGTGAGCATGTAACATCTTAATCAGAATTTTCTATCATATTACCTAATCTATTACTTTTTCAAATTCTTAAAAGGCTCTTTAAAGGTTATAAACCTAACTCAATTGCCCTTTAGGGCCACTAACTTTGTTCTAAGAGATTCATCTCAGTCCAAACTTGATTTCTCACCATTTTCTATTAAAAACCTATTTCTAATACTCACTTAACAGCCCATTAATTCAATTTTGTAAAATCCACCATAATTGAGCACTATGGACCTCTTTACTAAGCCTATATTTATGTTATAATTTGATTATTAGGATTATAAACTCTTTATAAGCCCTTTCTTTGTCTTCGTAGTGCCCTCTAAGTGGGTTGACTATGGTTTAGCCCTTCCTAAAGTCGATTTAAGCCCATCCACCTTGTCTTCCCTTTGTTGCCTTTCAACTGCACACATCTCCCCCCTTAAATCCATCTATAGTTATAAACAAGGATGCAATAACTATCGTTTCTTATAAACACCTTTGTTGGTTTACAAATGTTAGTCTTAGTCAAGGTTAATGTCAAGTTTGGCTCTATTCATCTTTTTAATGCTTAAGTAGTGGTTGCCAACTCTTGCTAAACTCTTAAAATATAAACCCTTCTATTTATCTCCATCACCACAATTATCAAAATCATAGTTTTTGGCTTAACCAGTAATATCATACGACAAATGTTAAGCCTCCATTTTTGGTCTAATTGAACATTCATACCTAAATACCTCCCTTATCTCTCTCTTAATCTCAAAAGGAATCCTTTAAATTAGGCCCAGAGTGGAAGACTCTTGATTAAGATTCATGCACATGGGTCAAACCTAACTATGTCAATAAACCATGGTGTGAGACTACATAATAACCTTTGTTCCAATTTCCCCTACCGTCTATTTTTTCATTATATCCTCTTTAAATTCAAAGGTAAATAAAACCTTTTATCCCCCCATAACTATTATTTGGAATAGATTATGGTCTTTATTATATAGTTACTCCCTCAAAAACTTAATTGATTAGGGATTACAAATGACTCCCATTACATTATATTGTAGCCATTCTATCTTCACCTCTGTCATGCTGTATGACTTTATTACTGGCAATAAAGTTGTGTTGCACATTGCCAAACCCTTTAGCAATAGACAACCACTTCCTCTTCCTTTTTGTAAAACATCCTTTTAAGTCATGATTACTATTTTTACACCTTCACTACTTTGCTTCACAAAAAGCCACTGCCTCTATTCTCTAAGGTAAGCTATAATCCTTGTTCAATCTTTGATCGAAGTTAGGGGTAGCTCACTAATTTCACCTTTAATTGGTGACCCAAGAATCATTCTCCGTTTAGTTTTTGGGTCATATCTAAAACATTTTATCAATTGTTAGATTTGATAAAAGCAAATCTTTTGTTGACCTTAATAACCTTATTGGGGATTACCACTTAAAAACCTTGCCCATCATTGAAAGATTTTCCAAAATCCCCTACAGTTGACCTTCATTAGCAAACTACTGATGAAGTGTGAAGTCATAGTGGCCATGGATCATACCAACATAGTAAGCTTCTAGGAAAGGTGATGATTACCTTAGAAAAAAGTTGATTTGAACAATATTTTAAGAAAAAAGCTCAAGTCTTTTTAAATGTTTAGATTAAAAATGAAATGCACTTAAATATAATTTATACTACTAAAATTAAGTCTACAAAAAATATATGTATTATCTATAATTCTTTCATATATGTAATAATTTAAGAATTATTTGACATTCTTTTTATTAAAAAAATATATTTTTTTATAACTATCAAATAAATCAAAAACAATATGCTTAATTTTTATTTTAAAAGTATTTCAGCATTCTCTATTTCACATCCTTTTCTTTTTCACTATGAAATTCATTGTTATAAACCCTTTTGAAGACCGTAAACAACACATTCTAAAAAATATTCCATCCATGTAGTTAAGTTAGGAAATAACCAAAAAGAAGAAGGCCTTTGAAGTTATGTTTGTTTCTTCTTGCTTTAGAAGTCGATAATGGGTTCTCCAATTGTCAAATTCCTCTCTACCGTCCATGGCAAGTTAAATAGCTTGGCCATGATGAATTTGAAGGTCATGTTCACATTTACATTATGTTTAGCACTTGACAAGAAAAGGGTAGCCTTCATTGGTGTCGCATATGCCCTTGCCTGTGCACCGTTGTAGAATCAAAACGCTGAAGCATATATGCCTCTCTGATGATGAAGCATCCATGATTTCCATGCTAGTTTACTTAAAAAAAAAAAAGTTCTTTTCGAATCTTAAATTCAACTTTAGTGAACATGGGTTCCCCTTGATGCCACTTAAAAAAAAAATGTTAGAATTGTCAATTTGTCCTTAAAATTGGCACATACTGACATCAGAACTCCCTCCAGTCACCCAAAAAAAAAAAAAAATTCTTCCAAATCCACATATCCCCGTGAGGAAATCACATTGAAGTAAATATAGATACACAGGAAGAATTACATGAAAGTTGGAAACTTTGCAAAAATTGCAAGCTATTTACCTGAGTTACTATTGTCCATTGCGAATTTGGAGGAAGTTGAACAAAGTCATCCAATTTAGTTCCTATTAGTATGGGAATAGCTGGCTGCAAACAGCAAACACAGAGAAGGAAGCTTAGAGTTGAAGCCTCGTTCCATATGAAACTACTGTCTCATAATGGCATTAATAAGATCACTAATAAATTGATGTTATCAACTTTTAATTTTACATTTTCTTAAATGCCATTTTTTGTTAGATACTGGAACATGCTGTATCAGTTGCAATTCTAAGATCCTTCTCCAATTGCGAAAAAAATTCGACAAATAGAAACCCTTGCTTTAGTAGAAAAAGTAACAAATTGACAAAGAAAAAGAACTAAATAAATGAATATTGTAATTATTGTTACCTAATTCCTTTTTCTTGCATCACTGTACCATCCAATTACATCGCAAAGCCAAGCAATTCAAGTTTTCAACGTAATATGATAAGCTTTTATGGTTTTTCATAAAAAGTATCTGCATTCTTTGAGAAACGAAATGAGTTAATTGAGCTAACCTATGAAGAGTACGCCGACTAGTAAGATCAAACATAAACAAAATTGCTATTGCATCTCTACGCGACATGGGAACATGATCAAGTGACTTCTAGTCGCTTGCATCCAAGCGAACGGAATTCCATCAAAGTGATTGAAAAAAACAAAAACCGATATATATATATAGAGAGAGAGAGAGAGCATGGTTTCTCTGTCAAAACCATAGAAAGAAAATAGAGAAATCAAAACACAGGTGGACAACATACCTCCTACATCCCATATACTGAAGGACTTCCTGTCACCTTGAACAAATAATGTTTTTGTTAATCAAATTCAATACTCTCATTTGCGAAGTAACTATAATCTTTCTCATCCCCACATACTTGATCTTTATTTGAACAGGAAAAGAACAGGGAAAGAAAAAAGGAACACATTGGTTAGTCGATACAGCTAATCAGGAAGCAAGATACTAAACTGAAAATGGAATAAAGCTCAAAAAAAAAAAAAAAAAACAAAGAAAGAAAACAAAGAGCGCACTCATCTTGAATACCACAAAGCTTGTTTTTCCAATTTATAGTTGCACAAAAGAATTATAAAAATATCAAATTTTTAGGTGGCAGGTCAATTTTAAAATATTTGATTAAAAGACAAATAAATAAGAATTTTTCAAAAAAAAAAAACATAAATACCAACAATATCACAAAATTATACATGTTGACCAATAAACTAGAGTTGAAAACATGGATTTCTAAAATTTTTAAGTGATTGTTTAAGAGAGAGAAAAACAAAAGATGCTTGTTTATCTATTTTTAAAGGAGCATGGGCAAATATGAAATTGTTACGTATTCAGACATTGTACATTTCTGCATCACTCAATTATCGATAATTGTTTAAAATCAGTATGATTAGTAATTCGGAGTTAATCTTAAAATTCTAAATATGTATAGATCATGCATCTCTCTCTCTCTCTCTCTCTCTCTCTATATATATATATATATATATTGATGTAGTCAACTTAGTAAAGTATTCGTGATTTATGAAAATCATCATAACGTAATTTCAGATTCTAAATTATTCTCTCTCTCTCTCTCTCTCTCTCTCTCTCTCTCTCTCTTTTAAAGTTTGAAAATCTAAAATCAATTATTCAATCCTTTTGGGTAGATTGTTGTATACAACAAAATTATAAAAGATATTTTATAAAGACCTTTTACTGCCATCTTCGTTAATCAAAGTAATGTTGCTTTAGTTTCACTAGAAAAAAAAAAATCTTTTCTGAATTTTTTTTAAAAATAAATTTGGTTCCATCAAACTTAAGTTTGAGATAATTTTATTGGGAAACATAATATCATAAAAAATATCTAACTTGTTATACGTAAGAATAATAAAAATTGATTAGTATTTATTAAAAAAGAAGAATATGAATAAAATGAATTTAAAACTATTTTAAATATACGAAATAATTTTTAAATTAAGAATTTTAATATTTAATTTAGAGCCAAAGATGTTATTAATTTACATCAAATATCTTTTATTAAATATAATTATATAACAATAACTCATAACTCATATATTGTATAATAGATGTATTAATTTTTCTTTCACTGATATATTATTAAATTTATTAATATAATATAAATTTTAATTTTTAAAATATTAAAAAATAAAAAAATAAATATTATAATTTTTTATTTTTTATAATATTTAAAATATTTTTTAAATTTTTTATAAAAATTAAATTTTATGTTATATTAATAAATTTAATAATATAACAATAAAAAGAGTACATATATCATATCATATAATATGTTAGTAACTATATTTAATTAATGAAATTAATATATTAAGTGAATTTATAAAATAATAAATAGATATAATTAAGTTTTGTTTTAATTTAATAAATAAAATTTTATAACCTAAAGCTGAGGCCCAAGCTTCCCAAATACGAAGGCCCTTTTTAACAGAAAGAACCGAGCAAAGACCACCTAAGTCGCCGGCCAAACCCACAACCAAACAGCACCCACCCCACCCCGGCAAGCAAACCATTCTCTTCAGTTTCCCGTCAGAGAACAGAACAGAAGAGAAGAGAAGCAAGCGCCTCCGCCATAGCCGTCGTGGGTCACGTCCACCGCTGTAGCCACCACGATATCCGCTGGTAGCTCGATTGCGACGTCCATCTCTACGAGTACCGCCAAAAACTTGTACCACCGTTTCCACAGGACCGAGCTTCACGCACATTGATAGTGATCTTACGGCCGTCGAGATTCTCTCTCCATTCGTTCGCTTATCGAGTCTTCCTCAAATCGTGGAAAATGGGTACTGAAATTGAGGGCTTAGAAGAGAGAATGAAGTCGTTTCTAGAGCAGCTTCGAGCAGAGACTGGGGTTTTTGAGCGAATGGTGTACAAGAACAAGAACCAGCATAGGAGGTCCTCGTATTTTCAGTATATCTTAAAGGTAATCAATAGCTTTTTTTTTTTTTTCCTTCGCTTCTTTTTGTGGGGTTTTCATGTGATTTTTTCCTGATCATGTTTCTGGGTTTTTGTTTTTTTTTCTGAGAAAATTGAGGAAAAGGAGGAAACTTTGTAATTTATTAACAACGAGAAAATTCCTTTTAAAGTTACCCTCAGAGTCATAGGGTATTTTAGTTCGTAGCTAGATGAATTTTTTTTTTTAATATCCTTTTGAATTCCTTTTCCATTTCTGTATACTTGAAAGTTAAAACAATGAATTGGGTTATATTGATAATATGTCGTTGTGTATTGTTTTTGTGTATCTTGAATTTTTGATAATTGATTTGGGACGCCAGGTGAGACGCGATTTGAGGCTTTTGCAATCAGCTAAGTTGGAGGGCATGATAAGTTCTTGCTTTCAAGTTATCAATGGAAAGAAACCAAAGAAAATGGTGCATCTCTTAGAAAGGTACAACCTCAAAACGGTAGAAAATCTATCTAGTGATGTAAATTTTCCTGCATATAAATCCATCTAGTCTTGATATACAGAGTTTTCAAGTCTACATATTGATCATCTGCCTCAGTTTTTGTTTGTAAAGTATTCTCTTTAGCTTGTTACTGAATTGTTTCTTACAGTTTGAAGTGGAGAAAATCTGACTGTGGAACACCTAATTTCATGGAGCGACTTCTAGGAGCTGCACGCTTACTGTCACTGGCAAGTTTTCATTGCTTTTCATATGATTAGAGCAGATTAGGAGATGCATTTTGAAGAATCCTGCATTCAATCGTATGCATAAATCAAATAACGTATCTCTGCTTCTTTCACAGATGGTTGAGCCCATGTTGAAGGCAGCTATGTATCCTTCCTTTTTTACAGGTTATGTGTGATTATGCATATTGTTCTTTGACAGTAATTAAAATTTTTTTCTTTGAGTTGCTTTCTTTGTTATGCTTAGGTGTCACAAAATGTCCATTTTTCACTCTACTTTTGAGCATAGTGTGTTCTGCTTTTTGATTCAAAAATTGATGGCCCTTTTCAGAATTCCTTAACTATTCCACAGTGGGATATCTATTTTACTTGCACAATCTTTTTTCATGGGGTTTTCTCTGACAATGTTGGCTCTGCTTGCACGGCTTCGAGTTTTAATACAGCAGGTAAGTTCCTATTTATCTTATAACGTGCAAATATTGCTCAGCAAGAGATATTGTTTTGTAATATTAAAAAAAACAGAAAAGAAAAAGGGGAAATGGATGTTTCAGAGATGAGATAGACATGGATGGCAGAGAGTTCATGTTGACATGGATTATGTGTTACTTTGACTTAGAAAACAAGATCCAGCAGGACAGTTAACTATGAGACATGTGTTAGAAACAGATGTCGGATAGTCCATGTCATCTAGGGTATAGATGCTAAAAACATTTACAAATGGATTTTATCTTAAATACTTGGATTTGCTGTTTCTTTAATTGATCACTGAGTGTTTGATGACCTTGATTATGTTGAATCTTATTCTAGTTTTGCTATTAGGATGAAATCTATTCTTCTTATTGCTATGGGACATTAATTTCTTTTGTCCAACAGTTATTACTTGATGTTGTGTCAGTGTTCAACATGGTTTCTTCCATTTCCCAAAAGAAGCAATCTGTAAAGATAACTGAGGGAGGAATCGAGGTAGGCCAGCACTGATGATTTTGCAAATGTTCTGATCAAGCACTTCTTCTGGTGTGTTTTTCTTATGTCTGAGTTCCCCTCCCTTTGTGTGTGGAAATTGAAGCAGGTATTTAGGGAGTACTATCCAACAAACAAGGTTTATGTTAGCCTAGAGTGCATATGGAAGACAGATAAGTTTGTCTTACTCGAGACAACACAAAAGAACAATTTAAAAGGTCAAGATGGGGTTACTGCAGATGTTTCTGTTGGAAAACCAGTGCCACAGTACAAAAGTATTGAGTCTTTCCTTGAAGGTAAGAATATCTATGGCTTTTCCCTCTCTCTCTCTCTGTCTTTTCTGTTATTAATTCTGAAGTAATGAGTCAGATAACTGCCTCCAAATGAACATGGCTGATGTATGTGGTAGATTGTGAAGGGCTACAGTGATAGTATAATTGCTCAATTGTATAATACTATAATTTTACCATCAGTTATTTTAGGCTCATATCAGTATGGGTGTTAATATGTCCATGTATTCCAATAGTAACTTTTTGGTACTTCCTAATACTCCCTAAATACCAAACACTTCAGAAGATTCTGATTTGGAGAAGATGGATGAAAATCGAACTTCCAGAGAAGGTCCTGTGTACACCAATGAGGATAAGAAAGGGCTATTCACAGTCACTTCCCTTGAAACTGAGCATGGCAAGGAAGCTGTAGCTGGCATTCAAGTGCCAGTTTATTCGGAAAGAGCAGACAATCCTGCTGAAGAGCTCCCTATAGGAGGTGACACGCCACCGATGTCAAGTTCATCTCCCAGCATAAAATCTTTGTCATCAAAGTCTGCTGCGAGGCAAGTGGCATATGTCTCTGTTAAAAGGCCTACACCTGCAGATGCAGCATTTGTCTCGGTTAAAAGACATGCAAAATCAACTGAAAACGACCATCGGTTTGAAGAAACTAAGGATGGCAGCAGGACGGTGGATTCCTTTTTTAATTTGCTTGCTGGTGGCAACTTCAGGGATAGTCTCTTCTAATTGTCCAGCTCAATCGAATTGGACGATCCTTTTTAGCACTAATGCCTTGATACGAGTTATTATTTTTTATTCATGTTAACTTTCTAGTTGTAGCATTTAGACGTAGTTTCGTCTGTATCCTGTGGAAGCAAATTATGGAAATGCAGTACAGCAGAATCAGGGAAAATTTTGATTGCTTTGGTTTTGTTTTTAAACTGTGGTTAAATTTTGTCAGGATGGAAATGAGATGGCATTAGTTGCTAACCTCGAGCAAAATATTTTCTTGGAACTTACTCCTTTATGACACAAGAAATACGCCACTGAATGGAGCATGAGCGTTAGAGTCCTGAATGACGTGCAAACGAAATGTAATTTAGCTGTACAATGGCTATCAAATAAGGCCAGAGCTTTCACACTCAGTGTTCCCACGCTATTCTCGTCACTAGTCACTCACCATTGTGGTTAGGACATAACATCGACTTCTCATTTAATAACGTTGACTTGAGGAAAGATAAAGATTTCTTTCTTTTTTTTACAGCTCTGATGGGAAGAATTTTACATCCCCACCACATTTGTAATAAAGAATTTGCCTTTTGAAGTCTCGCCCCCCCCCCCGGCCCGCCTTAAAAATAGGCACAAATTATTGAAAGTTATGTATTTAATTGCTGGCATAAAATGGCCTCTGGTGGGTTAGATTCATTATTTTCATCTTTACGAAGATTGCAATCAAAGTTCACAACTTTAGTCCCACTTGGCTTGCTTTGCTTGTTTGGCGAGTATGTCCTCTTCAGTCTTTAATCTGAGTCTTTATGATCTGATTTACTTCTTTATGGTTGCTAATTTGTAAGTTGTTGTACTGTATGTGTTTTTGATGGAACATTTTTACCCTCTCAATTGATGCCTCGATTAGAACTGACTTTTCTTTTTCGTTTTTTTTCTCTCTCTCTCTATCCCTACGATGGATGTGTGCGGGATTGATGTGAAGATTTTGAGTTCCATTTTTGTGGATCACATTGCAGATGAATAATTTGTAATTAGTTTTTAGCCGTGTACGCGTGAAAGGCAGTTTAGATCTATTAATGTAGGAGGTTCGCCTAAATACTACACGTAGGAAATCTTTTGACCACATCGTGGAGTTCGTTGTGCCTCGATCTTATTTGGGCTGGGAAATTTTCTGATTTAGTAACATCAGATAACTTTTTCCTGGGAATCAATTGCTTGATGGTGACCATTAGGATTTAAACCTACAATTGTGAAATTCTTGCAGGAAAGCCTTCATTATGCTGAATTTGTTTTTTTCCATGCTTGGCATGCTGTTTATAAAAATTTGTTGCTATCTTAAAACTTCATTGGATTCCCTATTGTCGGGGGCTTTTGTAGTTGTAAGGTTGGTGTTTTCTTGTCAAAGCTGTAAGCTATTTTTTCGGAAAATTTGCTGTCTGTGTTTCTGCACAAGTGTGCTTGTTTATTCATAGATCTCGTATATGCAGAATGGCGACTTATATTTCGGCTAAACGTTACCATTTGCATCTTTGCAGTCACTGTTCCATAATAGGCTTGAAAGCTAATGTAGTTGCAATCCATTGAGCACGCTTTAAAAAGCAGTGCTATTCTGTTGTAAGACTGACTGTAGACTAATTGAAGCTGTACAGAAATATGGTTCAGAAACTAGAAGCTACAAAGGGTGGCGGAGAGTCTATCAGGGTAGGGGCCACGGGCACAATCGGTTCCCTGATGACAAGGGAATTGGAATCCGTTAAATCTACACCACAAATTCCAGTATCCTGTCGAAATGAGACCAGAACTGTTGCTGTTTCAGTTCCATGTACTCCTAGAAGACTGCAAGCATGGAAGTCATTAGATGAAGCAAGCAACAGTGGCATTAGTAACTCCGTCAATCGTAGAAGCCTTGAAACTACCCGGAAAATGAAAAGCAATGTCAAAATTGCACATAAAGTATCAATGCTTGCATCTGATATTACTTTGGATAGGACTCCTGGCAGGGAGAAGACCAGCAAGAGAGGAACTAATCTTGTTGAGGTAGTGGACATATCATGTGGTAACCCAGATACGGCTTGGGCTAGTCCCATCACAAGTAAACTGAAGAAGCTTGGTTTTTCAAAGCTGTCTGAAAGCACAATCTAAGCTTGCAAATTCTTGACATGAGATTTCAGGTTCCTGTAACTGAAACCTGAGATCCCTGCTTGCCTATTGTTGCCTGACACCTCCACTGTGGAACATATGCCTGGTAGAAACCTGGTTCCTCCTTTCTTTTTCCTTTTGGGATTGGTCGTTACTGAACCAATACAGGGTCTGGAATTGAATTGAGTATCCATTGAAGTCACGATAGTAGTAACATAGGACACTGGCTTCTGTGAGCTTTCTTTGAAACTTAGTTCCAACTGGTTGAAACACTTGATTTCTTGCAACACCAGGGACCCAAAAGTGCCTCTGGTGCCAATTTCTACAGGCATATGTAAAGCCATATCTTCAGGGACTTTGGTGGCAATGGTGCTGGATTTTTCCATGATTTGTACATTCAAGTGCTGGAGGCTAGCAGATGAAGAGAAATGGCTTCGTGTCCTGTTCTTGGTGGGGAAATTGCCTTGCTTGTGGGAGATTTGGTGATTGTGTTTTGACATGCATTCTTTACCTCATGTTCTCTTATCCAAAGGCAACATTAAATTTTCGCTTGGCTATGGTCTAGATGGTGACATGATCATTGTATTCATGTGCTTGATGTTAAAAGGCATTTAATTTGTTAACTACTGTGCTTTTGTCTTTTGACTTCTTGTGTCTCATTCACATGTTGTTCGGTGCATAATTTGATCACCATTATGATTGGTGTTCGATACTGAACAGCGAGCAGTGGATGGATGAAAGGTTCATCAACTGCCGTCGAACCTAGCAATCTCCAGTGTCTCAAATAATGAGGTTCACCTCATAAACTAAGGATAGCTTTCTTTCCTTTCCACTTTTGGCTGCTTTTTTCCTTGGATGTGAAGGGAAGGAACCAAAATAATTAGAATATGCAAAGCTTGAGTGCTTTATAGTAGGAGGTTGGTTCTTTGTCATCTCCATTTTCGTTTGATTTTGTCGAGTGGGTCTCATTCTATTTTGTATTTCATTTTGATGGGGTCCTGGGAAAGACACGATTTAGCACTCTCTCTGTTCTGTCGACACCTTGGCAATCTAAATATTGAAGAGCTAAAATTTTCTTCTCAAATTATAAATCAAATAAAAATTAGAAGAAAGTTTTGAGTTACTGTCGTAATAAATAAATAAATGCTTTATTAAGGTATTAATCAAAGTTAGTGAATGGTAAAGTTACCATGTTTTGACTTGGAAATTAGGTTCAAAATCGTGGAAACATCTTTTTGAAAAGCAAAGACAAGTGTGTAAGGTTGATGTACCGGGACATCTCCTTTCTTTCAGCTTTAAGAGAAGTTCTGTGGAAATTATGGATTGAGCAAATCAGGCCATCAAGTTAAGTGTCACCCCACCACGTTTTGACATCCTAATTGTTGATTGTCCAACATTTGGGAGAAAGCTGTCTTTAACTTCCATATCATAGAGTAAAAGAAAAGATGACTATTCAGGCATAGGCCAGGCAGTTCAATCACAATAAACGGGATTTTCATCTAACTCATGTCTTCTGAACCGAAAATCCAACGATGAAGTCCTTGATGTTTTCGCTCGCTGTGTCAAGTGCAGTCCGCCCATCTGCGTCCTTGACATTGTAACTTGCTCCAGCTCTCAGCAGCTCTTCAATTTTTGGCTTATCACCTTCAGAAGAAGCCAACATTAACAAGATATCTACCGGGTGAATATCTTGATTTAGAAGAGCCTCCATCTTATCATATGAACCTTCAACAGCAAGCATCCCCATGTAGTTAAAGTACTGCAATTGAATATTCTTTTCAATCAGTGAGATGATTAACAAATATTAGCCCCTGCTAAGGAGCCTGATAACAAATTGCAGTATAAAATCATGTATACTCAAAATGTGGTCTCTCATTCAATCACTTGATTCAGATAAAAAATTGAAAAAAAAATAAACAGATAAACATACACAAGTCAAGATACGGATTTGAAAAATGGGCGATTTAGGTGTGTTAGCTAACCAAAGTCGAGTCTGAACAAGTCACTACAGACAATGAAATCATGGCATATAAAAATGCACAACAAACTCACAAATCAACAAGCAACTGGAATACTCCTACTCCCAAAACATAGTAAGCTCAAACAGGTTTTTGTAGATATAAATTACATGCACAAACTTTAAAAACTTGAAATCTTTGTTTTAACTTAAAAGGAAGGAGATGAGTCCAATACCATGAAGACATGCTGATGCCACATATAAGCATATGCGCATAAGTTGATTGCTTGGTGACAAGAGAAAGCTTATACCACCAACTTGAAAGTTCAATTTGATATCATTTCGATTCGCTATCCCAGCAGATTTTTACGGAGGAAATGAAAGTAAATGCCTTGTCCCAGAAATGATTTAAAGAAACGAAGGGGCCTATCTCCTTAAATTCTGTACACTGGACTTCAGAGTTTCCTAAGCAGTTAACTAGATTCCTAACCAAGTAGATCACCCCATATTCAAAACATGTTTATGGAACTTGTTTTGATTGCAAAATACAATCATGCAGTGTTGACACAACTATGCAAGATACTGGATATTAGAATGCTACCAGGACAAGATAGAAGAAATCCAACATGCCAGCTATCTATTAATAATCAATCGTATGTGTCCTGCCTTTTTGATAACCTACAAGAGAAAGTGTTAAATCATTCACTTGGAACTCCAAAGTATAATTCTAATTCCATTAAATTTCATGTGAATGATTACAACTTATTAAAAGCCAGAAGCCTTGTCCCTAGAAATGCTGAAGAAATGAAAGGCTCTATCCCTTGTGAGTCCTCTCATGGTAGTCCTCTAAAAGTTTACCAAGGTAGCATATCCACAGTATTGGTATGATCTACGTTAAACTTGTTTTGATGTGATAACATCATAACAATACCAAATAGAATTAGAGTAAGATTCAAGAGTCTTGCTATTGGAATACTACCAAGACAAAACAAAAGGCATCAAACTCAGTCAGGGAGGCATTGCATGGTCTTTCAAACCAAATATTACATGAACCTAGGAGCAAATCAAGACTTACAAACTCTCTGGATTCACACAAAAGTTACACTCTAGGAGATTGTCTCGATTAGTGGGAATGTGCCAGCTATCAATTAATAGTATAGTACACGAATCCTCCCTTTTGATCATGCAGTGACTTCTCTTTTCTTTTTCCTCTTGTTCCTTTATTGATAGCACAAACAAATATAAACGAGAAATCCAAAAACATGAACTTCAACCACATTGATGAACAAACTCCCCATACAATGTTTAACAGTAATTAGGGTCCATTTCTACTTCCAAAAAGTTACTGGGGAGAGAGAGAGAGAAAACCTGCTCAACGTCATCTCTATCAAAATCATCACGGGTCTGGCTGCCATAAATGCCAGCGCCTTCAGCATCAACACCATTTTTACCAAACTTAAACCAGCACGTTGCTCTTGACCCATTGGACGGTCCAATCCTCAAAGGTCTAGCTTTGCTTCGGACACCCAGAAACTGAGAAGCCAACTTTGGCAAACAAGATGGAGAATTTAGAGCCCTGCATGCGAAACCAAGGTGGATTGTACATGGGGCTGTACTCGTAGACATAACTCCTGTTGTTTTTACCTTTCTAAGACACTCAAAAATTAAAAAAAAAAAAAGAAAAAAGAAAAAAGAAAAACAATCACTTGGACCAGACCGAGTTTATCATCAGTTCACTACTTCACTTTTTATCCATTCATGCGCCAGTTCTGCAGTTTGGAACTTGGATTGCAATAGGGGGTGGGGATTGAATGTGGTTATTTCATTTGACTTGGTATGGTTCGCCTCATCAGTGTCATCCCTGTAAGGGAGATCGAGTGGTTCAGAATCATTTTCACTCTCTTTGATTGTGGGTTGGGCCAAAAACAATCCAACCCGAGATTCACTGTATTTATAAATTTAATCTTTTAAAAAAATACACGAGTTTATAAAAATTAGATAAAAAATTAATTTTACTTACTTAATTAAATAAATTTATAATTATATTTAATTTATACTTTTAAAATTTATTTATCATGTTAATTATATTAGTTAAAGTAGATTAATATTAAATATTTTTCATTAAATACGATCATCAATTATGTGTTATGTGATATATCAACTTTTTTTAATACTATATTATTAAATTTATTAATATGATATAAATTTTAAAAAATAAAATATTTTTGATATTATAATTTTTTATTTTATTAAAAAACTAAAATTTATATTACCTTAGCAAATTTGACATATCATATGTAAATGATTGTTACTATTTAGTTGTACTTGAGGTATCATATTAAATTTAATTAATAAAATTAATATGTTTAATGAATTTAAAAAATAAAATAAATATAATTAAAGATATTTTTTTAGCATGTTAAGTGAAATTAATTTTTTTTATTTAAAAATTTTAAAAATTACTTAAGATAGCTTTGGACCTTTCAATGAAAACAAAAGCAGAAGAAGAAGAAGAAGAAGAAAAAAAAAACACTCCTCGTGTAGTCATTAATGTAGATGTTGTCCGCGCACCATTGAGATAACAATGGATTCCCACAAACCATTTGATGTTGACTCCGCAACTCCATATTCAAAAAATGGAGGCCCATGATGTCATTTGATCCCGAGTTCACGCCCCAAGACTGACCCCACGTACGCAACCAAAAATTTTTCAAACATAGTCTCCTTGTTAGTTGTTACGATCTGATCTGCTAATTGGTTCATTTTCACTTCTCCTGTCACATGCAATGCAATGCAATGCAAGCAAAGCAACGATGATTTCATCACTGTTTTCCACTGGAAAAATTAGAAAGTTGATTTGAGTTTTATTTTTTTATTTATATTTTGGAAGGCGGAAACACATACAGCTTTAATTTTATACTCTTTTTTTTTTTTTTTTTCTAATCAAACGAGAAGCTAATTTGTAAGTTTCTCTCACTCTCACATCACATGGTGGCCTGCCTTCTTCCCCAACAATACATCACAGCCAACGGAAGGTTCCTCACTACTAATACTCGCTGCATTCCATTCCATTTCATTCCCCGCTCTCAATCTCTCCGTCTCTCTCAATTCCCTGTTTTGCATTTCTCCTTTAACTCCCAATTGCTGTACTTTCTACAAATACCTCACTCTTTTTTCTTGTTCTCATTCTAAATTCTTTTGAAACCTATTTGCTAACCATTCTGTAAAAATCTAGTCTTTCCCTCTGAATTTCGATAAACATGAGCATGGCAGCCACAAAGCCCTCAAAATCCACTAAACCCGTGAGCCATAACCAACCGAGCTCAAGGACCTCCTCTCTCTCCACCCACTTAGCCATGGTGGAACTTAAGCAACGGATCATCACCTCCCTATCCAAGCTTGCAGACCGTGACACCCACCAGATCGCTCTTGAAGACCTTCACTCCATAACCCAATCTCTGTCTCCTGACACTCTCCCAATGCTTCTCAACTCTCTTTATGACTCCCTCTCTGACGCCTCCAATGCCAAGCCTTCAGTAAAGAAAGAATCTTTGCACCTACTCTCACTCGTTTGCCAGTCTCATCGCGATTTGACGCTGCCCCATTTGACAAAAATCATTGTCCATATCGTTAAAAGGCTTAAAGACTCGGATTCAAGTGTCAGAGATGGGTGCAGAGATGCAATTGGGCTTTTGTCTGGGCTGTATTTGAAGGGCGGCGGTGGTGGAGACGGAAGTGGGGATGGTAGTGGGACGGGGCCTATGGTGGGGTTATTTGTTAGGCCTTTGTTCGAGGCAATGGGAGAGCAGAACAAGGTGGTGCAATCGGGTGCTGCAATGTGTATGGCTAAGATGGTGGAGTGTGCGGCCTTAGAAGGAGTTAATAATAATGGTGGCAGTACGTCGATTGGGGCGTTCCAGAAGCTGTGCCCGAGGATTTGGAAGTTGTTGAATGGGCAGAATTTTCAGGCCAAAGCTGCGCTCTTGGCAGTTGTGGCTAGTTTGTCACAGGTTTGAGCAATATGGTTGCTTGTTGTTAATATCTTTTATGCTATTTACGTTTCCTATGTTATAACTTGCTGAAATGACGTTCCATTTGGTGGTGTTGTGGTTTCAATTTTTGCTTTGTTTACTTATTTAGAGCTTAGGAGTTGTGGAGACAGACCAAAAGATTTGGGTTCTTAGCGTCTTGTTAATATCTTGTATGCTATGTACGTTTCCCATGTTATAACTTGCTGAAATGACGTTCCATTTAGTGGTGGTGTGGTTTAAATTTTTGCTTTTTTACTTATTTAGAGCTTAGGAGCTGTGATGAAAGACCAAAAGATTTGGGTTCTAGTGATGTGGTTGTTTCTAGTTTGCTTGGTTGATCCATGTTTGGTTTATATAAGTGTAGGCAATGTACATAAACCTTATATTATCTGGCAAGTCAACAAATTGATGTGTTTACCCCAATTAAACAAATCTACATATAAAGAAAAGAGATTCAGTGCAGATGATGCATGATCTGAGTTTTTCAGTTCCAATATTTCTACTATGTTGCACCTGCTGAATATAGTTGATGGCTGTGATCTATTGCACTAGTTGATTGATGGGAATAAAGGAATCAAGAGCATTTGGAGGCAGGCTTGGGTGTCAGATTGGTTATTGTAAATTTATGCCCAGTTGAATGCTGCAAAATTGTGAGATAGATAAAACTGCAACAAAGATCTGTCTGTCTGTCTGTCTGTCTCTCTCTCTCTCTCTCACCCAAATCAATCATCAAGGCCACATTGCTCTATTTCCTCCTCTTTTTCCAACCCAAGTAGCGTATCTCTTAGAGGATTCCATTCTATCAGTCAATTGCTTGTCCCAGATGCTGTGACATTGCTCCTGAATTCGCTCTGACCTACCAGCAAACCATTATTCAAAAATTAACCTCTCCACTAACTCTCATATTGTTATCAAGTCCATCATGACTGAAAATAGCACTGTTTCTTGAATACTGTTGCCAAAATTTTCAGAAGGTTGAAAGATTTGGATCCAAGCATTAGTAGTTTCTGTTTCTGTGTGATAGAGGAGGGTGGATTGATGGCTTTTAATGGGCCATTACATGAAGCCAAGCTGGAGTGGAGCAAAGCGGTTTGTGTGGGTGCAGTGGTGCATGTGGAGAAAAAAGAAAAAGGTAGAATGCACTGGTTTGAATGATGCATTAATCAGCATGTTTCAGCAGTGGTGCCCTAATATTTATAAATTATCTAGCCAAACAATTAAGCCCTAGACCTCAATCTTGGGGGTTATTTCAGGTCTCTTGTGGTATTGTTCTGTATTATTTGTTTTGAAAATTTACATTGGATTTTATTGATGTGAAATTAGAGTAAACAGAAAAGAATAAGGGATGTAGCCTATAATTTGTTGCATTTGGTGGTTGACTTTATGCATGCAATTTGTATGATTGCTACAGATTGTGGGGGAAGTTGAAAAAAAAAAAAAAATGATAGCATGGATTTGCTGAATGTTGAAATGAGTTTTGAATTTGTGAAGATACTTTGATTATCAAGCTCCTTTTCTTCCTCATTAAGTGATGTCATTCCACCATGCAGTTCATAAGTGTGCACATTTACTTATTTCAGCATGATGATTTTGTGCTCTAAGTGATCCAATTTCATGTATTTACTTATTTCTGCATAATGATTTTGTGTTTTAAGTGATCCAATTTCATGTGATAGCATGAATTAGCAAGTGAAACAGCATTGAAGTTTAAAGTCCTCGCAAAGGAGGAAGCAGTATCCTTTATTTCTAAATAACTATCATTTTCTCACAGGTGGGAGCACTTGCACAACAAAGTATGGAACCATTGCTTCAAAGTGTTCAAGACTGTCTTGGGAGTACAGACTGGGCCACACGTAAGGCTGCAGCTAATGTTTTAATTGTCTTAGCATTGCATTCAAGCAGCTTAATAGCAGATGGACCTGCAAATTCTACACTGGCAGCACTTGAGGCTTGCCATTTTGACAAGGTAGCTTCCAGGAACATTCTTTTCATTATAAGATCCAATTTTGCATTTCTCTTGACCTTTTATGGTCATAACTGTCAAATTTCAGTCACCTGTCATTCTTTCTGTATAAAATATAATCACACTTCTCTTTACTGCTTCATTTTCTAATTAAATATCAATTAAATTTTCATTGTTCCATGTTATATGTTCCCTTGGTTACCATTTTGTTAACTGAGATTATGGATATTCCTGTTGCATTATTTTGGTATGATCATATGTCGTGTTGTTTTCATAGCAAAATTATCATACGCTGTGATTGAGATTCCTACCTTGGAAGAACAAAAATGGTTAAACATTGCATGCTGGGTGGTGAACAACTCATTAGTCCCATGGCTCTAGCTATCAAATTTTATCATATATTATTAACTAACTTTTGAAAGCAGAAAAAGGTGAATGTGAAAAAGAAACCAATGATATATATCACTAAAGAAAATTTGGGCTGTTCCCTTATTCTTAGGTACAGAAAATTCTTGCCATCTTTTTGGCTTAATTCTTTCATACATGTTATGTTATAGAAGAAACATTTGATAACAAAAAGATCCAATCAAGGACCCAGAACTGTGTGAATAGTGAAACAAAGGTATTCAGAGAAAGGAATTTTTAAAGTAACCAGTTTATCTCAAATATTGTTATCATTGTTAATTGAATGTAAAATATTCCTGTGCATCTGTAGGGTGATTTACTTGCATTTCTTTGCAGTTCCTAAGTGGTAACTTTTTATATCCATTGTTCAGGGAAAGTAGGCTTGATGGAGTTACCTCTTCCAAAATATCATAAAATATAGATTCATGTGTCCAGCAATTTTCTTGTGGGATTAATGGCTCTGTAATTATTATTATTAGTATTAACTGGTTTTATAGATAAAACCTGTCAGAGATAGTATGATAGAGGCCTTGCAATTATGGAAGAAGATTGGTGGGAAATTGGATCAAGATTCAGAAGATCAGAAAACTTCTCAGGGTGAGAATTTTAGTGTAAATCCCTTTTGAAGATAAGCATCTCATTTCTTATCATTGTTTCTTGACTGGTTCTCTAATCAATGTCCAGATAGTGAACATACTATACAAGTTGAGTTGACGGAAAAGAATCTGAATCATATTGAACAAGAAGCAGCACCATTGGTGAAGGATTTAACTGGTGGTCCTTCACCAGCTAAGGATTCTGTTCCAAAAAGCAAAAGTTCAAGTATTCCAGATAAAGCAGTTGTCATATTAAAGAAGAAAGCACCTGCCTTAACAGACAAGGAGTTAAACCCAGAATTCTTCCAGAAGCTTGAAACAAGAGGTTCTGGTGATTTGCCTGTAGAAGTCATTGTTCCTAGAAGATGTCTTAATTCTTCATATATGAAAAATCAGGAGAAATCAGAAGATTTAGAATCAAGGAGAAGGTCAAACCGCATGGGAAACAGCCCAGCAGATGATGTTGCATCTTTCAGCAAGAGAGGGGCTGCTGGAAAAGATTCAACAACTAGAGTATTTGATGATGAACGGATTGATGCTAATCATAGGGAGTCACATGGAAGTCATGGGGGTTTCCCCAAGTCTGATGAGCAGTCAGAAGGATCCACAATGAACAACAAAGGAAATTGGTTGGCCATCCAAAGGCAACTGTTACTGTTAGAAAGACAACAGGCTAACCTCATGAAGATGCTGCAGGTATGCAGACTTATACATAATGTAAATCTTCCTCAGTTTTCTAGTTTTGTTTTTTTGGCTGATGAGGATATTGTACACTGTAGGATTTCATGGGCGGATCTCATGATAGCATGATAACTTTGGAAAACAGAGTAAGGGGTCTTGAGAGAATTGTTGAAGACATGGCACGTGATTTTTCAATTTCTTCGGGGAGGAGAGGTACTAATTTCAGTATGGGGTTTGAGGGATCCTCTAACGGAGCCTTAGGCAAGTTTAATGGCTTCTCTGACTACCCCAGTTCTAAGTATGCTGGGTGGGCTCCTTTTGGGGAAAGATTTTCCCAGACTGACACCACTGCTTTAGGAATGAGGGTTAAGGGCTCTCATTGGAGAACCAACGTGTCTGATTGTTGGGATTTTCCGTTGTATGGTGCTTCCAGAAGTGGGCAAGTTGGCTCAAGTAGATCTCCAAGTGGCAGTTCTCTGGATGAAAGATTGCCTATAACAGAGCATGAGAGTGATCAGGCTGGCAGCAGGAGAGCTTGGGATAAAGGGGTTGGACCAATTAGGCTTGGTGAGGGGCCTTCTGCTAGAAGTGTCTGGCAAGCCTCAAAAGATGAAGCTACCTTGCAAGCCATTCGGGTGGCTGGGGAGGACAATGGATTGTCTCTTACTGCAAGGGTGGCCACTCCTGAGTTGACTACAGAAGCTATGGCAGATGATAATCTTGGACAAGACCGAGATCCTATTTGGACTTCCTGGACTAGTGCAATGGATGCCCTTAAAATAGGTGACATGGATACAGCTTATACTGAAGTCATGTCTACAGGAGATGATCTCTTGCTCGTGAAGCTCTTGGATAGATCGGGTCCTGTAATTGACCAATTGTCAAATCAGAGTGCATGCACGGTCTTACATGCTATTGGGCAGTTTCTACTGGAGCAGAACCTGCTAGACATCTGTCTGTCTTGGATTCAGCAGGTACAGGTTCTTACTGAAATGTGAGCTGCATGATCTGAAATTTTTCCGATCTTATTTCTCAACCTGCTGATTTATTTGTTTGTGTTGGTTTGGACATGTCAACGTAGACCCACAAATGCTTCAGTTAAGAGGGGATACTGGATCCAGTAGATGGCAAGACAAGGGAGGGGATGACCCATATTAACTTGAGAATTTTTTATTAGGAAGGATTTAGAACACCCAAATCTGATGCCAAACTCATTTCATAATAACATGGAATGCAAGAAAAAATTCATGTAGTTGATTCCGATTTAATTTGGGATTAATGAAGAGTGTAAAGGAGAGAACATCCCTATTATCAAAGCTAGAGTCTATGGGTTTTCAAATGACCAGGAAGCACTTTCGGTGGTGTATCTATGGGACCAACCAAATGGAGTGCATTACAATCAATTTTCTGTGAACTTTGAGCTCACTGCTACGTGTAGAATTCCTTACAAGCCCTGTGGAAGAAACTTTTGGACATATGAAATTTTATGAAGTACCCATTTAATGGATATATTGTATGTTGGGACAATAAACCAAGGTTGAGATATTCAGAAATGCATTGCAATAGCAATGTTGTGTTTGTGCCAAGAAAAAAAAAAAAAATAAAGCAATGCTGTGTAATCAACTATTCTTTTAGATACTGATCATTCAGTGCCGTCTCTACCATGAACAGTTAGTGAATGCCATCTTAAGTCGATCAAATTTCTCATTCCTGCTTGATTTTGCTTGCTCTGCTACAGTTGATAGAAATAGTCTTGGAAAATGGACCAGACGCCTTGGGCATCCCCATGGCGTTGAAGAGGGAGCTATTGTTGAATCTACATGAAGCTTCTATGCCAATGGACCTGCCCAAGGACTGGGAAGGTGCGGCACCTGATCAACTTTTGATGCAGTTGGCTTCAGCCTGGGGAATTGAGATACAGAACTTTGAGTAGTAGTAGTCACTTGTTGGATGACTTATTGCTGATGAAGTCCTTTGGTTGGTGCATGAAAAGCCTGCTTGTTGGATGATGTGGCCTGTGTGTCTTACATGTTGTAAATAAGCAATGATTGTTAGACGACCAAGCTAAGCATTATGCATCAATGCATGAATTTTTTCATGCTGCAATCATTTTTCCTTTCTGTTGAGCTGGAAACAGATTCTTGAAGTTCTTGCCCATTTTCTAATTTCCTTCATGGTTTTTGTATTTTATTATTTGCTGCATTGCTGACATGAACTGTAGTGCCAGTGGTTAACATTCAGAAGGTAAATGGATTTTGTGCAAAATGGTTCACCACACGGAACTGATCTTTCCGAGTAAAGGTTAAAGCTGATATATTCAAATACGACAGAGTGAATTTGACAAAGGATTTCACGTTTAGTATCAAAAGGAAAGTGAAGAACAGCTTATTTCGTATGCTTGCTTCATTTGTTTCAAAGCTATCTAGAAGCAAATGTTGCATTGTCCTCAGCTATCATTAGTAGTTTTACTAGACATAAATGGTTAAGCACAGGAAAATCTTCTGTATGCCCTCTTCTTCGTTCCTATCTAGAGCATAAAAGTCTTAAAGTTCCAGCAAACACAAAATGTTATCTTTGAATCGCTGCCACTGGTTAAAAGAATACTTGCTGCAGCACTAAATGTCACGATTTCTGTAGTAATTCTCATCAATGGTTAAATGCAGCAGATTCCAACCGAGAGAGGCACACCTCAGGCAGGAAAAAAAAAAAAAAGGAAAATGCAAACACCTGAGAAGGGTAAAAATATTAAAAGAAAATCAAGATCAAGTAGCCCAACAAGGAAACATGAAGTACAAACTTTTCTTGATTCTTCCCATAACTTTACGAAACACGGTAGTCAGTCAGGTGTTCCAGCAAGGGAGACGTAAGAACAGGTCTAGGCCATTTCCTACAACTTTCGCAAAGCAAAAACAAAGGATATGTGGAGCTTTAAAAGTTATTTCTGTGAAAGACTGGTGTCCTGGGTCGGTCAGGTCTTTCCTTTCATTGTCCATTGTTCCTTTCGATAAATTTCTTGCCAAATATTAATCTCAGCTGCAACACTTTTGAGGATGAACCTGCTATACGCCAAAAGTGGACAATTTCAATAACTATACGCAGGACTCACTTTACCATGAAACCAAGTCATTCTACTCCTGCAGAATTCAACTCCCAGGTATTTTCCAAACTCAACGATTCATTTTAACTGGATAACTACCTACCTGTGCGGAAAACATGCTGGCCGGCTTGTATAACACACAAACCTAAATTCTAACATCAAACAGCACTACCATACTCTTTAGTTGCAACACAACGCTCCCACGTACTGTGAGTCTGGGACAGGATCAGATAAATGTAGCTACACACTTGTATTCAGTACGAAAACAAAGAGCGCCATAAAACCTACCTACTATTTTACTCTTATTAGCAGTTTCATTGGGTCGTATCGCCGTGTGCCGCCGGTTGTTCAACATGGCGAAATTATTTCTATACAGAGAGGCTTATTAACTTAGTGCATGCAGAAAAATAAATATTTCTATGATTTATTTTGTAACGTAAACATCCTAGCGGTCCGTGTTGATCTCAGGTATATTCGGTGGCCCGCGTGCAGCACAATTAAACTAAACATGGAATGCGGAGGAGTTGAAAGTTTGCATCTGAAATTGTTGGCCGTGTGTTTAGCGGGAAAGACAGACAGTTACTTGGGAGGAACTGTGGCTTGCTGCTGTTAGTTAGTTAGGATTTGGGCGGGAGATAATTGTATTATAGCTTGACCATTGGATCGTCATAGTCACTGGATGGTTGTGATTTGGTTGCAATCAGAGTGTTAACACATTGGCCGTGGTATGATTAAGCAATCAACACCAGCAGTATCCATAGTTTCCCCTCTTCTATCTCCCTCTCTTTCTATGTTGTCTCTTCCTTCTCTCATTTTCTCTCACTTTCCTTCATTTTCCTTTTCCTTAAACCCAAGCAGTCCTCTAAAACCCTCTTATCTTTTTCTTCACTGTCACAACCCTCCAAGTCAACTCTCATTCTCTCTCTAAGACCAGAAAATCGAGGAAAAGCTTGAGAAAAGAAACAATCTGAAAAGATTGAACAACAATCTTCGACTGAAACCTAGTGCAGAGATCCGCAGCAAGAAAGCACGCCATGGACCATTCAAAGGAGCAAGCAAGGAACACTGTTCCTCGTAAATTAAAGGTTTATGAACTTCCTTGGTACCAACAATTTCTGAGAATTAAGGAACCTCTATGTGCCTCAGAGAGGAAGGAGATCGAGAACTTTGTTGAGAAGCTGACCGCTGATGTGAAGTTTGAGGTCCAGTTCTTGAAAGACATGCATAATTACCGCGCCATAAAAAATGAGTACCCTTTCAAAAGTTCTCGGGCGTTGGAAGATTTCACAAAGAATTGGATCGGACTGAATATCTCTGAAACGGAAATGCTGGCACAGATAGACAAACTGGAAGCCAAGTACTGGAAAAGGACAAAAGAGCATGGTAAAGACTTGTTTTCTCTGGAAGGTGATGAAGATCAAGCATTTGCATTTGGAGAAGGAATATGGGGTCTTGACACTGAAAATGAGTATGCTGACGATGAAGTTGGAAAGAATGCTAACAAGAAGAGTCCGAAGGCGGGTCTCAGTATTGGGCAAGATCAAGATCGTGAAGGAATATGGGATCTTGGCACTGAAAATGAGTTTGCTGATGATGAAGTCGGAAACAATACTGACGAGAGTCTGGAGGAGGCTCCCAGTATTGGACAAGATCAAGATTGCAAAGGGATATGGGGCCTTGACTCTGAAAATGCGCACGCTGACGTTGAAATTGGAAAGAATACTAACAAGGAGAGTCCGGAGGAGGTTACCAGTGCTTGGCGAGATCTAGATCACAATGTGTAATCATACAAGAGCAGGTTCTTTGAATTTCATGCCAACTTCCAATGTCAAGATGTTGTCAAGTCCGTAGGTTTGGTTTGAGTTAGATAGGAAATAGAAGAAGTTAGGCAGTATGCAGATTGCAATGGAAGGTACGGATGCTTTTCTTGTGGCAAGTGAATTTCCTTTATGCACAACCCAAGGAAGTGCCGGATGCAGTCATATCATCTTCTCTGAAGTATTCAATTCAATAGTGGTTTCCATTGTTTCCTGTTCTTTTTGTGCACAGTTCATTAGATTTGCATTAGGACCTCCTATTCTTTTTCTTCTGCATTACTGTGCTAGTCAGTTTTTCATTCAGCAGAATTGGGAGCCTTGTAATTTGTACTCTAATGTACATTTTCGTGAAATAATGGAAACAAAACATAACTTTTTTTTTTTTTGTGCAATCTCTTAAATAGATATTGATGTTTACTTGTTCTTAATTATAGGCTTTGTAACGTGCCATCAAGAGTATGGTTTCGAAGCCTTCTATCTTAATTACACATTGTATAGCATTTTGTTGTAGCTAGCGGAATTCTTTTGCGTCCTCTTCAATCTGTAATTTGAAAAAGCCTCCTGCCAGGAGCTGCCGTATAGTTTGTTGGATACGCTCAGATCATTATCTTTTGTATCAGAGGTTAAGTTAGTGAACAGTTTGGTAGTCTTTCAAGCTTTGTGATCTTCATTCAAATATAACATTGGTAGGGAACATTTGGTAACTGATATGCACCGTTAACCAGACTAAATTTGACATGTTACCTCATAGTCCTCGTACTTGGAAACTATGTATCAAAGTCGTCGATTTGAGATTATTGATTTAAGACAAGTGTGGTAGATAAAATGCAGAAACAGTGGCATTGCAGTTAAAGCAGCCGTGAACCATTGCAGATAGAGTTGACATGGTGTTTGGAGGTAATTCAGAACTCAAGTATGTCATTTCGATCAAAGGTGCTTTATGGATGACAGGATTGCCGTCTAGCAAATTATGGCAGACTTTTACCGTACTTAAATAAGTCATTCCAAGGAGTAATTCGTTGTTCCCATGAGGAGTAATTCGTTGTTCCTATGCCTTATATGAGTTGTAATTATTATTAAAAAATAAAATTGTATGGAAGGATAAGAAGGTAAATCTACATAGGAGGACAAGAACATAAATCAATTGTGTAAATCTTAGAGGGACAAGAACGTAAATTTACCGTATAAGCCCTATTAGGTTTCATGGAAAAGAGTATATAAAGACCTTGGAAGACAAAATTAGTAGAAGGCCAACACAATTAAATACATAGTAAAAATATAAAAGTGTGTGGATAGCCAAATAGAGAAAACAGGAAAACAGCAAAACTTAGACAACCGACTAACCAAAGAAAACACCAAACCCTACATAGAAGAACACCACCTGCAAAAGAAAAGAATAGTCGAAATTGAACAGTGTATCCGGCAGGGCAAAACCTAGAGAGAAACTGTCAAACACTTGGAAGAGAGAGAGAAAACGGTAGCCGTCGATGGGAAGGAGAGGGACGATTGACGACCAGGCTGAACGAAGAACAAAGATGGACGGTCGAAACAATTGAGCAGCCGTCGACGTGAAAGAGAAGAAAACGCAACCATTCACCGTTGGAAAATCGAGTAAAAATGGCAAATAGTTTGAGAGAGAAGGAGGCATCCGAAGGGGGGTTGAACGTTGAACGTAAGACGACTGACGGCCGAATGGGGGGCTGAACGTTGAACGTAAGATGGCCGAAGGGGGGCTGAACGTTGAACGTAAGACGACCGAAAGGCAACTGAGGAAGGTAACGAGAGAGTGAAAAACCAGACCATCAGAGTGAGAAACCGGACACGGCTGGACGGCTGAAGGTGGGTGGACGGCAAATACCTATACGACCAGATCAGGAAGAGAGAGAAACCCAATAGCCAAATCGGAGCAGACCGGCGGGAAGAGAGAGAAACCCGACGGTGAACGAAAAAGTGAAATCCGGTGAAGAGAGAAATCTGGCAAAGAGAGAGAAATCTGGTGGGAAGAGAGAGAAATCCAGCTGTAGGAGAGAGAGAAACGCACAGGTGAGTTGTAGGGCGTGAGACTACGTCGGCGTAAGACCAGAACGTGCGTGACAGACCGTAAGCGTGGGGTAGGCTGTGAGACGTGAAACGGCGCACCGGAAACGTGAAACAGTGAGACTGTGAAACAGGAGACGGGTGAGACCGTAAGACGGTGAAAGTAGGAATTGTGTGAGACAACATACAGAAAGAATTTGATTAAGTACGAAAAGAACTTAACGTATTTTCAGATTTCTTCAAGAGAGGTGAGAGAGCATTGCGGTGAACTTCTAAGCAGCAGTGGAGCAGCCTTTTAATTCAACAGAGGTAAGACAAGTTAGAAGAAAGGTAGACACAGTAAGTGACACTCTTTGTATTGTACTTGCTTAGTAATTGCAATAGTGAAAGGAGTAGAGAATTAAAGACATCCATTGTAACTTGTATTTACAAGTATAGTGGATAGTTTAGGTAGAGGGAGAGTCCCTACCACCGTAGATGTACGTCACGTTGACGGAACCACTTAAATCTCGTGTGTCCTTAATTTGCTTTACGTTTTGTGCTTTGAATTGAGTTGTGAACGCAGCTAAAGTACCAACTGACCCATAACCTAATGAAGACCTAAACAAGAACATCTGTATTGTCTATTAGGTAAGGTGTCTGAAAGGTGACTTTGGGGACTATTGTGATTAGTAGGTAGCAATAGATCTACCTTAGTCAAGTCTGAGAAAAAGTTCGCTTTTAAGAAGAAGTTGAAGTTGTTCACTTACCTGCAAATTGCAATTTGTGGTGATACTGATTCACTCCCCCTCTCAGTATCACAAACTAGTAAATCCTAGGAAGAAGTCGGGAACTTCAATTGGTATCAGAGCACAAGTTCACCAGTTTGAAGCTTAACAGCTTAGTGTACTAGTTTGAAGGGATTTAGAAGTTTGACTTGTTCAGCATACTGAGAAATGGAAGCCGGTACCAACACCAGCACTACTTACAGCAAGAAGGTTCCAATCTTCAACGAAACCAACTACCATATGTGGAGAGCAAGAATGCAAGTGGTATTTACAACGATGAGCATGAACGTGGTGAAATGCATACAGGAGGGTTTTGTGGCTCTAGAAGAAGATAAAGACCCAACCCCAGAGGAGTTAAGGCAGTTTGAGATAAATGGGAAGGTCTCAAACGTCATCATTTTAGTATTGACAGATGCTGAGTATGCTAAAGTGATGGACTGCAAATCTGCTAAGGAGGTATGGGATAGATTGCAGAAGGTTTATAAAGGTAATGGTAGAATGAAGGAGGCTAAGCTTCAAGTGTTCAAGGAGAGATATGAATATCTCATAATGCAGAAGAATGAGACAATCTAAGAGTTCTTCACCAGGGTTATTGATGCTGTAAACGATCTAAGAAGTTATGGGGAGAACAAGAAGGACTCATCTATTGTGAAGAAAATTCTAAGAATTTTGCCTAAGAGGTTTGCCTCAAAGGTAGCAGCCATAGAGGAGAGTAGAGATCTCAATTCTATGTCTCTGCATGATCTCCAGTGCAATCTCATTGCATATGAGATGAGGATAAAGTTAGCTGAAAGCTCTGCAATAACAAAGGTATCAAAGCAGGCAGCTTTCAAAGCTATGAAACACTTGAAGATAAAAGAAGAGAAAGAATCATCCAGTGAGGAGGATAAGGAAGAAAGTGAAGGTGAAGTATTGGCTTATTTTACAAGGAAATTCAAAAAGGGGTCTAAGAAGGGAAAAGGACAATTGGCATTGAGATGTTATCATTGTGAGCAGACTAGACACTTTGTCTCTTAGTGCAAAATGAAACTTAATGATGAAGATGAGGATGGTGATGATAAGCAGAATTCAAGATGGAGAAGATCATTAGTCAAATTAAAGAAGTCTAGCAAGAAGACTGTCAACCCACAGAAGAAGAAGAGAGCCTTATTCAAGAGCTATATGAGTCAAATAAAAGAAGTTGATGAGGAGAAAGATGAAGACAAATCAAATGAGCATGTCTTTATGGCATCAGCATAAGATGGTAGCTTAACCTCTTAAAAGGAAGAGGAGGTTGATGAAGAAGAGCCAGATCTTGAAGCTGAGCTGGAAGCAGCTTCAAAGGAGATAATCAGAAGGGGCAGAACCATAAAAAGGTTGGAAGCTCACATAAAACAAGTTGAAGCAAAGTCTGAGGAAGCTAAAAGTCAAAAGGATGAAATAAGGACTGAACATATTGACTTGAAGAGAAGATTTGAAGAACAAATCAAAATATGTGAAGACTTTACTATAGAGCTTGGCTCAAGGACTTCAACAATTGAAGAAATGGAGATAGAGTTGCTGAGACTTCAGCAACAACTAAAAAAGAGTGAGAAGAATTTGCAGAAGTTTGAAGTGGTAGGAGAAACAAGCTCTGCAAGAGAAAATGATGCGGAAAACCCCAAAAAGACGTGGCTTAGGGATCCAATGCACACAAGGAATCAAAGAACAACCAGGAAAGCTAAACTAGAGTTTAATATCACAAACCCTAGACCCACCCTTCAAAGGAACACGAACCTAGAGTATTTAAGAAGGATATGGACGCCACACTCCAGGAAAGAAAAGAAATTGGGAGTGATAAGTCGATTGGAACGCCATAAGAAGAAATACCTCTTAATAATTTCCTTAGTCCTTAAAAGAACCGAGAGAAAAAAACCTTTGCTTTCTATTTTACTCAAAGTTGTCTATCCTCTAGAGCTTACAAAGGGAGCCTATTTATAGGCTAAGATAGTAATCTTAAAGTGGCACAAATTCCTATTTAGGACAAATCCTTATTTTAGGGGAATTCCTAATTGTGGACAAATTCCAACATAAATAATAAATTCTTATTTAGGAAGAAATGCTATTACTTATTCTGACCTATTAAGTATTCTAATTGTATTAATTAGGCCTGGACTCCTTGTCAAACTTGAATTCGCACCATTTGAAACTGGGTTGGCCTGAATGTCCTGAATTAGCCCATTTAATGCTTTTTTAATCTTTTTTGGCTCTAACTCGTGTTATTGGGCCTTCTGGAATGTGCAATGGACCTCTTGCAACCATTGAAGTCTTTCACCCATCATCTCTATGGTTCTCATCAGAAAAAAAGAATGAGACTTTGCCACAGAAGTTGAAAGAGAAGGCTGTAACTCAGGTAAAGATAACTGAAGAAGAGAAGACAGTTATCAAACCAAAGCCAAGGCCAAAAATGATGGATGTGGTTAAAGAGCAGCAGCCCATAGCTGCTATGTCTCAGAAAGAAAAGAAATTCAGCCAATAGAGGGCTATAACTGAACAGAAGAAGGAGAAGAAGGTGACTGAAATGAAAGTCATACAAGCAAAGAAGTCAGCTACTTTGCCTACACAGCAAGTGATGAACAGAAGAAGACAAGCTGTGATCAGACCCAAGAAGAGGCAGTTTTAAGGTCATTGCCTTTATTGTGGAGTTTAGGGTCATATAGCAAGTAACTGTTGGTGGAGAAGGCCAGTATATGTCTCCAACTTGAGAAGATCCGATGCTGCATACAGGGGGAGACAGTACAAAATTCAGAAGAGAACACTTGTCGTGAGTTCTTGTACATACTATAAAAGGCAGGGACACACTGACGAGAATTGTTGGTGGAAGCCCAAACCAGTAGTTTCAAAGAACAAGTTTGCTATATTGGCAGACTTGGAATAGCGTGAAAGGTGCGGGTAGGATAGCCATAATGCCAAGAGATGCATGACACTTCTCCCTGAGCAAGAGAAGGCACTCAATGGCACAGTAAAAACAAGCGGTGCAGTCAAAGTTAAGAAAAAGGAGAAAGCTATCTTCCAGCCAGTTCAAAAGAAAGAATATAGAGCAAAAATGGAGGTGGCTAATATAACTAAAATTACACTAAAGGCTGATTGCAAGGATAAGCAGTGGATCCTTGATAGTGGATGCACTTCGCACATGATGGGAAATAAGAGTAAATTATCAAAGCTAAACAAATCAAGAGAAGGCAGAGTCAAGTTTGGCAATAATGATTCACTCAACATCAGTGGTCAGGGGTCAGTGAATATTAGAAAAGGAAAGCTGAAAGATGTTTTGCACGTTGAAGGACTCAGATATAATCTAACATCTGTCAGCCAACTATGCAATGACGACCACAAAGTGATATTCACAAAAACAGGTTGCCAGGTAAAGAGTAAAGAAGGCAATACTGTTGCAGCCAGGAAGAGAACAGCTGAAAACTTGTATGTGATTGATGAAGAAAGAGATCCTTTTGCAACTAAGACTGTGCAAGAAAGAAAGCCAAAGAAAATGTGGACTAGTGCTCATCAAGAAAGTCAGATCATAGGTGACCCATCAGCAGAAGTTACAATAAGAAGAAGAATTGTGGGAACTATTGCTTTACTCTCACAAGTTGAACCTAAATCTGTTAAAGAGGCTACACAAGATCTAACTAAATCTTTGTCCACAGAGCTATTTGAAAAGCACAGATTGAGTTTATCTGTGCAAATGCCTCCTCAAGCTTGAAGTTTAGGTGAATCCTCCATCTCCTCTTTATGAGTTTTTCATATT
This sequence comes from Ceriops tagal, assembly GCA_021533255.1. NCBI lineage: Eukaryota > Viridiplantae > Streptophyta > Magnoliopsida > Malpighiales > Rhizophoraceae > Ceriops > Ceriops tagal. The sequence continues at coordinate 2,603,771 of CM038600.1, read as the reverse complement.
TGTAATTGGTTGGCAAAGGAGGAGAGAAGCAACAATGCAGGGGGAGCTGTTAAGAAAAGGGGAGTACATATTTAAGAGGAGTTGAAACTGCTGCATAGTGACTTTTGTTATGAGTGTTACCAACAATTACAAAGGGGGAGATTGTTGTTCCCACTGCCTTGTATGGGTTGTAATTGTTATCAACTAGGTTTAAGTGTGCAAGAAAGTAAAGCCACATGGAAAGGCAAGAAGGTAAATCCATATGGAAGGGCAAGAACGTAAATCTGCCGTGTAAGCCCTGTTAGGGTTTCATGGAAGAGAGTATATAAAGACCTTGGAAGACAAAATTAGTGGAAGGCCAACATAATTGAATACACGGCAAAAACACAAAAGTGTGTAGACAGCCAAATAGAGAAAACAGAAAAACACAACAGACTGCCAAAGCACACCGCAGAAGAACGGCAGAATAGGAGTCGGCAATATTGAGTATTCAGCAAAACCTAGACAACTAACCAACCAAAGAGAACACCAAACCTTACACAGAAGAACACCACCTGCAAAAGAAAAGAGTAGTCAGAATTGAACAGTATTGTCGGAATTAAACAGTGTTGTCAGAAATTGAACAATGTATTTGGCAGGGCAAAACCTAGAGAGAGAAACCGTCAAACACTTGGAAGAGAGAGAGAAAAAACAATAGCCGTCGACGGGAAGGAGAGAGATGATCGACGGCTGGACTGAACGAAGAACAAAGGTGGACGGCCGAAACAATTGAGCAGCCGTCGACGTGAAGGAGAAGAAAACGCAGCTATCAACGGTTAGAAAATCGAGCAAAAATGGCAAATAGTTTGAGAGAGAAGGAGGCAGCCGAAGGGGGCTTAACGTTGAACGTAAGACGACCGACGGCCAAAGGGGGGCTGAACGTTAAACGTAAGACGACCGAAAGGCGGCTGAGGAAGATGACGAAAGAGTGAAAAATCAGACCATCGGAGTGAGAAACCCGACACGGCTGGACGGCAAAGACCTATACAGCCAGATCGGGAAAAGAGAGAAACCCGATGGCCAAATCAGAGCAGACCGGCGGGAAGAGAGAGAAACCTGATGGTGAACGGAAAAGTGAAATCCGGTGAAGATAGAGAAATCCGGCGAAGAGAGAGAAATCCAGCGGGAAGAGAGAAATTTGGCGAAGAGAGAGAAATTCGACGGGAAGAGAGAGAAATCCGGCTGGACGGTGAGAGAGAATCCGGCTGGACGGTGAGAGAGAAACACACAAGTGAGTCGTGGGGCGTGAGACTACGTCGGTGTGAGACCAGAAAGTGCGTGACAGACCGAAAGCATGGGGCAGGCCGTGAGACGTGAAACGACACACCAGAAACGTGAAACAGGAGATAGGTGAGACCGTAAGACGGTGAAAGTAAGAATTGTGTAAGACAACCTACAGAAGGAATTTGGCGAAGTACGAAAAGAACTCAACATATTTCCAGATTTCTTCAAAAGAGGTTAGAGAGTGTTACGGTGAACTTCTAAGCGGCAGTGGAGCAGCCTTTCAATTTAACAAAGGCAAGACAAGTTAGAAGAAGGGTAGACACAGTAAGTGACACTCTTTGTATTGTACTTACTTAGTAATTGCAATAGTGAAAGGAGCAGAAAATTAAAGACATCCATTGTAACTTGTATTTACAAGTATAGTGGATAGTCTAGGTAGAGGGAGAGTCCCTACCACCGTGGATGTACGTAACGTTGACGGAACCACGTAAATCTTGTGTGCCCTTAATTTGCTTTACGTTTTGTACTTTGAATTGAGTTGTGAACGCAGCTAAAGTATCAGCCAACCCATAACCTAACGAAGACCTAAACAAGAACATCCGTATTGTCTATTAGACAAGGTGTCTGAAAGGTGACTTTGGGGATTATTGTGATTAGTAGGTAGCAATAGATCTACCTTAGTCAAGTTTGAGAAAAAGTTCACTTTTAAGAAGAAGTTGAAGTTGTTCACTTACCTGCGAATTGTGATTTGTGATGATACTGATTCACCCCCCTCAATATCACAAACTAGTAGATCTTAGGAAAAAGTCGGGAACTTCATAATTTAGTCTTTGATTGTGTATACAAGTGTTCTTTCAAGGTTTTCTGAAACAAAGTTCGCTTGCACATTAAAATATGAATAAGAAAATTTTGTATTGAAATGGGAAACTAGCTTCGTGCCGTTTAAATATATGATATTTGATAATTGGTTCAAATTAAATGAATACACGTTAGCTGGTTATTGAAAATTTTCAGGTGTTAGCATGCATATAGAGGATAGAACTATTATGCACCGATATCAAACTTACGTAAAAAGTTGAAATGCCCTTGAATTAATTAATCGAAATACAAGCAACGACTCTTCTAGATTCTTTAGCCTGATAAATTTGCTTACTTCATATTTCACAATTTTTCTGGATGGTGAAGAGGGGGACTGTACTGACCGTGTCCAACCTTGAAAAACCATTTGGTGGCTCTCGGGAATTGAATTGGCCACGTATCATCCTGTACTTCTTTTACCCAACCCAATTGGTAATTCATGTTGCTCTTCATCAGCGGTAAATTGGCCTAGAAACCTTGTAAGCACCATAAAATGTTGTGTAGTAACCAATTGCGGGATAAATTGTGTTGCGAAAGTAAGAAAAGCTGATGTGATCAGTCACATTTACGTGCATCAGAGTGAGATCATTGGAAATGCATTTCCATAGCAATGCTGTGTAGGCAACTATTCTTTTAGACACTGACCATTCAATGCCTTCTTCCTTTTTATATCTGTGTATACAAGTCCCACTCTGCACTTGGAAAACATGCTTGCTTGCATTACATGGAATCCTAAATTCTAACATCAACAGACCTAGCGCAAGCCACAGTATCGTTGTTCACTTCCACTTACTTCTATATTTCTCCAATCAATAATTTATTTATTTCTCTCTTGTTTTCATGATTTATCATAAAAGTAAATTAATTGAAATTTCAGGAATTAGGGTAAGTTAGAAGATGGATGAAATTTTCTTTTATTTTTCTTTCCTTTTTTTTTTTGGAGTTTTTGAACTATTTTGGATATTTTTTTAAGGGCACTAAATGTAAAAAGAATATGTTTTAGGGAAATTTTAAAAGAAATTTGGATTTTTTTATAATTTTGTTCAAAATGTAAAAAGTTTTTCTTTAAAAGTAAAAAGATTGAAAGGCTTAGGATGTAAGAAGGGAATTTTTGGAAAGGAATAAGATGTTTTTTACAGTGAAGTTTTTGAAATTTTTGGAACAAAGTTATGGTGCTTAATACAATTATCTTACACACTGAAAAGTAAGTGAAAAGTTTATTTTAAAAATTATAAAAAAAGGTCAGATGCATTTTTTTTCTTTCTTTCACCGGCTCTTTGTTTTGATTTTATTTCTCTCTTTGTGCTTATTTTTGGTATAGGGTTCCGTTTGGTTGATTCTATTAGATCATGTGTTATTAATTGTATATTTTAATGTCCTAACATAATTATTTTATAATCTTTGCCATATGTGCTATAATTATTTAAATTTATATATTTATGACAATGAATTATTTAAATTATAATATTTTTTGATAGTTATACACGACTGGTAATTTTTGAAAATTCATTCTTTATACAGTAAGTGAATATTTTAATTCTCCTTAAAAATTGATTTATAAATTGTTAGAATTAATGTAGGCTGTTGATTTTTTAAATTCCATTATTTGTATGGTAAGTGAATATCTTAAAAATTGATTTATGAATTGTTAGAATTAATGTATGTTGATTTTTGAAATTCCATTATTTGTATAGTAAGTGAATTAATTGTTGGTTTATGAATTATTAGAAATAATTTTATATCCTTGACCTTTGATTAAGATAATGCACTTTTATGAAATTAAGTTTAATAAATTGTGAGAAAAAGGTATGTCCTAGAGATTATTTTTTCATTAAGGAAGTTCCTATTTTGGGATAAAAGTAAAGGACACCAATGATAACATACAAATTGCAGATATGAAAAATATTTCAATGAATAATGCCTTTAATGGACCAATGGACATTTTCTCCAAATGACTCATTTTAGATTTATATAAACTCATTTGTAACAGAAGAGAAGTAGAGTAAAAAAAAGACACATCAAGGAACTTATATCAAGTTATTACAACAAAAGTGTATTTGTTAAGAGCGAAAAAAATTCTTTGAAAAAGGGCGTGAAATTTGAGGGTGTAAAATTAAGAGATTAAGAGGTTGAGAAAATACAATTATGTGAGTGTGTTGTAAGAAGGTCGTAGACCTTAGTATAGTTGTGATTATACTTGGTTTCTTCCTTGTTGAGGAATTTGATAGTGGCTTTGAAACTCCCAAGACAGTGATCTTCAGGAAAGGATGAAGGAATAGGAATTTCAAACTTCTATAAATTATCGTGTTCTACTCCTTTTAAATTTAATTTTCTTTTACAAGCTCTCACACTTAACAATTCTTTTATTATATCACGTATTCTTCTTTTATACAAATTATCTGTTGATTTAAATTTATTTAATTTATATTCTTATATTAATCAATATTTGCATCATTTAAATTGCATTAATTTATTCACATGTTATATTATATTTTTATTGAGGTAGTTACTAGTTTATTTTTTTGAACATTATATTCTCGTGTCCTTTGTTTACTCAATTCACTCCCCTATTGAGTATTTTTGGGACTAACAATTGGTATCAAAGTTTAGTTTATAAATCATTGGCTTCACTACCTAGAGTTAATCTATGACTTCTTTTCAATCGATATATCACTTTGAGGGCAGTAACTCTCTTAGACCTTCTATCTTTAATGGCACAAATTTTTACTATTGAAAAAACAAAATGACCATGTACTTTCAATGCTCTGACTTAACCATTTGGCCAATTCCTAGAAGAATTACCAAAACCGAAAATAGAGCCATTGTTGATAAAGTTGAAAGTTAGTACACCTCAAAAGATTTCAAAAGCCAAAATCTTAACTCTAAAGCCAAATACTTGCTTTATTATGCCATGACCCAGACAAATACAACCGTATCTCTTCTTATCAATTAGCTAAAGAGATATAGGACAATCTTGTGTTGACCTATGAGGGAACCATCTAAGTTGAGAATACTAGGATCAGTATTCTTATGCGTGAGTATGAATTATTTGAAATGAACAATGATGAAAATATTACTAAAATGTATTCAAGGTTCACTAACATTATTAATTCTTTGAGAAATCTTGGAAAAAAACCTTGATAATGCAAAAATTATGAAAAAATTGATCAGTTCACTCTTAAAATCGTGGAACCCAAAGGTAATTGCAATTTTAGAATCAAAGGACTTAAACATGTTGTCACCAAATGAGCTGGTGGGTTCATTACTCACTTACAAAATGACATTTAAAAAGAAAGTCATAGAGAAAAAGAAAGGTGTGGCATTTAAGGCCTCGACCTTAACTAGATAAGTAGCTAAAGATGATGAAGAAGACAAAAAGCATGATAATTCATTTAATGAACAAGATCAAGAAGAGTTCATAATGCTTGCATGAAAATTTGCAAAATTTTTAAAGAAGAAAAATCAACTAAGTAAAAAATCATTCAGATTATTTATTGAAAATGATACACAACAAAAGAAAAAAATTATCTATTATAAGTGTAACAATCTTGGACACATTGTATCAAATTGTCTTAGTAAGAAAAAGGGCAAAAAACTAACCAAAAAGGCATATAAGGCTACTTGGGACGACTTCAGTGATTCAGATAATGAATCCTCTGGTGATGAATCAAACTACGTGTGCTTCATAGGAAAAGACTTCAGTGATTCAGGTAAATTCTAACTATGACTCATGTGATGATATTGAGATGATTAGCATGCTCAATTATATAAATAAAGAAATGTTCAAACAAATAGCCAAATTCAGTGATCTCAATACTCACTTTAAAGTAATAAAGTATGAAAATAAGATCCTAAAAAGTAAAAATGAATCACTCATTCAAGTGAATGAGTATTTGCAAAAGCACATGACATTGCTTCAAACAAGGTTAATGAAGAAAATCTTTATCTTTAGAAGGAAAATGAAAACTTCCAAAATTCCCTTTTGAAGTTTGTCAAAGGAAAAGAAAAGTTTGACTCATTACTCTACTATAAAAAACCAATCAATGATAAATCTGGATTGGGTTTTCATCAGTCATATCATCCACATAAAAATCAAGTTATAGTTGCTTACACAAAGTCATATGCTTCCTCATCATTTAGAAGTAAAAATTATGCATTTATGTATGGATATACATCACGACAACCTAGAGCTCCTCACAACTCAACTAGAAAATCAGTGACTAGTACCTTTCCTTATGCTTTTATACCTTGCATGTATAACTTTACTAAAGCATTACACTCATCTTTACATGAAAAATATCATATTAGATGTCATTATGTGTTGATTTTGGACATATGATTCATGCATGTAACATTAGAAAAAGCATTCATGGTATTAGAAATTTTTATGGTAATGCAAAAAGCTTTATAACTCACTCGAAAGTACCCAAACAAATTTAGGTACCTAAAATTAGATAAAACTTATACAAGTACATACAAAAAAATCATATGAAGAAAGACAAATGGTATTTAGACAGTAGATGCTCTAGACATATGACTGGTAATACAAAAAACTTTCTTTCTCTCAAAATTATTAATGAAGAAAATGTAACATTTGGTGACAATGCCAAAGGTAAGATAATTGGCATTGGAAAGATTGGTAAGGAAAGTTCTCCGATTATTGATAATATCTCCTTAGTTAATAGTCTTAAATTTATTTTACTTAGCATTAGTTAACTTTATGATAGTGGTTATAAAGTTTCCTTTGAGCCTAATATATGTGTTGTTTCTGTTTCTAAATCAAATGAAACTTTGTTTATTGCAAATAGATATGATAATATTTATGCTATTGATCTTTATTCTCTTATTAACCAAAATGTTAAGTACTTAGCTTCTATAAATGAAGAGTTATGGATATGGCATAGACGTTTGGGACATACAAGTATGAAATTGTTATCCAAGCTAAATAATCACAATCTTGTGGAAGGGTTATCTAAGCTAAAATTTGCAAAAGACAAACTTTGTCATGCTTGTCAAATGGAAAAACAAGTAAAAAGCTAGTTCAAGAGCAAAAAGGTACTGTCTACTTCCAAACCTCTTCAATTATTGCATATGAATCTTTTTGGTTCATCTAGAGTCTCCATTTTAGGTGGCAAATGTTATACATTTGTCATAGTAGATGATTACACTAAGTTTGTTTGGTTTTTATTCCTCACACACAAGAATGATACATTAAAAGCATTTGAAAGACTTTATAAAAAATTACAAACTGAGAAAGGATGCCCTATCACTTCAATTAGAAGTGACCATGGAGGAGAATTTGAGAATAAGGGCTTCGAAAATTTTTGTGATGCTTAAAGAATTTCTCATAACTTTTTAGCTCCAAGAATAACTCAACAAAATGAGGTAGCTGAACGAAAAAATAAAACCTTACAAGAGATGACTAGAACAATGTTAAATGAATTTAACTTACCTAAATATTTTGGGGCTAAAGCTGTCTATACGACATGTTATGTATCAAACTGCATTCTAATTCATCTCTTACTTAAAAAGACTCCCTATGAGTTATGGAATAGAAGAAAGCCACGAATTGATTATTTTAAGGTTTTTGGATGCAAATGTTTTATCTTAAACACTAAAGACAATCTTGGAAATTTTGATTCAAAGGCTAATAAAGGTATCTTCTTAAGATACTCTTCCTCTAGCAAAGCATATAGAGTCTTTAATAAAAGTTCATTAGTAGTAGAAGAGTCCATGGATATTAATTTTGATGCAACAAATCCCTTTAACTCGAAAAAGGAAAATGTTTTAGAAAATATAGGAAAAATCTTAATCGATTTACCAAATAAAAAGGTTCAAAGTAATGATGATAGCTTTGTAAAAAAACAACCTAAACCAAGCAATTTAAACCTTGAAGATTCAAGTAGCCTACAAACTGTGGTTCAAAAGGTGCTAAAAGAATGGAAACATACAAGTAAATCCTTCCAAGATCAAATTATTGGTAATGTATCTGATTCTTTTAGAACTATATCATCATTGAGGCACTTTTGCACCACTTTAGTATTCATTTCTCAAATAGAACCCAAATGTGTAGAAGAAGTATTAAGTGATAAGCATTAGGTACATGCCATAGAAGATGAGTTAAATCAATATAAGAGAAACCAAGTATAAACCTTAGTCCTTAAACCTAAAGACCATTTTATCGTAAGTACAAAATGGGTATTTTGTAACAAATTAGAAATGATGAAAAAATAGTTTTAAACAAAGCTAGACTAGTGCCTAAAGGATACAATCAAGAAGAGGGAATAGAGTATAATGAGACTTTTGCACCTGTGGCTCGATTAAAAGTCATTCGTATTTTACTAACATATGCATCTTTCATGAATTTTATGTTATATCAAATAGATGTCAAAAGTGCATTTCTTAACGGTATTATTGTCGAAGAAGTGTATGTTGAACAGCTTCCAGGCTTTAAGAGCGCTAAATTCCCTAATTATGTATTTAAGCTCTCTAAAGCTTTGTATGAATTAAATTAAAACAAACCCACTGGGTTTGGTATAAGCGACTAAGTACCTTTTTAATTCAAAAAGGTTTTGTAAAAGGTAAAGTAGACTCTACATTGTTTATAAAGGTAAAAAATAAAGATATATTGATTGTGCAAATTTATGTCGATGATATTATTTTTAGTGCTAGTAACGATTCCTTATGTAAGGAATTCGCTTCTTAAATGGAGAAGGAATTTGAAATGAGCATGATAAGGGAACTTAGTTTTTTCTTAGGACTATAAATCAAGCAAAACACATATGAAATACTTATTAACCAATCAAATATGTAAGAGAAATATTGAAAAAGTTTGGAATGGAGTATTCAAAGCCTTGTAATACACTAATGCTGACATCCATAATGCTTAACAAAGATGAAATTGGTAAAAAGGTAGATGAGAAACAATATCGAGGTATGATCGAAAGCCTTTTTTACCTTACTACTAGTAGGCCTAACATTATATTTGTTGTGTGCTTATATGCTCATTTTCAATCATCCCCTCGAGAGTCATATTTAGTTGCATTAAAAAGGGTACTTTGTTACATTAAGGGGTTGTCAACCTTAGTCTTTGGTATCCCAGAAGAAAAACATTTAATCTTGTGGGTTACTTAGACTCTGATTAGGTCAGTGATCAACTTAAGAGAAAAAGTACTATTGGTACTTACCAATTCGTAGAAGGTGTATTAGTATCATGGTTTAGTCGGAAACAAAATTCTGTAGCACTTTTAACGGCTGAAGTTGAATATCTCGTTGCAGGTAGTTGTTGCTCACAACTCTTTTGGATCAAGCAAATTCTTGAGGATTTTATGGTGCATTTTTCAAGAATTCTTATTTTATGTAATAATACTAGTGCAATAAACCTTACCAAAAACTCTATCCAACATTTTAGAACCAAACACATAAATCTTAGATATTATTTTATTCGAGATCATATGCTAAAAGAAGATGTTATTCTTGAGTTTGTAGATACAAATAATTAACTTACAGACATATTCACAAAACCCATAAGTGTGGATAGATTTTTAAACATTAGAAAGTATTTGGTATGGTAGACATGGTCTAAACCTTCATTCATATAGTTGATTTATGAATAAAAATAAAAATAATAATTAAAAAAATGTCTTTTTTTATGATGCCAAAAAAGGAGAACTAGCTTATTTCATAAGGTGCACGAGGAGTTTTAATCAATCATTTATTAAATCAAGTATGTTGTCATCATGAAAAAGTGAGAGAATGTTAGATTATGTGCTATTAATTGCATATTTTGATGTACCAACATAATTATTTTATGATTTTTACCATATATGCTACAAGTATTTAAATTTATATATTTATAGCAATGAATTATTACACATTTTTGAAAATTCATTCTTTATATGGTAAGTGAATATTTTAATTCTCCTTAAAAATTGATTTATAAATTATTAAAATTAATGTGCACGACTATTGACTTTTTGAAATTCCATTATTTGTATGGTAAGTGAATATCTTAAAAATTGATTTATGAATTGTTAGAATTAATGTACGTGACTGTTGATTTTTAAAATTTCATTATTTGTATGGTAAGTGAATTAATTGTTGGTTTATGAATTATTAAAATTAATTTTTTCATTAAGGAAGTTGCCTATTTTGGGATGAAAGTAAAGGATACAAACGATAACAGACAAATTGTGGATATGGAAAAATTTCAATGAATAATGTCTTTAATGGACCAACGAACATTTTCTCCAAATAACTCATTCTGAACTTATATAAACTCATATGCAGCAGAAGAGAAGTAGAGCAAAAAAAAAAAAAAGACACATCAAGGAGTTTATATTGAATTATTACAACAAAAGTGTATTTGTTAAGAGTGAAAAAATTTCTTTGAAAAAAGGTGTGAGATTTGAGGGTGTAAAATTAAGAGATCAAAAGGTTAAGAAAATACAATTAAGTTAGTATGTTGTAAAAAGGTCATAACCTTTAATACAGTTGTGATTGTACTTGGTTTCCTCTTTGCCGAGGAATTTGACAATGAATTTGAGATCTTGGGAAGAGAATGTAGAAAAAAGAATTTTTAATCTTTATAAATTATCGTGTTTTACTCCTTTTAAATTTAATTTTTTTTTATAAACTCACATATTCAACAATTCTTTTATCATAGTATATATTCTTCTTTTATATAAATTATATGTTGATTTAAATTTACTTAATTTATATTCTTATGTTAATCAATATTTACATCATTTAAATTACATTAATTTATTCACATGTTATATTATATTTTTGATAAGGTATTACTAGTTTATTTTTTTGAACATTATATTTTTGTGTCCTTTGTATACCCAATTCACCTCCCTGTTGGTATCTTTAGGATCAACAGATTCTTGGTAAATAAAGATAAAAATTCTAAAGCTAAGTCTCTGTACAACCAATTTCTTAATTTTTTGGTGTTTATTGCTTTATTATTGTAGCGTTTATGGATGCATTTGAGTGCTTTGTTTAGTTTGTTTTTAATTCTAATTAGTTGTCAAAATTACTAACTTTATAAAGAATTAACTTATTTTTAACTTTAATTAATTTTTATGCATAAAAATTACAGGTTCATAAAAATTTATGTAATATTTACAAAATAATAATTAAAAAATATAAAATTTTATTATAAATATTTTTATTTTTAATATTGTTAAAAATGGAGTACGATATTTATAATTTTGTTATGCAATACAAGAGGGTGGGGGGAATATATGCAAAAGATATGGGGGTCCTGCAGCATCCTGGCCACCTTCGGGTATACATATTTGGCGTCCCTGATTCAGCCGCATAAACTCAGCGGCTCAAGCGTCCAGAAGTACTAAAATACATGAACCAAAACGTGACACCAGAAGTGGAGATCCTCCTAGGTGCAGCTTATATTATTGTGTCCACAACTGAATTTCCGGCTCTGTTTTTGGCGGGAAAGACAGTCGCTTTGTGATTAGCTATGGCTTGCTGTTAAGTGATTACGACTTGGGAGGGAAATAGTGGTATTGTAGCTTTGACCATTGCATCGTCAATCACTGGGTGGTTCTGATTTGGTTGCAAGCTGAGCATAAACATACTGCCATTGAAAGATTAGTAACCAAGATCAATAACTCCCCCTCTTCCCTCTCTCACTCACTCTCTCTCTCTCTCTCTCTCTCTATTTTGCTCCCTTCTCCTCCTCTCATTTTCCTTCATTTTCTTGTTTTCTGGATCATACTCGTATCTCGAAAAAGCAGCATATTCCTTGCAGATGAGTCTTTTTTGTTACGATTCAATATAACTCCAAATGCTAAACAAAACAAGGTCCCTTCGCTTTCTTCCCTAAACCCAATAACCCCTCTAAAAGTCTCTTCATTCTCAACTCTTTCTCTATCTCCCCCTCCCCCCCCCCCCCAAGCCCAGAAAATCCAAGAAAAGCTTGACAAAAGAAAGAGTCTGAAAAGATTGAACAAGGATCCCCCACACTGAAACAAAAAGCAAAGATCCGCAACAAGAGACAAAGCAATGGACCCTCCAAGGGAGCAAGAAAAGAACCTTGTTCCCCAGGAATCAAAGGATGATGAGCTTTCTTTGGACCAAGTACCTGTGAGAATTAGGGAACCTGCATCTGCCTCCGAAAGAAGGGAGATCAAGAATTTTGTTGAAAAGCTGAACACGGATGTGAAGTTTGAGATCCAGTTCTTGAAGGACATGTTTAATTACCACTCCAGCAACAAAGAGTACCCTTTTGAAAGTTTTGAAGCCTTGGAAGATTTCACAATGAATTGGATCGGACTTAATATCTCTAAGACGGAAATGTTGGCACAGATAGACAAACTGAAATAAAAGTGCAGGAGAAGGGGAAAACAGTATGATGAGGATTTGTATCCTCTGGAAGATGATGAGGATGAAGCATTTGTGTTTGGAGTAGGGATATAGAGTTTTGGGACTGACATTGAGTATGTCGATGACGAAATTGGAAACAATACTAACAAGGGGAGTCAGAAGAAGGGTCTTAGAACTGGGCAAGATCAAGATCCCAAAGTGCAATCGTACATAAGCACAGTCCTTGAATTTCATGGCGACTTCCAATGTTAAAATGTTGTCAAGTAGGATGTCTGTAGGTTTGGTTTTACTTGCTTAGGAAATAGAAGAAGTTAGGCAGCGTGCAGATTTCAATGGATGGTACAGATCTTTTTCTTGCAGCAAGTGGATTTGCTTTATGCACAGTCAAAGGCAGTGCTGGATGGAATCATATATTTGCGTTAGGACCTTGTTTCTTTTTCTTCATTACTGCGTTAGTCAGTTGTTCATTCAGCCAAAGTTGGAGCCCTGTGACTCACGCTCTCATGTACATCGCCATAAAATAATGGAATACAAAACAGTACGTTTTGTTTGGTCAAGCACTTAAATATGCACTGAAATCTACTTAATTTTAATCTTTATTATCTGCCAAAAAGAGTAAGATTTCTGAAAAGTATACGTTCATTTCTAATTACTAAACAGATGGCACTTCGTAGCATAACTAGCAAAATTTCTTTGTGTCCTCTTCAATCTGTAATTTGAATAAGACTCGTGAGAGTAGTTGCATCAGAGGTTGAGTTAGTGAACAGTTTAATAGGCTTTCAAGTATTGTAGTCTTCATTCAAATATAAAATTGTTGGGAAATATTTGGCAACTGATGCATTGTTAATCAGATTAAATTTGGCATGTTGCCTTCTGATATGAGGCCTTGTACTTAGAAGCCATCAATTAATTCTTCAATGTAAGATTTCTAATTTAAGAAATTATCTTTCATAAAAGCTAGAAAATCAGTGACTTTGAAGTTAAGCAACCGTGGACAACTCCAGAATGAGTTTTGCAGTGTCTAACTTGTACTAGAAAGATAAAAGGTTAACTGAGCACTCGTGCATGTCATTTCAAAAGCAAAGTTGTTTTATTGAGGTCTCCGGTCTAGCAAGTTATGGCAAGCCTTTACCATACCGACATTTTACATACTTTGAACGTGCCACTTAAAGTGATTTGGTTGTCAGTTGTATATACAAAGGTTCTTCTAAGGTTTTCGGAAAAAAGTTGGACTGCACATGAAAATCTGAGTAAGAAAAATAGAATCAAAACAGGGAATCAGCGTCAGACGCTTTAAGTCATTTATATTTGATCATTGGAAACCGTCAGGAAACAGACTCCTGAAGACCTGCACGCTTTATAATTTCTTTATTCATAGTTTTTTTTTGTGTATTTCATTATTTGCTGCATTGTTAAAAAAGGTTGTTCCCAGTACACGAGACTTCCAAATTGGCTGTTTCTGTGACTTGATCTCGTGCTTTCTGAGTCACAATAAAATAACTTAATCATTATACCAATTGTGAAGCCAATAGTTAACGCTCAAAACAGAAATACATTTTGTGCAAAATAGGTCACCACACAGAACTGATCTTTCTGAGCAAACATTAAAGCTAATATATTCAAATACTATAGACTATGTGAATATAACAATGGATATCATGTTAGTATCAAAAGGAAAGTGATAAAAGAACAATTTCTTCCATATGCTTCATTTGTTTCAAAACTAGATAGAAACAAATGCTACGTTGTCCTCAACTTTCATCAGAAGTTTTACAAGACATAATAGTTAAACATGGAAAATCTTCTGTATCTACAGCTTACTTGTATGCCCTCTTCCTCCCATCATGGGCAAAAAAATTTGAAAGTTGTAGCAAACATAAAATGTTACCTTGAATCTTTTTCCATTGGTCAAAGGCTACTTGCTGCACCACTAAATGTCATGATATTTTGCAGTAACACTCATCAATGGTTACAGCAGTAAAGTCCAACCAAGAGAGAAATGTGTCAGATAAGAGAAGGAAAATGCGAACCAAAACAGTAAAAATATCAAAATGAAAAGAAAACTAAGATCATGTAGTCAATAAGGAAACATGATGTACCCAACCATAGTAGTCAGTCAGGTATTCATGCAAGGGAGAAATAAGATCAGGGCTACACATTTCCTACAAATTTTCTGAAGCAAAATAGCATACATGGAGCTTTAAAAGTTATTAGGTGTCCTAGCATGGTCATGTCTTTCTTTTCGAGGTCCGTTGTTCCTTCTCATAAATTTCATGCTAAGTATTATTTTCAACTGAAATACTTCAAGGATGAATCTCTGTTAAATGAAAGGCACCAGAAGCATGCCACTCTTCAGGTCTTACAGAATTGAACTCCTAAGCATTTTCCAAACTCTACGATTCATTTTGACTTGATAACTAACTTCCTGTGAGTAAAATATGCTGATTTGTAATAGCACTGAAATCCAAATTCTAATGTCAACTCCTATAGCTAAAAGACTAATGGTACTTCTCTTTTACAGAACCAAAAGGATGGAAGCAAGGATGCTCAAGAAGGCAGCAAACCAAGATTTGAAAGTTAGTTAAGTTAGTTACCTTTGGCAACAGCTTCTGTCTTCCTTTTTCTGCAAGCAATCATATTCTTGTCAAATTCCAAGAGCTTTATTTTGAAATTTAAAAGTTTATTAGTGTGAATTTAAAAGATTATTATGAGTAATTATTTGCAATTAAAATTTTAAAGTTATAAGTGTTAAGAAATTAATATTTATATTAATTTCAAACTTTGTATTTTAAAAATTTTTTTATATAATAAGAATTTAAGTTAATGAGAATTACAAGCAATTATCTAGCATTTCAAATGTTCTTGCTTTTCTTCCCAGTGTCCTCTTATTTAACCACTAGAAAGCTTGCTTCACCAGCAAGCCATTGATTCCTACATACCAAAAAAATCAAACCATTAACTAAGCTCTAGCAAATATCAAGCCCAACAGTGGTATCAAAGTCATAAGACCCTTAATGACCTATAAAGTGGGTGTTAAAATATTCTAAGCATCTATATGATAGAGTATCTTAAACATGCAAAAAGCAAACTCATGGCACCAGTGGTTTTTCTTCCTTGCCACCTCCTAGATTCATTAGTAATAATTATATCTAATGGATTATAATGATAAAGGCTTACTGGAGGGCTTTTAACCTTTGGGAAACAACTAAAAAAAGCATAGGACTTGCTCCCCTTCCTACAAATCCTACCTTAACTAAAACATCACATTAAGCAAAAATCAAAATAGTACAAAGTTCTCTTCTATCCATATTGCAATCACAAAGTAAATCTTTAACATAATCATGGCTTGTAACACTACAAAGTAGGCATGGGACAAGTTAAAGGAAGAGTATGGAGATAGCAAAAAAAACCAGAACTATACAATTGTTAAATCTAATAAGGGAATTTGTGTTTTTAAAAAGAAAGGAGTCATAAACCATATAAAGATTATGGTAAAAAATTACTCAAAGTAGTTAATTAGATTTGAGTGTTTGGGGAAAACTTATAAGATAGAAATGTGGTCCAAAAGGTACTTGTAAATATTCTAAAAAGATTTGAAGTAAAAATCTCATTTGTAAAAGACTTAAAAGATCTTACTACCATTTCTTTTAGTCAGCTAATTAGTGCACTTCAAGCTTAAGAGCAAAGAAGACTCCTAGGGTAAGAAGAAATAATTAAGGGTACCTTGTAAGTCACTCACCACCAGAAACTAAGGTAGGAAAAAACCAAATGGCAAACAATAAGAGAAGTCCAGTAAAGCTAACAAGACTATAGAAAAAAAGTAGTATGCTCCCTATAAGCATTGCAAAAAGATAAATCATTTGTCTAAAACATACTAAAAGAGATCTAACATTATTTACAAAGTATGCAACAAAAAAGGCATTCAGAAAGAATTTACTAGCATAAAGGCAAGTAATCTTAACATCAACAGAGGGCTTAATAAGTCAAGCAGAAGGCAAAACCAACATATAAAGTTCAATCCATAGATAAGCAACCTTTTATTGTAGCATCTAGCACTAACCTAACTAATCTTAAAACCTGGTTAGTTGACAATGATTGTATAAACCACATGTCACCTATTCTTAAGGTATTTGATACCTTAGACAAATCTTTTAAATCAAAAGTAAGGATTACAATGGTTAGTTACTCCAAATGCATGGAAAAAAAAAAGCAAATATTATCCATAGAGCCTCAGGTAATAAATTCATTACAGATGTTTTATTTGTTTTACACATTCACCACAATCTACTGAGTGTTAGTTAACTCATAGACAATGGTTTTTCCTTGCTGTTCACAAACTATACATATGTTATATATGATTTAAATGATATCAAACTAATCATAGTGTTTATGATTAGAAAAGCTTTTATTTAAATACTAACAAAATGTAAAATCTAGCCCTATCTATAGCCATCGACAATGTCACTTTATGGTACAGAAGACTTAGTCATTTTCATTATACAGGTTTATAATTTATGATGTTAGGATTTTAGGGTTTCTGGTTTAGGTTTAGGGTTTGTTGTTTAATCTACCAAAACCCTGAAACCATATTCCTAAAACCCAAAACCCTAAATCCTAAACCATAAACCTAAACAATAAACCTTAAACTCAATTCAAGAAATCTTATACATATACACAATAGAGGTTAAAAAGGTGTTATTTGTAATACAAATTAGGGATTCAAACACTGAAAAACAAAAAGCTAGCTTCCAATATAATTAAATTAGATCAAACTAACATACCTTGTAATATATGTCAATTAAGAAAGCAAAGAAGACTTCCTTTTCATTTAAGTCAAGGCAACAGAGCTCAAAAACATTTACAATTAATTCATTTAGATTTTTATAGACCAATGCAAACCTATTCCATAAATGGTAGTAGGTATTACATCACGTTTATAGATGATTTGTCAAGATATTAGTGGATCTATTCTTTAAAAACCAAATTAGATGTGGCAACCATCTTTCAAAGATTTAAAGTCTGGATAAAGAGATAGACTAACTATGCAATTCAAGTCATTAGAATTGATAATGACTCTAAATACACATTAGTTTTATTCCAATCAATTTGTACTACCTTAAGAATCCAACACCAATTCACAGTATCATACTTACCTTAACAAAATAAGGTAAGTGAAAGGAAGAACAAAACAATTATCGAAATGACATGATATCTTCTAGCTAAAAAACATCTCCTTAAAACCTTATGGGCAGAGGGTGCAACAACAATTGTGTACTTGTCAAACAAGCTATCTTTCAAGACCTTGTCAAATTCTACACCATATCAGACTTGGTATAATAGTAAACCATCACTCAACCACCTAAAAATCTTTATTTACATTGTTATGTTTATGTGGCTAAGTCTAAAAGGATTAAGCTAGATCATAAAGCCTCAGTAGTAGTGTTTATTAGCTACATTAATATGCCTAGCAACTATAGAGTCTATGATATTGTTGTAAATAAAATTTCTATTAGTAGGAATCTTACATTTGATGAAGAGGTAAGATGAAATTGGCAAAACTTTAATGTTGAGTATGTTATAAACTAAACTTATATCCATCCATAATCACAACACTCAAAATCAAGTAGTGTGCTTAATAATGTAAATGATCTTTCAATCAGACAAATAAGATTACTAATTAATGCTTATTGTAAAAGCTATATGGCTAAGCTGGATCCCATTAGCTATCAGGAAGCATTATAGCATACAGCTTGAAAAGCTGTAATGGAGGAAATGATAGGGCCCATTCATAAAAATCAAACATGAACCTTAGTTTCTAAACCTGCAAACAAAAAAAAATCATAATTATGAAATAGATATATAAAACCAAGTACAATATAAATGGAATTGTTAATCAATTGAAGACTAAACTTGTAGCAAAAGGCTTTACTTAATAGACAAAAGTGAATTATAATAGCACCTTTACCCGAATGTCAAGGTTTGACACCATAAAACTACTACTTGTAGTTGTTGCTTAACAAAAATGGCTTGTACATCACTTAACTGTCAAGTTTGCATTTTTAAATAATGACCTTCAAAAGCATGTTTATGTCAACCAACTAAAAAGATTTATCAAACCAAATGAAGAAAACAAAGTTTAATTTGTAAAAAAGGCTTTGTATGGATTGAAGCAAACTCCCAAAGCTTAGTACTCAAAGATCCATGAGTACCTAACAAACATAGGTTCTTTAGAAGTTACAATGATGTCACTTTATGTGAATAGAGAGAAAAGAATTTTTCTATATGTTTTTGTGTATATAGATGATTTAATGGTTATTAGAGATTCACCAAATCTTATATCTTAGTTCAAAAAGAGACATGCCAAACCTTGGCAGCATAACTTACTTCTTAGGATTGGAAATTCAACAAATTGAAAATGACATCCTAATATATTGGACCAAATATGTAAATTAAATGTTGTAGAAGTTTAGTATGCTAAATTGCAAGAGCTCTCATACCCTTTTGCCCTTTGGAAGCAAGTTCACTAAACTAAATGAATCTTTAAAGGTAAATAAGACTCAATTCAAAAGTCTCATTAAATGTCTTCTGTACTTATTTGCCATTAAACCAGACATCATGTTTTCAATAAGCTTGAAGTTTAGGTTCATACATTCACCATATGAAACTCATTTCAAAACTACCAAAAGGATTTTAAGATATATCAGGGGAATTATAGATTTGGGAGTAATATTCATAAAAAGAATGCAGTAAACTAATTGGTTGGCTTCTCTAGCAATGATTAAGTAAGATCACCCTTAAACATGAATAGTACATTAAGTTTTATGTTCTCCTTTGGATTAGGCATCTTCAATTGGAATTCTAAGAAGCAAAATACAATGGCACAATTAACAATCAAGACTAAATACATTGTAGCAGCCTTAGAAGTTAACCATGCAATTTGGATTAGGAAAGCTTGTACTAATCCTAAGATCAAGAAAAAAACTTACTTTCATCTTCTGTGATGATCAATCTACCATTGCTATCTCCAATAACCCTATGTAGCATGGAAAAATAAAACATTTGAATGTTAAACAACATTTTGTATGTAAGGTAAAAGAAGTTGGTGAAGTAAAACTGGTGTATTGTATCACTAAAGACCAGCTAACTGATATCCTAACCAAGAACCTACCAAAATCAAGGTTTAAAGACTTAAGGGGTGCTATTAGTCTGCAAAACAAAAGCACTAAGGAAGAATGAAAGACTAGGGGTACTTTTTTACAAAACCAAAAAGATAGAAGCAAGGAAGCTCAGAAAGGCAACAAACCAAGATTTGAAAGTTAGTTAAGTTTGTTACTTTTTGCATTAGCTTCTATCTTCTCCTACAAGCAATCATATTCCTATCAAGTTCAAGAAGTTTTATTTTAAAATTTAAAAGCTTATTAGTATGAATTTGAAAGATAATTATGAGTAATTATATGTAATTTAAATTTTAAAATTATAAGTGTTAAGAAATTGACATGTATATTAATTTCAAATTTTATATTTTAAAAATCTTCTTATACGAAGAGAATCTAAGTTAATAAGAAGTACAAGCAGATATCTAGCATATCAAATTTCCTTGCTTTCTTCCTCGTGCCCTCTAGTTTAACTCTCAAAAAGCATGCAAGCCATTGATTCCTGCATATCAAAAAAAAAAAAAAAACAGAACCATTAACCAAACTTGCAAATATCAGACCCAACAATAGCACAGTCTACACTGCATAACTGATGGCGTAAACCAGTACAACAAGCCATGGACAATATAAATTATTTTGCACTTTCATGGTTTGGCATGGACTACCACTCTATACTAGTCGCTCAGCATGACAGTTTTTATTATTATTATTATTATTATTGCATATCGAAGGGGCTTATTTACCGACTAGATGCAGAAAAAATTATTTTTATAATTTCCTTGGTAACGCAGGACAGGATTATTGTCAAGGCCTTTGGCAAAAGATATGCGGGTTCCTGCAACATCCTAGCCTTCCTTCCCTGTTGGTGGCAGTTATCTTCCGCAGCCTTGATTCGGTCTCATATGCTCAGCGGCTTAAGTGTCAAGAGATCATATAGGATTCACCAAGAATAAGCCAACATGGGATACAGAGAAGATGACCGATGGCATCCGCAACTGGATTTCCGGCGCTGGCTATGTCTTTGGCGGGCATGACAGTTACTTGGGAGGAGCAGTTGCTTGCTGTTAGTTGGTTAGTAGTATTTGGGAGGGAAATAATTGTATTATATAGCCTGACCGTTGGATCGTTAATTCTGATTTGGTTGCAATCAGAGTATTAACACATTGTCCATGGTATGATTTGAGATCATGATAAAAAATATAAAGAATTCCCCCCTTTTCTTTCTCTCTCCTTCTCCCTCATTTTCTTGTTTTCTCTCTATCCTCTTCCCCTCTCTAAACCCAATAACCCTTCTAAAACCCCCCATCACTTCCTTCACTATTATAACCCTTAATCTCAACTCTCACTCTCTCTCTCTCTGAGCCCGAAATTCCAAGAAAAGCTTGACAAAAGAGATACCCTGAAAAGATTTAACAAAATCTTCAACTGAAACCTACTGCAAAGATTCGCGGCGAGAAACCATGCCATGAACCCTCCAAGGCAGCAAGAAAGGAACACTGTTCCCCGTAAATCCAAGGTTGATCAGCTTGCTTGGGACCAACAATCTCTGAGAATTAGGGAACCTGTATCTGCCTCGGAAATAAAGGAGATCAAGAATTTTGTTGATAAGCTGACCAACGATGTGAAGTTTGAGATCCAGTTCTTGAAGGACATGCTTAATTATCACTCCAGCAATAATGAGTACCCTTTCAAAAGTTCTCAAGCGTTGGAAGATTTCACAAAGACATGGATCGGACTGAATATCTCTAAACCAGAAATGATGGCACTGATAAACAAACTGAAAGAAAAGTATTGGAAAAGGGTTAAAAAGCATGATGAAGACTTGCTTTCTCTGCAAGGTGATGAAGATGAAGCTTTTGCATTTGGAGAAGGGATATGGGGTCTTGACAATGACAAAGAGTATGCTGATGATGAAATTGGAAAGAATACTAACCAGCAGAGTCAGGAGGAGGGTCCTGGAATTGGGCAAGGTCAAGATCGCAATGTGTAATCATACATGAGCAGTCTTTGAGTTTCATCTCAGCTTCCGGTGTCAAGATGTTGTCAAGTACCGTCTCCGTAGGTTTGTTTGAGTTAGATAGGAAATAGAAGAAGTTGGGCAGCATGACATTGCAATGGAAGGTGCGGATCTTTTTCTTGCAGCAAGTGGAGTTCCTTTATGCAGAGTCAAAGGCAGTGCTGATCTTGCTGGATGCAGGCAAATCTTCAACTCAGACGTATTCAATTCAATAATGGTTTCCATCCTTTCCTGTTCTTTTTTTTTTTTTTGTGCAAAGAGTTCATTGCATCTGCATTAGGACCTCCAATTCTTTTTCTTCTGCATTACTACATTAATCAGTTCATTCAGCAGAATTGGGAGCCCTGTAATTGGTACTCTCATGTATATTGTCATGAATAGTGGAATATTAACCAATGCTTTTTTTTTTGGTCAATCTGTTAAATATCTATTAAAATCTACTTGTTCTTAATTTCTAGCTTTATTACATGCCAAAAAAGATGAGGTTTCGTAAATTTATTCCTTCTGTTTTAATTATTTAATGTATAGCGCTCTGTAGCATAACTTGTAGAATTCTTTACGTCCTCTTCAATCTGTAATTTGAATAAGACAGTAGTGCCATAAAGCTGCAAAGCTTTTGTCGGATGTGCTCAAGTTCATCTCTTTTGCATCAAAGGTTGAGTTAGTGAACAGTTTAGTATTCTTTCAAGCATTGTAATCCTCATTCAAATGTATCATTGTTAGGAAAAATTTGTCGACTGATATGCATTGTGAACCATATTAAATTTGGCATGTTAGTAGCACGCATATTGCTGACAGAACTATTACGCACTCATCAATCAAACTTTTGTAAATAACAGAGATGCACCAGAATTGATTAATAGGAATACAAGTAACCACTTCCCTGGAGTCTTTTGTGAGACAAATGGGGTTACTTCATATATGCCAATTTCTCCGGATGGTGAAGAGGAGGACTGAATTGACTGTGCCCAACCTTGAAAAACCGTTTGGTGGCTACTGGAAATTGAATGGGCCAGGTATCATCGGGTACTTCTCTTAGCGATGCAGTTGGCAATTCATGTTATCTTTTCATAAGAAGCGTATCGGTGAAGGAGACAGAGACTTGTCTTGTCTCCTATTCTATAATGGTTGAATTAGTGATGTGAGCTTTTGAACAATCTTCAATTTCTTGAAAAAAACTGCGACTTTGTGAACTTTCTCATTTTAATCCTAAGACTGCTGGAAATCTAATGAAAATGATTGAGAGGGAAGCTAATGTTGCTGCAACTCTCCATTACTGATTTAATTTTAAGTGAAATTTATGCATTATTCCAGATTTCTAGTTTGGCTTGTTTGTTGTTCACATACTTGAACCTAGGCAAGGTTTTTGTCAAAGCTTCAGCCAACTGAACTTGTGATTTGTTGTGCTTCTCAAAGGTGTCATTTTGAGTCCCTTTGTGACCGAAGAACCTTGCTGCTTCTTAACAGCTCACAAATTCCGGAATAGCTATCTTACATCTTCGAAAAGATAGAGATAGTTTTGGAGCATTTTACGGACCAAAAAAGTGGACAATTTCTATGAGTATTATAAACTAATTCAACTTGGTATTACCGAATTCAACCTGCAAGTATTTTCCAAACTCTACCATTCATTTTAACTTGATAAGGAACTACCTTTGTGTGTCAAACAAGCTGACTTGTATAACCCAGAAACCTAAATTCTAATATGAACAGCGCACTAGCACACTCTTCACTGCACAACTGAAGGTGTAAACCGGTACACCGAGCCACGGACAGCTTGCTCTTTCACTTCAACACATATATCAAAGGGAACTCATTTCAATATGGCCGTCAAAAGATCACACTGTCCAGACTTTTTCTCTCTTTCCTTTTTTTTTTTTTTCCAATTGAGCGGGTTAGAGTGCATTGTGGCAAAGTTGAAATGAAAAAGGAAAGGGCAGTTTTAACCCACTTAGAAAAAAGTCTCTCAATACAGGGGACTCCTACCCAGCCCTTGAGGCTCCCACATTGTGACTTTGAGGAAGGGCCAAGTGTACCTACTCAATTATGTACAAAATACTTGGGACAACAAACACATTTAACCCAATTTTTGCTCTAACCAACTTCGTGGGGTTGTATGGACTAGCACCGTATATTAGTCGTTCAACATGATAAAATTGTCATAATGTAAAGGGGCTTGTTCACCCACCAGATGCAGAAAAAATTGTTTTTCTAATTTCTTTAGTGATGCAAGACAGGAATATACTCCACTGCTTTGGCAAAGGATATTAGGTCCCGCAACATCCTTGCCGTCATTCTTGTATCAGTTATATTCAGCTCCCGATTCACTCAGAGGCTTAAGTACCCAAAAGATCGAAGAGCGTTAACTAAAAGTGATACGAGAAGTGGAGAGTTCATGTGCAAATCATATAGGATACACCAGGATTAAGCTAGGAGGGGATACGGAGGGACTGACCGATCGCATTTGGCGGGAAAGACAGTTATGTGATGTTGCTTGCTGTTAGTTAGTTAGGATTTGGGCGGGAAATAATTGTGTTATAGCTTGACCATTGGATCATTAATCATTGGATGGTTCTGATTTTGGTTGCACTCAGAGTATGAACACATTTGGTATTCCATGATTAGCAATCAAGATCAATAACATCCAGAATTGCCTCTCCTCTCTTTCTCTCATTTTCTGTCATTTTCCTTCGTTTCCTGGTTTTCTGTATCCAACTAGCACATCAAACCACACCAGATTCCTAGCTGATGGGTGCCTTTTCGTTACTCTTCAAATCAACTCCAGCTGCTAATTAAATAAACAAAATATCCTTTGCTTTCATCCTTGAACCCCTCTAAAACCCTCCATCTTTCCCTTCATTCTCGTAACTCTCAATCTCAACTCTTTCTGTAAGCCCAGAAAGTCTAGAAAAGCTTGACAAAAGATAAAACATTCTGAAAAGATTCAACAACAATCTTCCGTCGAAACCTACAGCAAAGATCCGCAGCAGGAAACCACCCCATGGATCCTCCAGTGAAGCAAGAAAGGAACGCCGATCCTCAGAAATCAAAGGATGACGAGCTTTCTTCGGACCAAGTACCTGCCTCGGAAAGAGAGGAGATCAATAATTTTGTTGAGAAGCTTACCACTGATGTGAAGTTTGAGGTCTTGTTCTTGGCGGACATGATTAATTACCAAGGCAACAGCAACAAAGAGTACCCTTTCAAGAGTTTGGAAGCCTTGGAAGATTTCACACAGAATTGGATCCGAATGAATATCCCTAAAATGGAAATGCTGACGCGGTTAACTAAACTGAGAGAGAATTACAGGAGAAGGGTAAAACAGAGAGATGAAAACTTGATTCCTCTGGAAGATGATGACAATGAAGCATTGCTGTTTGGAACAGCGATATGGGGTTCCGAGACAGAAGATGAGTACTCTGCTGATGAAGTCAAGAATACAAAGGAGAAGAGTCAGGGGGAGGCTAGTGGAACTGGGCAAGATCAAGATCCCATTGTGTAAAACATAAATGAGAAACGTCTTTGAATTTGATGCTAGCTTCTGATGTAAACATGTTGCCAAGTAGGGTCTCTGTAGGTTGGTTTTCAGTTGGGGAAATATAAGAAGTTAGGTAGTATGCAGATTGCGATGCAAGGTACGGATCTTTTTCTAGTGGCAAGTGGATTTGCTTTATCCACGGTCAAAGGCAGTGCTGGATCCAGTCATATCATCTCCTCTCAGGTTTTCAATTCAATAATGGCTTCTGTTGTTTCCTGTTCTTTTTGTGCAAAGAGTTCGTTATATTAGTATTAGGACCTCAAATTCTTTTTCTTCTGCATTATTGTGTCAGTCGGCTGTTCATTCAGCAGAATTTGGAGCCCTGTACATTGTCATGAAATAATGGAATACAAAACATTGCATTTCTTGGTTCAATCTCTTAAATATGTGTTGAAATCTACTTTATCTTAATTTAAAGCTTTATTACGTGCCAAAGATAGAGATAGTTCTAGAAAATACACCTTCTATTTTAATAACTCAACGGATGGATTTGTGTAATGCAACTGGCAGAAATTCTTTACGTCCTCTTCGATTTGTAATTTGAATAAGACTCATGCCAGTAACTGCCGTATAGTTACAAAGCTTTAATTGGGTGTTCTCATGTTCTTCTCTTTTGTGTCAGAGGTTGATTTAGTGAACAGTTTAGTAGCCTTTCAAGTTTTTTGATTTTAATTCTAATGTAGCATTGTTAAGGAGGATTTGGCAACTGATATGCATTGTTAGCTAGATTAAATTTGGCATGTTAATGTCTGATTTGAGGCCTTGAACTTGGAAACTGTCAACCAATTCATTGATTTGAGATCACTAATTTAAGAAAACTAGTGGCATTGCAGTTAAGCTACCATGAGGTGTTGCAGATGGAGTTCATGTGGGTTAGTTTAAATCAATGGCCTTTGATCATTGGTTCAAATTAAAAGAAGACGTGGTAGCCACCAACTGAAAGTTGTCAGGTGGTATCACGCATATTGCAGACAGAGAGAACTATCATGCACCCATTGATCAAACTTTTGTAAAATGTTATAATGCCCCTGAATTGATTATAATAGGAATACAAGCAACGACTCTCCTAGAATCTTTTGCCAGGTAAATGGGATCACTTTGTACGTACGTCCCAGGTAAACGGCCAGTTTCTCTGGCTACTTATCATCCTCTACTTTTAGCCATCCAGTTGGTAGTTCATGTTGTAAGTGAATTAGTGAAGGAGACGGAAGTGTCTTGTCTTCTATTCTGTCCAGGATTCTGTTGTTGGCGGTAGGAGATTAGGGAATGAAAGAGGCGTCTGCTCCCAGAGAGAAGGATGCAATTATTGAAGAGCGGTGGTCCCGGAAAGAAATTGAAAGTTAGGGACGATGATGATCAGGAACTGGGCCCCTCAGGCTATAGGGTTCCCCGTTCTTGACGTTGACGTTGATAACTGAGGGCTCTTTTCTGTTCCTTTTAATGTAATAATGATGATGATGACAATCATTATTATTATTATTAGTATCAGTGTGCTTCTCATTGCCTAGAGATCACCTCTGCATGCAATGTGGCAGCCATGTCACATAGAATGACGGCCACATTTTTCGGATCGAGCATAGTATTATCATAGCTGTAAACGTCAATCTGGAACTGGAAAGCTGCTATCCTTCAAGGCAGTTCCAAATGTTTTAACTTGACTGCTCTCTTCAGACGCAGTTAAACCTAGGCATTGAACATAGTCCTCGACAGAGTTCTCACAGTTGCCAAGTTCGGAACAACGGTCACCAAACGTGTAAACACGCACACTTCCCACACAATATCATGATTAATGATACACACAAAAAAAAAAAAAAATCGCCAATCACTCAAGTTTGATGATGAAGAACCCATCTCAAGAGAATGATTGAACGGAGATGAAGAAAGCAGTTGCCCAAACAGACCAGTTAAAATAGATTTTAATTACAATAAAACAGCGCAATGGATCATGGCTACAAATTTGTTTCCTACTGAAACACCAACCAACATCCATTGAAGTAACTTCCAAAGAATTTGTAGTTCACATTAATGACACAACTTAAGTCACGTGTCTAAGCAATCAAACACTTTCCAATCAAGAACACAGCTAATTTCAACCCAAATATAGAACCCCTAACAAATGTCCCAACCCTTACCATCATTATCACCCAACAAGAGAACACAATGAACCCAAAGATTCTGTTCCCATCTGTACAAGGCGTAAAAGTCATTGCTTGAATCCTTTGTAAATGAAACAATCATCATCAAACACAACTTTCAATTATACCTTTCAACAGCAACCCACTTCAACCACAATCCATAGATCACTAAAATCCAATCACATAATCACTGAGCAATCAGAATTATACAAAAAAAGGGGGGGCGCGCAAGAATAGACAAAGCAGGTGTGTACACAAAAAGGATAAAATCTTGGAACTGGTCATAATTATGGAGGAAGAATATTTGCACAAATCTTGTATTAATACAACTACAAGACAGTTGATAAATATTCACATCAATAAGTAAAAATTTTAAACTAGCTAAAACCTACAACTTCCACAAGGCAGAACAATAAAAGACTCACAAACAAACACTAATTCTGAAGCTAATGAAATAAACTAGAAAACACTAATAAAGCCTCATTGTGGCGGCAAATGCATTGTCTCCTCTTAAGACATTTCCAATGAACAACACATTTTTAAGTTCTGTAATGGATGGATTCAGTTATCATCATCAGCAGAGGCCTTAGAGGAGCCAGCCTTCTTGGGCAAAAGCAGGTTGTGAATGTTAGGCATGACACCTCCGTTGGCAATTGTGACATCCCCAAGAAGCTTGCTAAGCTCCTCGTCGTTCCTCACAGCAAGCTGGATGTGGCGTGGTACAATTCTCGTCTTCTTGTTGTCTCGGGCTGCATTTCCAGCCAACTCAAGGACCTGATATCACAAACAATTAACAGAACCATCAGACCCCCACATTCCCGCAACCCAACAACAACAGAACAATTTCAAACAAATGGGATTCCAATTCAATTCAAAGATTCAGCGTTAGATCTGTGATAGCATGATCAATCTAAAGAGACTAAACTAAATACAGCGAACCCACAGTCCAAAACGGCACTTCGATCATTTATGAGAAACAGGAAGCAAACATAGCTAACCCTAGATCCACAAAACTCATAATTTACTTTAGCTATAAAGAGATTTCGATCGAGACAAAACTATACCTCAGCGGCGAGGTACTCGAGGACGGCGGCGAGGTATACAGGGGCGCCAGCACCAACACGCTCGGCGTACTTGCCGGCCTTTAAGAACCTGGCGATACGGCCGACCGGGAACTGCAGGCCAGCCTTGCTGCTCCTCGACGTCGCCTTCTTTGAGGCTCCGGATCCTAAGGTCTTCCCTCTGCCCGCCATTGAAATTCCCGAACAAACCAAAAACCAGTAAATTCCTTAGCAAAGAGAACACCCCAGAGAGAATGGCTAGTAAGGGGCAGGGTAACCGTGTTTGCGGTTATATAGAACTGTGGGATTTTGGATTGGTCCAATGGGAGTAAAGTACACGGATCGAGAATTTCGGCCGTTCGATTCAAGAGATGAGAGCATCGGTGGAGATCGGGATCGATTGCCAAGCCTGATCATTTGTGAATTGACAAATATGCTCCTAGCGGTTAACGGCGTTTTAATATTTAACAGAACTTTTGAAATTGGAATCTGATGAATCGTGACGACACCTCAGAGCAGCACGACATGTCGTAGAAGAACTTGAGGAGTGACATCGTAAAGATTGCACAAGGTCAAAAAAGAAAATGAATTTTACTAAAAATAATACTACAAACGGAAAAAATTGATAGCAACGCAATAGAAGCAACGTGGTGGGCGATGTGATATGGTGAAAATTTTATTAAATTATATATATATTGTTGAATAAATTACTTTTTCTTTATATACTTTTTATTGTATTATTATGTAATTAAATATTTTTATAAAATAAAATTTAGAATTATTTTTTTTATTTTTTATGTGTAAAATAAATATAAAGGCTTAAATTACACTTACTAAAATTAAGATGCAAATAAAGTATTTGAAATGCAATGTCAAATATATAAATTTATTATTTATTTAAATCTTTTTTTTTAATTTTAGACCATCACATCTTTTAATAGTGAGAACATATATTAGTCAAGATGATGACGACACAGAGAAGAGTTATATCCTTTAGATAATTTGATACCCAAAAACAAAGAATCTGACCATTTTCATCTAAATGAATTCTTGTCAATCAATAACTTTACAATATTTAAATATATTATCTAAATGTTATATCCTACTAATATGGATAATAATTATAAGAAATTGAAAACATAATTTTTATATAAAATTTACTAAAAAATATAAAATATTTCATAATCAAATTTGATTCATAGTCTAAAATCTAAGTTGAATTACTAATATTTAATTATCACATGATCTAAATAAAATTATATTGAAATTTACCTAATTTTTATAGTTCAAAATATTTTAGATTAGGAGAACAATTTAGATTTTCTCTCTTTGTTGTTTTGTCTCTCTTTTATTATTTTTATACATAAGGAGCCCTTTATATAGGAGTAGTTTAAAGTCTTTTAATTGCTCCCTTCCTATACTAATTACGCATCTAATTTATCAAATTAGGTCAAACCAACTTATTTGTCATGTGTAAATACTTAGACCTATAAATCATCTCCCATTTGCAAATAATGAGTTTTTCTAGCCATGTATTTATTTGATTTTCTTAAACATTTTTTCATACTTGGTAAATGTGTCGTGTAACTTGTAAACACATCAATATTTAAAAGCTTAAACTCTTAAACCATTAGGGAGTTATAACCTTTAAAGAAAAATTAAAAATTATAATTATGTTTCAAAATAACTCATATATCTATACTTACATTTAATTCTCATTAAATGACATAACTGGCAAATCAATAAATACATATGGTAGATGTCCAATAACAATGATCTTTTTGTCATATTTATAATTATTAGTGTTAATCTAACTACTTTCCTAGATATATTCAAAAGGTCAATCTTTTATGATTGTAAATAACATGCTAAAGTAATGTCATTAAATTGACACCTTAAGATATAGTGGGAAATAATATAAGACAAAAAAATTATTATTACTTGAGGACTCACGTAATGAAAAAGTAGGTATAAATTATTTCACTTTCCTTATTGATTAATTAGCACACGTAGTATAAATCATGTAATATAATGAATTTTCTTCCACTTAAAGTACATGTCATTTTTACTTATTTTTTTATAAATCACCGTACAAATCTTGGTTTAATTGCTTTAAGTATTTAATTTGAGTTATTTAAGTACCTGTTCTTTAAAGTGTCAAACTGAAGTATCACATCTGACTTTTAACAAGTTTTATGGATAGCAAGCAAACCTTGCTTTTCATTTTAATTTCTCACATCTCGTCTTGACTCTTTCAAGGTAACCTATAATTTGAAGTGCAATTTCTTTATATCATTTCCATCACTCAAATAGTCTTATCTTTACTTATTCTCCAATGATAAAAGAGATTACTTATGTAAATAAATTAATTTCAACCTTTGTAATACAACTTTTTAACAACATATTTGAATACTTAAATATATGTTACTTACATATTTAATTATTATGTAATTCTACATTAACATTAACACATTGCACTTTATACAAATTTATAAATTTTTACTTAATTTTTAAAGACTTAATAAAAGACTTTTATTTACATCATCATGTTTTTTATTAAATTATACTTTAAGTTAATATAATTAAATTTAATGTCTTACTTAAGATCTTTTAAAATATGTACCCCTTTACTAAATTGTCACATAAAAACTTTTGTAGTGTAACAATTTTTAGCATTTTATATATTTTTTCAAGTAAACATTATTAATTATTATAATTAAAATATATGTAACAAATTTTGTCTCCATTTACATAAAAATACACATATGTGCTTTTTCTTTTTATGTAAAGAGTCTCACTATTAAATAAGCAAACAAGTTTATTTACTATTTTGCACTTAATTAAGTTATTATTCTCAATAATAACTTAATAACACATTAAGTGTAGTTTCTTTTTTTGTATCGCTTTTAGTGATAGCAAAAGTAGTTTATAGCACCTATCAAGTATCTTAATGTCATTTTAACTACATTTTCTATGCATGCATAAGATCTAAATTTTTATTAACTTAAAGTCTATGGTATAACTTAGACATGTAATATCGTTTATCATTAATTATATTAAATTAAGATCTTATTATTATTTTACTATTTAACTTAAGAAGTCATCAAATACATTATAAGACTCAAATCCTTTGATTACATTAAGAAGTGTCAATAAGTCTACATTTCTTTAATGAAATTTTTGAAAAATTTTTCTTAAACAATTTATCAGTTTTGATCATCAAACAAAGGATAATTTTATTGGTGTAGCGCCCTTTTCAAAGTAAAAGGCAATCATTCTTTAATAATTTTGAAAAAATCCTTATAATCTATAATCATTCAAATGTTGTCGATATAAAAATATAGAATTACAAATCAAATATTTAAATGCTTAACATATATATAACAGTCATTATGTACAACAAAAATTTATATATGAATTTTTCTATTACAAAATCAATATCATATGCTAGTTGATTGTTTTAAGTTGAATATTAAATATTATAGTTTACAACCTTTGCATTTTTGACCTATTATAACGAATAATAACATGCAATTTATACATGTACATTCTAACTATTTCTTTACATAAAAAAAATAACTTTTATTATGTTTTATATAATTCTAAATTCAAATGTGCAATTATGATGAGAATTAGGTAAATTAAATATAAACCATTGAGGTTTTTAAAATGGCATTTCATCTTATCATACATATCTTCTTTGTCTTAAATGAATTTTATATCATTGTATCTATCTAGTTGGTATATATTTGAGAAACTATTTATTTTCTATTATTTTACTCTCAAATGTAAATTTATCATATCCTAAACATAAGTAAATTTCACTAAATTTTTACTTTATCATTATTTCCTATTCATGATAAGTAAAGTATAAAAGAGCATTTTAAATCTTTTCAATCTTTTGATCATTTTGGCAAATAACTAACTTAGCATTTCATTTATTTTTTAAAAAATTTTTTAATTAAGATCACTTTACAATTACTTGCATGCAATTGAATTTCCTAATAACCAAATGCTTCATTAACTTAATTAAAATAAGACACTTCATTATATATATCAACTCAATAACTTAGCACACTATTAGTTCATTAATCTTTTAATTCACCATAAATTAAAAGATTTATTCAACATATCCTCACTAAAAATTTGATTTTTTTAAAACGTGATATCTCATTAGTCTAATTTATTCATATCCTTACATACTTGCTCATTAATAAATATAAAGTCCTTTGACAATACTCATAATGTTCACAAAAATACATTTTTTGTTTTTTTTTTTGAAGTTTAAGTTTTGTTATTTATTAAAAGGTTATGAACAATAGTAACTAACCTTAAAGCTATAAACTATTTAGATAAAATCTCTTACCTTCATTTAGCTTATAAAGTAGGAAATAGTGTAATTCAAGGTATAAGGTCAAAATATATAAAATGCACTCTCTTAAGCATCTCATAAGCATGATATTTGTGAGCCTTTTCCTTGTGTTATCATTAACCACGTAAGCTTTGACAACTAGCCATTCCTCTTATACAATAATACTTAATTGCAAAATTCCATTAATAGCTAATGACCTTTTTTTTTTTTTTTGCATTACAAAGACAATTGTAATACTCAAATAAATATTCAAGCTTTTTAAATATTTGTTTTTCATTATATTAGTTTTCTTTTTTAGCATTTTGCAATTCTCAATTACATAAAATATTGACATAAAGCACTATTTTGCTTAAATTAATAAAAGATTAAATATAAGACCATTGCCTAAAGTCATTTATATATATAATGAAAATATGAGTCTAATATTATATCCTTACAATTATTAGCTTATAGATATCAAAGTGAATTGATAGTAATAAAAATATAATTTTAATTGCTTTTCAAATGGATCATTTTGTTTCTCTAATTATATCGTACTTGTATATAGGCTAATCAACATAAGCGAATAAGTCTAATAAATTTTTTCCTATCTTAACTCTCAATCCTTTGTTACCTAATGACCTAATCTCTTATATTAACATTAATACTCTTTTAAATTGATGTAATCGAGAAAAAAATAATCAATATGATAGAATTTATTATCCACATAATTGAGTCAACTATGCAAAAATTATAGTAAATTATATTAGTTTAAAGATAAAATCTTTCCAAACTTTAACACATAAGGAATCTCATACAAAAATTGAGTCTAAGTTTCTTGTCTTTATTATTTAGTCTCTTTTTTATTGTTTTCAGACATTGAGTAATTAGACATTGATATAAAACCCTTTATATAACATTGATTTAGAAAGTCTTTTAACTGTTTCCTTCCTATAATTGATTGTTCACTTAATTTATTGGATCAAATACAAATACTCATACCTATCTTACCCCATTTTAATGAAGACATTATCAAAGAAAATTGACCTAAAATTAAGAATCTTTTGTGAGGTGGTGGCATATGTTAGACAGGGGTGTTGATTGCAAAGGGGAGAGTTATACCCTCAACATAATCTGATGAAAACAAAAACCCAACCTTGTATGCCTTATAAATCTAAAACAAAGAAAAAAAAAAGATAGAAACAATAGATTTACAAAAATTCATCCCATTTTTGCAGAATAATAAATGAATCATCAAAGAAAGTTACAAGGTGGTTAGATAAATAAATTGTGTTCTAAATAATGTAAATCATGTCAAAGCAAGTGATTAATTGTATTAACGTAATTAGTGAATGCTTTCAGTAAAACAGCCATTGTCATCAATTGATGCAATTAAATTCTCACCCTTTAAGTTTCCAAGGCAGTTTTGAATGTAAATGCATAAAAATGGATCCCAATGCCTCTAATGAACAATTATTGACTTTTCAACCAACACAAATATGAAATTATGTTCATCATCATTTAAATTATAAACCAAAATGGCTCGACTCTATTAGTCAAAGGATATGCTTACAATAAACAGTTATGTGTAATCCAAAACAATGAATAATTTGAGATTAAATACTTTGGGGAAGCGAAGTAAAGGACTGGGTGGATGTGTGGCTTAATTGGGTCTCCTATCCCAGGCCTTGATTAAGGTATACTAAACTTGATATTGGTCCTCCTGGCTTTTTGGAACTTGGACACATGAGATTTTAAGGTTTGGTTTAGATAAAAAGAGAAAACATTGGAAAGAAAGTAAAAAAAATAAAAAGTAAAAGAGTAAATAATTTTTTATTTTCTTTATATTTAGAAAATAATGATATGAAGAAGGAAAATTATAGATTCTATTAGAAAAGAGTGAAAATAAAAGGAAAGAAAATAATTTTTTTGTAATATTAATTTTATTTTTTTTAGTGAAAGCAATTAATATTAATATAATTCAAAAAATACTTTAATTTGCAAATTATATAAAATCTGTATGTATAAGTTAAGGTTGAAAGAATTGAAATAGATTAACTAGTCAAATCAATAAAATTGATAATTAGTTTATATTTTTTTATAACCTGTCAAAATAAGAATTAATATAAAAACTAATAAACTGACTGATTTAATCAAAAATCAGATAATTAGACCTGATAATTATATGTTGACTGATTTACTTTAAAAAAATAATTCAAAATTACTCAAATTTCAAATTTTAATTATAAAAAAATATTTTTATTTATTTGATATTAAAAACTAATTTTACTAATTCAATTCTAATTAAACCGATTAAATCTTACACTTTTGAACTTTTCAGTTTAATAATCAATCCAATTTTTAAAACATTAATATAAGTTAAGTTTAAAGAAGTATGCATCGTCACGTATTTTTATATTAAAGAATTCAGTAGGGCAGATGCATCTACAAGTTAAGAAGCTACATATTAACAAGTTGTGCTGCCTTCCTAAGAGTTAGCAGCTACCTGGGTTTTCTGTTTCTTCTTCTCATACTTGGTTTCTTCCATTTTATCTCACTGTCAATTATTGCTCTAGTTTTTAGGAGGCGATGGACTCAGCTTACTATTTTCAAGCATTTTAAACCTGTGAACTTTCAACCTGAAATACCAAATTTAAAGTGCAATTGTCACTAAATTTAATAAAAAAAATGATAAATAAGAAACTCAGTTCCTGAATGATAAGATCTCAGTCATGCAATACATCCAACTAGGCATAAAACACAACAAAAACACGTTATGTCCCTTTTACACCAAATGCTCTTCCTTGTGTCCCTCCAAACCAAAAAAAAAAAAAATACTAGAAGAGAGGAATCTAGAAGGTAAGCCTTTAATTCACGGGCTTCCAAGTTCTAGCAATGAACTCATTCATAGAGATACAAACCGAAATTTACAATACAATACGTTGAGATAATGTCGGAGTAATTTTTGTGCATCAGCTCCAGTAATAGACACCTCAATTAGCACAAAAACGACAGGAAAGATGTCAACTCTTAGAACAATAAGATGTGGCTTCTATGATGATTTGACCTGAACCTAAAATAAGTAGAAAGAATGGAGAAAGGTACTTCAATTCCTGAAGGCAAAAATTATTGGCAGGGTTCCAACGTCAAAGGCTATATATTGCAAACTAGAGCCCCAACACCAGAATGTTAAAGTATAATAATTTTGGATAAAAATTTGAAACCCATGCAGAGAGCTCCCCACACACACCTAAAAACATAAATCAGTGCTTGAATAGAAATACCAAGCCAGACCCCTTTCAGCACAATAAATGAACAGCCGAAGTTAGCAAAATAATAACTAATTTTGGAGCCTCGAGATAAACACTTGTGAACAAGGAAAATGTCAAAACTTTAAATGGCTTTTGGAAGATTAGATGAGGATAGCGTGAAGGGAGAGCAAAAGTTAAGGCACTGACCAAAAGAGTTGGAAAAGATTGAGAGGGAGCCATTGAGCTTTAAAGCACAGCCATGGCTACCATTTGCCCTCTTCCTCTTCTGCACTGGGCTAGAGCTAGGCTTATCAGCTTCGATGATGATAAAAAAGGTAAGGAGAGAATATCAGAAGCATTTACTGTTGTCGGTAAGCTTGACACTGGATTTTGCCAGACTTGGCTAAGCTAAAAAAGGTGATTTTCTTCCATTTCCAATTCCGAAGTATTAAATCACAAAAATCATTATGTGCATTTTAACCACCAAAGAAAACCATTAAAAAAAAAAAAAAGAAAGAAAGATAGAGAGGGGGCAGTTATGTTACACAAAATTATAAGAAGGGACCATCTAGTCCTAACAGAAGCAGCATCAGAACTACAGCATACCCTGATTCCCACCTACTTCCTTTCCTTTTAAACTGGATGTGTACTTTTGAAGACAAGACAAAAACCAAGGGAATGTTACAAAATGACCAAACAGAAAATAGCTGTCATCTAAACTTCGCAAGTGTCTATACTGTCAATGGATTCCTCTCTCCCATGGCGTTCAGAGACTGGAGTCTTCATTTCTACTTGGTCCATATCGACAGAAACATCATCTGTTATGGCAGAAAGAGACTTCCCGTGATGCTTCTTGTTGTTTCTCAATTTGACAATACGAGAAAGGACTTGCACGATGTCCCTGACAGAAGGCCGTTTTTTAGAGATGCCGCTGATGCACTTGTATGCAAGAGCTGCCACTTCATTGACTTCTTGAATGTTGAATTTCCCATCAAGACGTGAATCCACAATTTCTTCCCATCCAACTTTCCCCTCCGCATCCATTGCTGCCTGTTCATTACATCCGAAGTATTTTAAATGAAGACATAGATATCACGTTCTGAACAGTGAATCCACGTACCTACAGTCCTATGCACATACAATGTAAAATGCTATGAGCTAGTGGCAAATTAAAGGCGGATCTCTCTCTATTAAGCAAATAACACACTGTAATATTCTCCCCAGTTGTGATTACTGTGTAGCGAAAAAAACGGTTTTTATTTCATCTACAGTCAGAGTTGAACATTTAGCTTGATTGTTGTAAAGGGATTTTTCTACAGAAGAAGCATTAGAAATTATTGGGCACAAACTCTAAGAAATACCTGCCGCTGTACCTAGCCTAGTAATAAGATCTTATGCTTTCTCATATTACATCCCAAATTTTCTTTCAAAGAAGCCAGAGTTTCTATCTCTCAATAAAAATGCTTTTAGCCTCTGCCATTAGGTGATGCATAAATCAGGCTTACACATCATACAATCTGCTGCAGAGGTATCAGTTTGAAGGAAAAGGCTATTTCAATTCCTTCAGTAGTTCTATTATGTCTAACAGAATAGTTGAGACAGAGAGATGCTTACAAGCTCAACATATTCCATAAGTCCCTGTTGAGGATTTCTGCCAGCTATAAGTTCAAAGAGCAACACTCCATAGCTGTAGACATCACTCTTCTTTGTGAAGGTCCTTGTAGATATATACTCTGGATCAAGATATCCAAAAGTTCCTCGTATGTTAACTGCATGCCCATCTACAGTCTCTTCTCTTGAAAGCCCAAAATCAGCTACCTATTTGAACCAGTATAAAGGGCAATAAAAATGTTTTATGAGTTCTTAACCATTTGTTGGAGGAACAGACTTAGAAATAATCCCCTGCTATAAAAGAGGTTGACCTTATCCCAATACATAAAACAAGAATTACACAGAACTTAGTTGTATCTCCTTACTAGGCAAAGATTCAACAAGTCCCTAGGGACATACCCTGGCTCTCATGGAGTGATCCAACAAAATGTTGGATGATTTAATGTCCCGATGAATCACAGGAGGAACTGCCTGTTACAAAATAGGCGAAAAAGAATACAAATGGAATAAGAAGCAACTCTTGGAACTATTGAAGACAAGGACAGTCTACACAAACACACAAAGGTACAAGGAAAATCCAAAGGAAATAAAAGCTTACCCCATCATGAAGATATTCCAAACCCCTTGCAACATCTAAAGCAATAAGAACCCTCAAATCCCAGCTCAATGGTTCATAGTTTTTGCCTGAAGGAGAAATAATAACAAGCATGTCAATTCATATGTCCAATTCTATTTCTTTATAACTCTTGATTTCTATATCTCCAAATCATACCCAGTTGGCTGCACAAATGGAGTATGAAATGTTGATAGAAATGATGCTGTGCTACAAATGAATGACCTCAAACCCAAACTCCAGACATTATTGAAATTATAGTGTAAAAATTTGCAAAAATTCTAGAAAATTTATAGCAGGCAGCTGGATTCAGCAATAAAACTCAACTTTTTAAAAAGCACTCTGTTTGTTCTTGCACTTCATTACCAGACATCAAAATGAAACACTGTAATAGAAATTTCTAACTTTATTAGTTCCAACCTTACTAGAAAGGATTGATTCATTCACATGTTAATAAGCATAACAGGGACAGGTTCTTCAATTATTGAAATTTAACATAAGCCAGAGATTTTCAAGTAATGCAAATACACAAAACCCAATCCCCACAGAAAGCGACTCCAATATGAACTTTTCAGATATCTAACCATGGCTTCCAGGATAAAAGCATTTGCTATATGCAAAAAGTTGGCAACATCTTACTGTACAAATGAGAAGCCAAGCTCCCTTTACTCATGTAGACATATACAAGTATATTTCGGCCTTTCTCAGCACAATATCCAACCAAATTCACAAGGTTTCTGTGATGCAATCTTCCCAGTAACATAACCTGAAAATGATTAGGCAATGAAAGATTTGAAGTCATTATCAATGTTGTATAAAGAAAAAAATCAGTAAAAGAGCTACATAACAAAGCAATCTCTTGAGATAGGCAGCAGCTTCAGATTTTTATTTCCCCAAATAAATCCAGTTTGCAGTGTGCAAAACTTCCAGATTTGATCTTTCCTAACTATACAAAAACAGCTTGGATTATTCAAACCCAATCACGTGGTCCAAAATCCAACCAAACTAATGTTCGGGACAGTATGGACAAATGGTTTAACCTGACTCAAGTCTTTACCTTCTCAATATCTTTCCTTCTGGTTCATTCATAAAAAGCACAGAAGGAGAAGCAAAAGAATTTTTGAGTACCAGAAAAACAAAAGGAATCCATTAAGAAGTCAGACTTGCACAACCACCTATGACACTGATTCAGAAACAAGACCTTCGACCATTCAAGATATGTTTTAAATTACAAACCAATGTGCCTCAATATTGCATATGTGAACCTGACTCAAGTCTTAAAGAAAATTACCTCTGCATGAAACTCTTTCTCCCCTTGCTTAGAACCAGTTGCAAGGACTTTAACTGCAACAGTCTCACCAGTTGACATTTGAGCTTTATAAACAGAACCAAAAGCCCCTTGTCCTATTAGTGTTGTAAAATTACAGGTTCCCTTCTGGAGATCTCTGCATGATGAAATCCAGAAAAAATTTAGAACAACAATGAGAAAAAGGAGAATTGTCATTGAAATTAACATCAACAACATATAAAAAGTTAATCAAATTTTTAATGAAATGACCAATGATGTTGCAACTCAAAATGCATGCAAGCTTTCTTTATCTCATCCAACACAATTAGGAGAGAGAGAAAATATAGGTGAAATGCTCACCAGCTATATCTGTAAAATTCAGCATCTCCAACTCAAATTCTGGTATCCTTTTGAACAAACATAATGAGGCCAGGCCGAATCAAAGTGGATAAAACTTTTACTTCAGTACTAAGATAGACTCCAGATTTAGTCATTGGCAATTTTATTTGAATTATAAATTCAGGTGATTTCAATCTTGAGACAATCCCACAATGGAAACTATAGTTACCCATTGAGCATTATCAAACATTTCTGGCATCAAACAAAATTTAGAATTGAACAAGAAGAAACCATAAGTTCTTAAATCAAAATAATTAAGAGCAGCCCATTCAGTACCAATGAACCTCATCATGCTAACATTTTTTTTTTTTTGGTGTGTGTATATTGGAATTAAATCCCACATTTTGTGGGAATTTGAGGGAGCTAGGTTTGAACCCCAACCTCCTCCCAAGAACTTTGCTCTTGTGGCTAATCAGACATCAAATTGTGCAATACAAAAAATCAAAAAATAGCAGGACAACAAGTTATACAAAAGGTTTGAAGGAAGACATACTTGTAAGAATACTCTGGTATTCCAGATGCCGACACCACATTACTCTTCTTAAACCCCTCAATCCAGAAGGGCAGACCATTGTGTCCAGCTTTCACAGGTGATTCAGGACCAATGGTGGAGTCTGATAAAATAGTACAAGAATCGGCACCATTTGCTCGGATTGGTAAGGTTACCGCCCTCCTAGAGCTGCTGTTCCCTATCTGTGAGCGCTTTCTATGGTATCGAAGACAAAATAGTGCTAAAATAGCCAAAACCACTCCAATCACCACACCAATTGAAATCCCAATAATCAGGCCAGATGACTCCCCTTTCATCTCCTTGTTAGGATTTGTCTATTTGCTATTGGTCCATTGATTGAACTGCAATACAGATATAAAGTCAAATCATGCTCTTTCCACATTACACAGCAGTCATTAGAGGCTAATTATGATGCATTTCAATAGTTGGTTCATGAAATGAATATTAGATATGAATATTGAATTTCATTAAGGATAACTAAAACTAAAACTAAAACTTTTCCTTAACTAGCTTCCCAACATTCGCAGCCACCAATAATAAACTTCAATTAGATGTGAATATTGAATGGGAAACAGGATAACTAAAACTAAAACTTTTCCTTAATTAGCTTCACAAACATCTTCTATTAATGAAAGAGAGAGAGAGAGAGAGAGAGAGGGAAAAACTTCGTAAACATCAAAATATCAACAAAGCTGCTAAACTAACAAAATCAATTCAATCAAAATCCAATAATATGAAAATGAATTGCTTTATGACCAAAAAAAAAAAAAAGGAGAAAGCTTTAGCTTTTAACCACCATAAGAAAGAACGAAACTTTAGAAAAAGTAGAAAATCAACAAGGTAAAACAGATAATCCAGCAACCCCAGTTCGTAAACGTCAGACATAACTATGAACAAGATCTCCCGGCATGGTATATACCAAGAAATAACAGATTTGTAAACCTGGGACTTTCAACGCCGTAATGGACCTAATGTTCATAAATCAAACAAGTTATAGTAAAAAAAAAAAAAAAAATTGGTCAACCATTCAACGCATGTACTATGATACAGTGTGGTCCCAAGAAAAAAGTGAAGAAGGAAAAGAAAAACGCCACAAGAACCAATTGAATTTCTTTCCTTCCCTTTTCCAGCGTTTTCACGGCAACCGAGCAGTTTTGAAAGAAGAGGAGGAGATTAAAAAAAAGAGAGAAAGAAGCGAAATCCCCAGATCGACTAAACTACAGAAAAAAGAGAACAATAACTCAAAAGCACCAAAAAAAAAAGCAGAGAGAAAAGAAAAACATTCGAAGAAAATAACAACGTTAACACCCTGTTTGAACCCAAATTCAGAAACTTACCTAGTTACTGGTAATAAAAGCAGTTGATAACGAAGACAGTTACATGTTTCTTGGAAGCCAAAAACAGAGAAAGAAATAGAGAGAGAGAGAGAGAGAGAGAGAAACTGAAAGAGTTGAGAGAAACAACCAAAATAGAAAACAAAGAAATGGCTTTGATTTTGGGCTCTCTGAGGTTTGAGGGATTTCAGGAAGGCGAATCACAGAGAAAAATCAGAGGGAAAAAGGTAAACGGAGAAAGGCCAAGACACGGTCAAGAATAAGCAAAAAAATAATAATTAAAATACTGTGAGTGAGAGCAGGGGCAGAGCCACGTTATAATGAGTGGGCCCCCCCACCTCCCACTCCAAAAGCAAATTTACACGTAATTTCGACAAAATTAAAGTTTCTTTGTTTTTTTTTTTTACAAACTTTTGAGGCAGACAAAATCAAAGTCTTTGTCTCCACTCAATTTCATTTCTTGTCCCTATTTAAAATTTAAAATTTAAAATTACAAGATCGACAAAAAAAAAATCTATCAATATAAATTATTAATAAAATTTTCATCATTTTTTATAATTTTTTAATAAATTATTATTTTATTATGTGTATTACATATAAAACACATATAAATAATTTTAAATAATTAATTACTTAACACAATTTGAATTATACCCACCTCTATACATATATATATATATATATTAAGTGATTGGTATTTATTATTAGATTTATAATTTAAATAATTCTTAATTTAGTAATAAAATGAAAATTTATAAGATATATAAATAAAAAATATATTTTTAACTAATATGCAGGTTTCGTGGCGACAAAGTTCAATACAACAACAAAATTGTTTCTTTGTGATGGGAAAAACGCGCTTACGGGAGAGAGAATTATAATTTTTTATTTTTTATTATTTTTTATTTTTATTTTTTTTTTGGGGGGGTACATTTCCCATAATGGCCTTTAAATTTACCCATGTTTCGAGTATAAGACTAAATAATCTAAATCTTTTCCTCACGGAAATAAAAACGTAGGTTAAGCACTTCATCGTCATGATATTAGTTTATCATAATCCCTTATTTATTATTATAAACATCATCACAGAAATATTAGTCCAGAAAGTAAAGATTACATGCATATATATCACGTCACGTCAATCTTTAAAAATAAAAAAATAAATAAATGCAACCAATGTTCATCGTCATGATCTTAGAATATTTTCACTTGTTAAGCCATACGCCACATAATGGACCACATCAACTCTTTTAAAATGGAATGGAATGGACACAATCATCTTTTAGAATATTTTCAGATTCAATTTTTTTTTTTTTTAAAAAAAAACAAGTTGGTGCATGCAGGAGATGAAAACCCAGAAAAGGCAACTGCACTTAGAGCGATAGAACATGGAGGAGGGTTGGTGGGACTTCCAACAATGGAAAATGGAGTTTGCCTATTGTAAGAAAAGTGCAAAATGGTTGTGTGTATGGCGACCTGGCGCTTCTTGGGTAGGAAAATTGATACTTGTTTTGTGAACAACCAATAACCTAACACACACCTAATATGAATTAAAAGGATTCAGGCAGGTCACAGCCCCACCAGGAAAATAATAATAAAAAAAATATATATATATATATTGATGTAACTTTATTTAATGTCTCACTCACTTTAAACTTACACTTATTTAGATTTAGTATAAAATTAGATCGAAATTAATTTTTTTGATTAAGATTAGAATTATAATTAATAAGATACTATCTAAGTAAATTTTAAAATTTTTTAACTACAAATCAATAAAAAATTTAAATTGATAAGAATCCTTTCAAGTTTATTAAAACATTGATTTAAAATAATAAAAAAAAAATCATATGAGAGTATACTTGAATGTTTTCTTTGTTTTGTGAAAACAACACAAAATAAAAGTGAAACGTTAATTAGAATTCTTTGTTCTAAAATTAAATCTCGGCGATCCGTTCCCGATACTCTCTACCTTGGGGTTAGAACAGAACCGGTCAGGGCCTACAAGATCTCAACTTGATTTGTATTAGATGTTCTTGACATTGAACATCTGTATGAACCCCAGTGGAGGACACGATACATTTGTAATCGTACGGTAAAATAATCAATTAACTACTGGAATAATGTCTGGTACACAATGAATAAGAACTTTCAAGTGGTAGGCTAGCCACCGGTTTAGAAAATCCAAGCTCAATGCGGATTTACATTGCTCAACGTTGTAGGCGAGTAGACGACGAGAGAAAAGGCAGCCCCAGATGCTAAAATTTGACCCGAAAAGCCAACAGAAGAAGCCAATTGTGGCAGCTACAAGTGTTGAGGAGAATGGAAATTATTAAATGCATGGTTAAATGAATTTTTTTCATGAGAACTTGAAAGGAAGGAAGGAAGGGCCACTCACGTTTTACCCCACCAACTCCATCAGCCAAAGATTAGATCAATTGTTCTGATCTTTGGTAGAAAGGGGAATGAAAACGATCAGATTGAGTAATTGGTTGATGGAAATTGGAACGGTCAGATGAACTCACCGAGGTTTAAGAAAAAGAGGCTTTAGAGGGCTTAGGAAAAACAAATGCGTTTGTCCCCCATGCCAACAACAGGAGAGTTACGAAAAAGGGTTGTTTTTACTTGTTTAGTTTTTAATTATTCAAACATCCTTTGCTTTAAAAAACCAAAAAAAAAAAAAAAGGACGAAATCAATAATGTTTTAGTTGGGATCTCACAGATTGTTTAATTTTGCGTGTCATTGTTTTTTAATTTAAATTTATAAATAAAATAATTTTGTCATAAGTATGAATTATATATTTATCATTCAAATTATACATTAAATTAATTTAATTATACAACCAACGTTTATTATAATGAATTTGTTTATACCCGAGGTCCAAGAAGTCATGTTCATCTAATACGTGGGCCCTCTGGTTCAATGCTCGAGACTGTGATCTTGTGCTTGAAC
This sequence comes from Ceriops tagal, assembly GCA_021533255.1. Taxonomy (NCBI): domain Eukaryota; kingdom Viridiplantae; phylum Streptophyta; class Magnoliopsida; order Malpighiales; family Rhizophoraceae; genus Ceriops; species Ceriops tagal. The sequence continues at coordinate 2,559,105 of CM038600.1, read as the reverse complement.
TCGAGAATGGTTTTTTTTTTTTTTTATAATAAAAAAAAGGTGATGGAAAACGTCTCCAATGAGATTGCGTTTCCTACCTTAAAAGGGGGAAAACAACAATTAAAAGATTTTTTTTTTTTTTTTTTGTTAATCAATTCTTCGTTTGTTTTTTTTTTTTTCTTTGAACAAGGGCAACTTATATTTAGAGTGAACAGTCAAAGCTCACCGCAATTCAAATGACATTTGGAAATGACAAAAATCATGTTATCAAAATCTGTGGTATCTTTCACAAAAACAAAATAAAAAAAAAAAACAGAGAGAGATATGTATATAAGATTTATTAAATTTTTTATTAATTTTGTTAACTTATCACTGTTGTTATTTTGACATGTTTGTAATGTTGTTAATAAGTTTGGAAACAACATATGATGCCACTAGTTCCATTCTTTTGTCCCCCATTTCTTTTGGACTGTGGATATCTAATGAATACAAACTTCTAAATCCAATCAATTTTTGAGTCATTATTGCACCATAGACATCAATCAATTTTACCTTAGCGGCCTCGATGAGGATTAAGAACTTGGGGTTTCGTTTATTATTGTATCGTAGACTCGAATGAATTTTAATTTAAATGTTTTTTTTAGAATTAATGATTAATTCAATCAAAAACAATTATATGTTGCATCATATACAGTATCATTCTTACCAATTAAATTTGCAAATAATGCCTTGATTAATTTATATGTGGGACTCTCAGCGAATGCCCCATGTCACTTAGTAATGTATGAACCATTCCGTCTCCTTCTTGTTTTATTTATTTATTTGTTTTATTTTTACGCGTTATGCCCCTTAATGGCCAAAGAAGGATGCTTGATACGGAGTGGAATTCTCCCTTGCTGCATGGGAATTCTCATCATGTCGTTTCATGGATGGCTATTGATTGCACTCACGTTTTACTTGAACGCAAAGATAGGATTGCAATATTTAGGGCGGGCATAAATTTTGAAGCAAGCAAAGGCTTTTTGCCCACTTGGGTCGAAGAATCAACGGGGGGAGCATGGTGTTCCATGTGCATTTGTTCTCTCAGACATTTAGTTGCACCGTTTGCTCTTTTCTGAGACATCGGGGACCCCCCCACCCCCACCACCCCCAAAAGCCAAGTCAGACTGAGACACCCGTTATACAGCTACAGGAAAAATAATAAAGCCATGATACACTGACTGGTTGCCTTCAACGGTTCCTGTCCATTTCCTTAAATGTGAAAATGCCCAACGTGTGCCTTCCATGGATGAAAAAAGAAGCCGCTTGTCAAATGGGTTGAGACCCAGGAGGATTGAGTTGTGACTTCTCACGACCTTTGACCGAGAGTCAATTCCCCCCTTTAGACGAGTACATTTTGCCTTGCAACCTACTGGTAGGACGGATAGGTTTTGAGTCGGGACTCGGTCATAACGGGTCATCTTTGTACGCGAGCAAAGGATCAGTTGGATCGATTTGGAAGAGACAAATGTGCTGTCATTATGTTGGAACATGTGTTTTTTTTTTTTTTTTGATTTTTTGATACATCCTTCTTGATTGATATTGACTTTTTTAAATTACTTTTTATAATTATTTGATTAATTAACACTTTGCATGATATGAATCATATATGAACATTTTATTTTAATTAATCTTTTATTAGTAAAGGTTTTTGAATTTTGAAATTGAAATACATTAACATTATTGCAAAGATTTTATATTTCTGTCAAATTTTTTATTTTTAAAAGTTATTGAATGAAATTGATAAAAATATAGAAACAAGTCTGAATATTCAAAGTTAGCAAAGCATTGTACCCACAAGAGAGCATGCAGAAATAAAGAAAATGTATGGAAAGTTTAAATATATTAGTCAAACTAGTGTTGTTAATTAGATAATAAGAAAAGTTTGACCTGTAAATGTAAAAAAGTTATAAAAAGTTTGAATTAATAATAATTATAGTTGACTAATATAACTAAAGAGTTAACAATATAAAAACTAGAAAAATTCATCAAATTTTCAAGTATTATAATTAATTGATACTTAAAAATAAAAGGTTTTTTTTGTTTTTATTTTTAAATTGTGATTGATCATTTTTTTAAAAAGAGATTAAGTCATAATAACTAGTAAGTCATTAAAGTTTATTTAGTTTTGTTTATAAGATAAGGTTAAACACCTTAAACAATTGTGAAGTGTGCAAAAAGAAAGATCAAAGAGAAAAGTAATTAAAAGAGAAAATTAAAGAACAAAGACTCTAAAAGTAAAAATTTCATATTGTAATAAAGTAAGAGTCCTAAAAGAATAAAATGTTAGAATGTGAATCTTTTAATTGTTGTGAAAAATCAATATAGTTTTATAAAAATTTCATGGAAGTTTTGTTAAATTCAAGGTTAAAAGACTAAGTGTAAAAATTTGTCATCATTTTATAAAAGAAAAGTTATTAGTAAATTGAATTCTTAAAGAAGAAAATTTAAAAAGCAAATGTAAAATCTTAATTTAAATTAAACTATTATAAATTGTTATGATTTTTTTCTCTTTTACTCTTTCTCTCTCCTTATCTCTTTTTAATTTTCACTATTTATATTTGTTTACATTATTTATTTTACATTTGTTTATTATTTATCTTATTATCTTTTAATTAAAATTATGATTAAACATTAGTTAAGTAACCTAAATTAATTACACCCAATTCACTCTCTTTTTAAGTTATATAAAAAACTAACAAAAAAGCTTGATACATCTTTTGTTTACTTTTTAGATTTACAATAAGTGTGTAAACTTAAAGTGTTGGGGTCTTTAATGTAACTCAAGATAGGATGAATTCGGTCTAAATAGTTAAGGTCACTTAATATGCACTTAAATCCAACTCTAAAAGATTAAATACAATAATAAGTGAAATAAATATAATTACAAATAATATAAATAAAGCAAATAAATAAAATAAGTTAGGGAAAGAAAGTATTTAGTAATTTATAATGATTTGATTTAACTAAAAATTTATGTTCACTCATTGAGATTCTCTTATTAAGAGTTTAATTAACTATTACTTCTTTTAATGGATGATGAAAATGTATACACACTTGGTCTATTGACCTTGAGTTATAAAACTTCTACAAAACTTTACACAACTCTAGAACTCATAAGATCTAACAATTTTTAACCTAAAGCACTCTTACTCTTGATTTTTCTCACTTTCATATAGTTTTTTTTTCTTTTTTTATTACATTTTGAAGTTCTCTAAGTTTGTTTTCTTTTGTTCGGGGTATCTAACAAAAAGCTAACACATTCTCTTATAAACTTTTAAGGCTAAATTATCTATTTTGATTAAGATTTCTTTTTTATAAAGAAAATTAATCATAATATAAAAATTTCTTTCATGAAGCATTAGTTAACTACAAAATTTTATCTAATCAATAAATCTAAATTTTCTATTAAGATTTTACTTTTTATAATTTGTAGCATATTAGTTAATCGTGACAACTAGTCTAGTCAACCAATTCAAATTTTGTATAAAAAATAGTTTTTGTAACTTAAAACTCTTCATGTATTTGATATATCTTAATGATTGGTTTGATTGATCAATTCAAACTTTTTGTTAAAAATTTATCTTTTTTGAGTTTCTTCTATTTTATTTAGGATATCTAGCGGTAATTTTGGTCTATTAATTCAAATATTTTGTCAATTTCTTTTTAATCTTTTATTATTTTTTTTCATTTTGCCTTAAAATACTCTATAATGTTATTCAAAAACTTATCTAAAAATCAAAAAAAGACTATAAGACTTTTTAGTAAATGACTAGTAAAATTTAAATTCAAATATTTTGACTTTTATAATATGGTCAATTTATAAAATTTTATAAAAAGATTAAATCATATAAATAATCAATCAATTATAAGTTGTCATATACTTCACTTAATCATAGCTATATAAATCAATTAATCATAAAGAACTTATTTAAATCTATGATACTATGATGTAAAATTAGAATATATACTCAACAATCTTAATATAAAGTTAAATAAGAAGTTTATTGGTTTAAACTAAGTGAAAAAGATAAATCATAAGACTATTAAAGGTAAAGGTCATTAAAGAATATACAAAACCATGTTAAAAGCCCATCCTTACACCATTTTATAATTTTCATTTAAAAAGTTTAAACATGGCATAGTTTTTATTAAGTTTTATTAATAAATTTATGAAATCTTAATTAAAGATCTCAATTATTAAAATAAGATATCATAGCTAGGAAAGTTAATCAATCAAAGTTAATATATCAAAACTTACTATACTAGGATATATAATCATAATATATTCAACAATCTCAACATGAACTTAAACAAAAAGCTGAATGGTACATATCAAACCTACTATATTAAAACATATAATCATAATATACTTAACAATCTTAACATAAAGTCAAATAAGAAACTTAGTTTTCTAAACCAAGCCAAAAAGACAAGTCATAATGCTATTAAAGGTCAAAGGCCATTGGAAGATACATAAGACCATGGAGAAAGTCCTAATTCATATGTCATTTTGTAATTTTAGCTGAAAAAAATTTCAACATGAAATTATTTTCATTAATTTTTGTTAATAAATTAATGAAATCTTAATAAAAGGTCTTAATTATTAAAATAAAAAAATCATAGGTAAGCAAATCAATCAATAATTAGGGACAAATCAAAACTTACTATACTAAGATACATAATTATAATATACTCAACAATCTTAACACAAAGTTAAACACAGAGCTTACTGGTCTAAATTAAGTGGGAAAGACATTTCATAAAACTATTAAAGGTTGAAGACTACTAGAGAATACATAAAACCATGATAAAAGCCTAAATGCTTATGTCATTTTATAAATTTGGTTAAAAAAATTTAAACAAGATACTATTTTCATTAAGTTTTGTTAGTAAGTTAAAAAAATATTAATAAAAAGTCTTAATTGTTAAAATAAGAAATTACAAGACCTTATAATTCAAATTAAGACTTAAGCAAAAAAGTTGTCAAAGAAAAAAATTATAGTAATAAAATGCATTTAATCATACTTTTTTAAATAGTTTTAAAATCTTTACTATTACTCAAAATACAACAGATAAACAATAGTGCATTATTAATTAAATCAAGAAAATATATATTTTGTAAATATGAGTACTATCCTATAACTTGATTATGCACTAATAAAAGAAAGGTACCAAAAAGTCATATGAACACAATTTCAAAATCTAAAAAATTTAATTTAGGTCATATAAAATATAATAAACCATATTAACTTAGGAATTTCTTTTTAAAATGGAATGGATAGAATCAAACTATATATGCATCTTTCTTGGCGTTATAGTTTAGAATATTCTTAAATTAAATTAAAAAAAAAAGCTTTTATGCTTGTAAGATGTACAACCTTAGAAAGTGTCAATTTTCAAAAAAGTACAAATAGTTGTGTGTTTAGCGAATTGACACTTAATGGGTAATGATAAAGATCTTATAACAGGGGCCCAAGGCTTCTGTTCCAATTTGACACGACTTACCTTATTAACTCGTCAAATTTCATTTATTTTAGGAAATGCTTGATAAGGATTATATCAAGCTTACTAAGCTTTAGGCTTGACTTCTTGTAAGTTTATTACTCATAAGTATGCTTGAAACTTAATATGCTTTAACTTTAACTTAGTAGTTTAATAATAAACTTTCATGGCTCTTATGACTTATGTCATTAATACTTGAAAATAGTGAGATTTACTACATTGAAAGCCTTTTAAGACTTTGTATATAAGAGGATCTTTGTTCACATGGTAAGCCTTTTATTTTTACTTTATTCTTAAGTCTTACACTTTTTTTGCCTTTCTTTATTAATTTAAGTTTTAAAGTGTTAATGTTAAGTTTTAAGTTAACACCCTTTTACTTCTCTTTTATCTTTTAAGTGTTAGATCTCATAATGATATTTCTTATGAGGGTGGAAATTTGATATTTGTGCATGAGTAACTCTTAACCCAATTTACCTAATATAAATGCAAAGACAATTAAAATGTAAGATCATAACACCATCAAACAAAAAAATTAAGGTAAAAAGTATTACCTTTACATTAAAGAAAATAAAAATATTGCTAATGCACTAAATAAATATCATCTCGTATAAGTATCATAAACTTGTGACTTAATGACATTTATTTATTCTACATCAAATAAGTCAAAATCTAAATTTATAACTATCATAATTGTTGAATTTGATTATATGGCTTCAATCATTACCTCATAAAAAAATGCTACATATATATATATGATTAACTAGTAACATGTAAATTAAGAGTTTCTCTTAGCTCGTATGATAGAGTAACTGTACCATAAAAATACATGTTAATAGGGTTTTATTTAATGTCTAAAGATTTTAACTTTAACTTTGCTAAACAAAAATCTCATTAACATGATAACTTTATTCTGTAGATTAAGAAATCAACTAAATATGATTATGTTAACAAGATAGTTGTCTTTAAAGTGAAACAAAATTGTTGGTTTCAATTGCTTTCTTTTAATCAATAATGTGATGTAATTTGCAATATATGTTTTTAGCATTGAAAATACGTATAATTTAAGTGAAGGACATGACACATTTGTAATCATAATAAAATAATGGTAAAAAATTAATTTTACCTACCATGTTAGTGAGCTTTTATAATTATATCTATTTTATTATTATTTTTTTAAATTCACATAACATATTAGTTCATTAGTTAAATTTAATCCATTACGTTAGAAAGTTTTTGCAATTATTTCTACTTTATTTATTTATTTTTAAAAAATCACTTAGCATGTTAGTTTGTTCATTAAAGTCAATTTACATTAAACATTTTTATTAAGTGTAACTATATGATAATTACTCATGTGTCATATGCTAAATATATCTTTCTTACTGTCACATCATGAAAATTGCTTATGTGATTTTTTAATTTAAAAAAATATAAAAAAATAATCTTTAAAAAGTATTATAAAATTTCTCCATCTTTTATAATATTTTAAAATATTCTTTATTCTTTATTTTTGAAAAAATTAGAACTTAAATCATATTAATAAATTTAATGATATAATAATAGTAAGAGGAAGATACATTTGTGGCATGGCATATGAATTATCATTACTTGACTGCATTTAACGAAAAATATTTACTATGAATCAAATTTAGTTAACAAGTTAACATATTCGAAAGAATTTTTAAAAAATAAAATAGATATAATTATAATTTTTTTTTATGCGATGAATTGAATAATTAATAAGTTAATATATTGAATAAATTTAAAAATAATAATAAAGTAAATATAATTATAAAAATATTCTAAAGTGATAAATAATTTTTTTTTGACTTAAAATAATAATAACATCAATGAATAGAATAACAATGCTCAATCCCAACGAGGGCATTATCTCGAGACATTGACTTGGCTTTCCACCTGTCAATGTCTTAGAACAGTATACCGGAGCATACTCCAAAGGCGGGGACCCCAATCGCTAAAGGATGACCAAAAAGACCAACGGAAGCAGCAGTGGCGGCAGCCAGGAGCTGAGAAGCGTGGGAAAATATTAAATGGAAGCTTAAAGCAAATGATTTCAAAAGAAGTTGAAAGGAAAGGAAAGGCCGAATTAATGTTAGGTCACCCATTTTGCTTTACCAACTTCACCGGCCAAAAGCAAAAGATCAGAATAATTTTTCTCTCCGGTGCAAACTACAGAGGGGAAAAGAAAAGAGTCAGATTGATTAATTGGCTGAGGGAAAAATGAAACGGTCAAACGAACCCTTTAGTGGGCGTAGAAAAATGCATGCGTTTTTATGATATGTCTCTCAAAAAGTGTTTGATTTGTGCGTTTTTATTTTGTAATATATAATTATAATTAATAATTAAGATTTTAAATAAATATTTTAAGATTATAATAATATAATGCATGCATGCTCTTTGAGACATCTCATAAAATGTGTAGTTAAACAAATAACATTTGCGATCATTAAAATTATGTTTTTTTTTTTCTTCCAAATCTATGGTATCTTTGAGATATAAAAATAATGACGTATATATAACGAATTTTTTAGTAGCCCTTAAGACTTATTATTATTATCAATTGTGTTAATTTATCATGTTGTTATTCCTAACAAGTATGTGATGCTGTTAATAAGTTTGGAAATATGATAATAGTTCTATTATTATTATTATTATTATTCCATTTCTTTTGGAAATTATAATTGTATTGTAGATTTTAATGAACGTTAACTTAATGATGTTAGAATTGTTTTTAGCATTAAAATTTTTAAATTTGAATTTCAGCCGAAATCAATTAGTTTAAGAAAAATTTTTTGCATCATATATACATTGTCATTCTAATATATTTATAGGTAGCGTTATTAATTAAATTTGCAAACAATACCTTGATAGTTTATATGACGGAATCTCGACTAAATGATAATATTCACGGTCCAAGAATCTATGGAGCATGTGAGAAGCATATGGGGACCATGTGCATTCGTTCTCTCAGACATTTTTGACGTAGTTGCACCACTTTCTTGAGATATATGGGAATCAAGAGAAATAATGTCATGGTCCACTGGCTGGATGCTTCCAACGGTTTCGGTCCAATTCCTTGAATGAGAAAATGTTCAACAAGTGCTTTCATGGATGACAAAAAGAAGCTTTTTGTCATGTGGGGCAAGGCTACTAAGAAGAAGGACAATTGAGACGTGACTTCTAATGACCTTTGTCTGGGAGAATTTCCCAGTTTGGAAGAGGAAATTTTGCCTTGCAACAACCTATTGGGTTGGACCATAGGTCATAGTGGGTGAGGGCTGGCAAACAAGAAACGGATCAGTTGGATTGATCTTGGAGAAGACAAGAGCCTGATCCATCTTTGTTTTTCCGGGCCTACAGCGATGGTGTAAGCCCAAAGGCAAACAAGAAGTTTTGTCGTCCAAGACCATGCTGACAAAGGAAAACCCCAGAAGGAGCCAGTCTCTTCCTATTACTACACACACCAAGCAGCATTTTGGATTCCCATTTGCAGTAGCTTTCAATGCACCAGAAGAAATTTGAGGGCATTATCTCCCTGTTATTGTGGGCTGTACATATCCTTCTGATAAGAGAACAAAATTCAACAGCAACTAAATATAAAAAAGTAGGTTTATATACAATATCTATCGCTTGACTGCTGCATGGTTTAAGCTTCAAACTGTTAAGTGAACTGTGTATACATGTCCTTCCAACTGCATTTTCGATCTCTATTAGAAGTCAGGCTCATTATACATACTTTGCTGTCTTTGAAATTTCTTTAAGTTTTAACAAGTTAAAACAAAAGTTGCAACAACAATCTAAGGGGCATTCTTCTTCTCTGGATTCATGTTAAACTAAAAAATTAGGAGCTTCTACATCTGATCACAAGATTAGACCTGAAAATGCTTATGGCATGTGGCTTGACTAGTCCGTTTGAAGCACCAAACAATAATCTTGGTGTTAATCAAATGTTGCTGGTGCTTTACCTTGGATGCTATGCTGTCAATACACAGATGCCGTGGAAGTAAACAAACAGATAAGTTGCAGTTCGCATAAAAGCAGCATGTAGTCCTCCATTGCATTTGATCCATCTCTGTATCAACTTGCCAGAGGATTAACTTGGCCAACAAATGTCTTTGTCCATGTCTGCAAATAATGTTAAATAGTCTCTACCAAGGAAGCTACTGTATTTGAAGATTGTGGCCAGAATGGTGACAGTTGAACCACCTTTCCGATGATAATCAGTGTAGGTGAAACTAACTTTGCTAATGCAATTTTATCAGCAAGATCCTTCAGCCCAGCAAAGACCTACATTATTGCAGATAAAACTGTTACATTTGAAAGCAATATGCTAAAGCACATGTGACCATTTGAAAAAAAGCAAAAGTGAAAATGATGCTATCTTCCTACCGTCTACTTCCCATATTAGTTGACTGCCATACTTACCACGCGTTGCTGGGGTGTGGTCCCTCGCTCCACTGCAGCAGCCGGTGTGCTTGCTGCCAGACCTTGGTTCATCAACTTCAATGCAAGAGAAGGGAGTGTTGACAAGCCCATATAAACTACTAAGGTTGAATCGGGGTCAGCTGCATTTTCTGCAACAAAGAGAGGGTCTGTTCCCCCTTTCATTGAGTGTCCTGTTAAAAATCTAACACTTTGTGCAATACCCCGGTGAGTCAATGGAATCCCAAGTTCTGCTGCAATCCCTGAGGCAGCAGTTATACCTGCATAGAAATGACCACAGTATCATGCCCACCCGTTACAGATGTGTTCTAGTTTACTAACCACAAAAAAGGTTAATGTGGAGGGAAGAAAATACCGCACAACAACATGACCTTGTAAAAGTAGACAAGAGTAGTTGTTTTAGTGCAAGTATGGTATTGGACTAATTACACTCTAGATACAGCACAATATTGAAGGAGATCATGGCCTACAAATTTCCCTCACTCATCTTCCACAACCCAGTATTTTAAGGAAATTATGGCCAGCAAGTTTCTCTCCTTTTTTTTTTTCAAAAAAAAAAAAATTATGATAGATCTTTGGGGATGGAAGTATAGAAAACCATACCCGGAATAACTTTCACTTGAATTCCTTGCTGTTGTAGAAAATCCATCTCCTCTCCGCCCCGTCCAAACACCTTTAAAACCCATGATGCATGTCACCAATAGCACAACTAGAATGAAAATCACATCGCATTTATAAGCTAATTTCAGTCACTATTTGGACAGGAACTCACTAGTGGATCCCCTCCTTTGAGTCTAACAACATTAGCCCCTGCTTCTGCAAAACTCAAAAGCAGCTGATGTATCTCCTCCTGCAAAGACACCATCCAAAAGGAATCTTCATCTCATTTGAACCAAATGCAACTTGCAAAACACCCAAATAGTTGATATCAACTCTAGCCTCAGGCAACATGTCTACAGTTTAATGGAAGATTATAAGTTCCACTAAATTCAACAAGAAATGGGCCCATGTCACAATGCCAGCTAAAATCAATAAAAATCTAAGTATCTAATTCCATCAGGCATGCATTGAAATTCTCAACTACCATAAGCCTTCAAAATGGACTTCAAATTAAGCTTGTGGACGATAAAGCAACCTTGAAATAACGTTTACCTGGGTTCTACTATGGTAGCCGGCAGTCTTGCCAACATAAAGCAATCTAGCGTCAGGGCCAATCAGATCCAAGACATCATGAGACACCAACCTATCGTACAACAAAAGATCAGCTTTCTGGATCACTCTAACCGCTTTCAACGTCAACAATTCCGGGTCTCCAGGCCCTGTCCCCACCAAGAACACATCCCCCGGTCCACATTTCTCTTCAACACCATCTACAGCACCACACCCACAAGTCAGCCTCTTCTCTTTAAGAACTTGGAGCAGCTTTCTCAACTCGGGCAGCTGCAAAGCGATTTCGTTTTGTCTGTTGGAATCAGCGTCAGGCGGAAGAGGGCACAAGGAGGAGGAGGACGAATGGTATTCAAATTGGTTGGAGTATAGCCATTGGTCTCTCTGGTATCTTTCTACGGAATGCTTTTCTGTAAAGGGTGAAGTTCTGGACGGTAAACAGCAAACGGGGTTTGGATTAAAGGAGACGGAATTACTGAAATTGTGCGTAGACAAATATGAAGACAAGAAAGGTGGGAGCTTTACAAGAGCCACCATGGAGTAGGCAACGTTTTTTTCATGAATTGTTTGGGGGGCTGCGCACGGCGGCCGGCACTTATTTAAGAGTTGGGGTTTGGGCTCAGAGTAAACCTACTCGGACAAAACTACATTTGTCAAGTACAAATATAAGTTATATATAAGTAACGAGGTCGGCGGCGGAGATGCGTGTCCTTCCGTAGTTATATAGGGACACGCTATGATTATGCGCACGTGAAGAGACCACGACCATAGAGAGACAGAGAGAGGGGGGGGGGGGGCCCGGGGGGGAATTGACTTTTGGAAGTTCTGTCTTCGCCTCCAATCCAAGGTTTTGAAGCCGTGCGGTGTCCACAGGAAGGCTGGCTGCGGTTTAGGTGGACTTCAAGTTTTATTTTGACGTGTACATCGGTTCCAGGTAATTTATTTTATTATATAATTTATTACTTAATAAATTTAAATATTTTATTTTATTTTGACGTGAACAAAAGATTATAAATTAAAAAAAATATATATATTAAGATAATAAATGTTTATGTACCAATAATCGAGATGCATCAAAATATCTTTGTGATAAAAAAAATAAAATAATAAAAAAAACTTGGAGAAGGTGACCCTTTGAGGAGACGAGGAGTCACATTTCTGACTCTACCCCCCAAAGTTCGGGACGAGGAACTAAGAAGGTGACCCTTTGTGGCCATGTTTGACCTAACGGAGTTTTATTTTTATATTATTATTATTATTATTATTATTATTATTATTATTATTATTACATACGTAACAAAAATATTTTCTAGTTTTATGTCTAGATAATTAGGCATATTTTGTATTTTCTCATTTTTTTTTACAACATGTCACACGAACGACATATTAACACAAATTTCTGCGACAAACATTGGAAATTGAAAGTCTTACATAAAAAAAAAATAGAAAATACAAATTTTTGTAATATTAACCTTAAATAAAATGAATAAAAGAAACAGGGCAATGGTATCGCGTGGTAAGAAAGAAACCGCCAAAGGAAGGGCAGGGGACAAATAAAAAAAAAAAAAAAAAGAAAACCAAAAATAAAGATAAAAAATGGGGGGCCAAAGTTCTCAATTTTAATTTTGCCTCTTCCTTCCTTCCGTCAACAGCCACGTTCCCTTTAGCTTATCTTGTTTCTTGCCTGCCCCCTTTTCTCAATCCAATTACTTATTAAATTTGGCGACGTTCTCCGGCCATAATTCCGGCGACGGCGAGCTAGGCGTGTGCATCTCACTTTTATCCGGTATTATAATCATGTGGCGATCAGGGTTCAGGAAATTCAACTTCCCCAATTCCCCCTTCTTGGTAATTGCATCTATCTGTCTATCTTGGCCTCCTGGTCCTCCTCCTCTAATCAGGGTTCAGGAAATTTTGCAATTTTCTTTTTTTTTTGGGGGGGGGGTGTGAAAAAGTATCAAACTTTGACTAATTAACTTTAAAATTTTCATCATTTCGGCCGTTTTGTTAATAGAAATCGATTAATTTCAATTGAAAAATTTCAGGTTGATTCTAAAGACGGATCCTTTTTAGCTTCCAGGTTGTTGGGTCATCATTTATTAGACGGGTTTGCGTCTGCTAGCGGAAGAAAATGTGCAACTTCTTGTGCAAAGTACTTGGAAGATTCTCCTAATGCTAATCCTGTTATTGCTTCTGATGATATGCTGATTGATTCGTATGGGAGGAGGCACTCTTACTTGAGAATTTCATTAACTGAACGGTGCAATCTACGTTGTCAGTACTGTATGCCGGCCGACGGGGTGGAGCTCACCCCTGGTCCTCAGTTGCTTTCCCATAACGAGATTATTCATTTGGCTGATCTTTTCGTAACTTCTGGAGTGGATAAAATTCGTTTGACTGGCGGGGAACCAACGATTAGGAAAGATATTGAAGATATATGCTTTCGGCTTGCTAGCTTGAAAGGACTGAAGACTTTGGCCATGACTACTAATGGGATTACTCTCTCAAGAAAACTTCCAAAACTCAAAGAATGTGGGGTTACGTCTATAAATATCAGCCTGGACACATTGGTCCCGGCCAAGTTTGAGTTTATCACCCGGCGCAAAGGGCTTGAAAGGGTTTTGGAGTCAATCGATGCTGCTCTCGATTGTGGCTACAATCCTGTCAAAGTTGGTTTCTTTCTCTTTGTTATTTTTCTCTTCAATGGTTGTTTCCTTTAGCACATTTCTTCGACATTTCCTCTCAAGCAATGCAATGTCGTTTTCCTTGTTCTAGAATTTTTTGTATTTCATAAATTACTTGTTTATATTTTAGTTATGGATGAATTGATGGCAGAGCATATTCAGGACAATGTATCGTGGGGTTACATTATAATAAAGGACACTAGGGAGAGATGAGGGTGCAAATTAGAATTATGGAGGCATACCCTAGAGTCTTAAGTGTTTCAGGTTGAGTGCACAATGAAAGAATATATGTATTGTAGTTTTAGCAATTTTAGGAGTGTGATAGGGCATACAATTAGACTAAATGGTGCAGAAAACTCTCAATGCAACCAATTTGGTTATTTATGCTCTATTATTTAGAGGTAAATGTAGAAGAGGGTATTACTCATGGAACGAGGGCAGAATATCTATAATGGCATGTGCAACAAAGTTGTGTGATTGCAAAATTTCTAATATGTTGAAGAGTAAATTCTATCAAATTGCAATTGAATCAGCAATGTTGGATGGCAGTGTTTGTCGAGCTTCAGGAAACATATCCAAAAAAAAAATGAAATTAATGGAGATGAGAATGTTTAGATGGATTTGTGGCTGCTTTAGAAATGTCTGAATAAGATGTGAAGATATTTGTAGCAAGGCAGGTGATACCAATTGGGGGTGGTATTGTTTACTTTAGCTCGGTTATGTCTAACGTAGACCTACAAATGTTTCAATTAACAGGAGTGACCAAATCCAATTAGATGACGAGATGAGATAGATAAGATGACTTAAGCTGACTTGGGAATCTTTTGTTATTATAAGGATCTAAAACAATTACATGTTACATCAAAATCAGTTAATAAAAATATGGAATGACAAGAAAGGATTCATGCAGCTGATTTCAATTAAATTTGAGACTATTGTTTTGATGTTGGTGTATTTGTTTATATTTTAGGGCTTTTGACTTGCACCTAACTGAAATAGATTTTTTTTCCCTGTTTAACGCACTTGTTTTTGTTAGGTGAACTGTGTTGTAATGCGTGGATTTAATGATGATGAGCTCTGTGATTTCGTAGAGTTGACTCATGACAAGCCAATCAATGTCCGGTTTATTGAGTTCATGCCCTTCGATGGGAATGTGTGGAATGTCCAAAAACTTGTGCCCTTCTCAGAAATGTGGGATACAGTGGTAAGGTAGAAATCTGACTGGTGATCCTGTGTTGATTTTCTTAGGTGTCTTTTCAAATATTCTCTCATTGGCTTATTGTGACTTAACAGGCAAAGCATTTTACAGAGATAAAAAGGCTGCAGGATCACCCAACAGATACGGCGAAAAACTTCACGATAAATGGGCACCTTGGTACTGTTTCCTTTATCACATCAATGACTGAGCATTTTTGTGCTGGTTGCAACAGATTACGACTTTTAGCCGATGGGAACTTTAAAGTCTGCCTTTTCGGTCCTTCAGAGGTGAACATTTTCTTGCTTGTTGTACTTGACCTGTATTTGCTACTGTAGTTTATTACTCCACTTGATCTGATTTCTGGGTTCCCGGCCTACTTATCTGATTTCTGATTGGTTCTTACCCCATTGTTCCTATGCATGTGCATCTGTTGTTTTGCCTATATTTGCCAATTTCTTAACAATGCCTTACTCACTTTGATCATGGTGATATGGGTGATGAAATATTTGAGTGGCTTGCATGCTCTATTTATGTTGATATTAGATGGTCATTTAGGTGAGGTTTGGCAACATCTATTTTGCTGAGTTTCAGCTTCTCTTCCCGCTCTGGCAAAGAAATGGTAGGAAAGGTTTTGGTTTACCTTCTAGAGGTTCCTGGAAACAGGTGGTACTTCAACAAGTGTTATTTTTTATTTTTGTTCATAAGTTGTGGAAAGTTCCATGCATTTCTAGTTGGTGAAATAAATGTATGCAGTCTCTTGGCTATAGTTTCACTAGTTTTTTAGCCCTTTTATTTGGCACATCTTTGCTTACAGCATTCTGATTGTAGCTATTACTGGAGCTTTACTGTTTGCAGGTTAGCTTAAGGGATCCCCTCCGTTATGGTGTAAATGAGCATGAGCTTAGGAAAATAATTGGTGCAGCGGTATGCTATCAGTAGTCCTTTCATCTGTATATTGCAGCATAAAAAATGATGTTAATGTTATCTGTCCTAGCTTCTTTCTCATCATCAATGTTATGATAAGATGAAGCAATGCATCTTTGTCCATGTGTACTGTCAATTTCATCCATTTTGGTTTGTTGTTAAACTCCTTCCTCAAAGAGCTTCATGTCAGTGTCCAACTCATTGTTGCCAGATGAACACTTCCATTCATATTCTTCCAAGAAAGGGTTATTGAGACTTTTCTGTCATTGACAAAAACTACAGGATTAATTCTTTTAATCCAAGTTGATTGGAAAGTGATTGCATGAATTTCTCAAACAATTTGAAGGAGTTTTACAGATGGATATTGCATCGGTTCTCAATGTCCTTCACTTTCCCCATTTCTTTTGATATATTCCATGTTGGTTTCTTTTTAAGTTTTTCCAGTTTTTGAGGTTGTTGAAAAGTTGCTGGTTGCCTTTGATGGAGATGTTCTTCATTGTTTGTCCATTGGTTTCTCTTGTTTGGCCCAAGAATTTCTTTTCTGGCTTCAGGTCAAGAGGAAAAAAGCTTCACATGCTGGAATGTTCGATATTGCAAAAACATCAAATAGACCTATGATACATATCGGTGGTTGAGGCTTGGAGCGTTCTTAGGCCATGCTTAGGCACTATGGTATGTCATATTTGAAGTCCAAATAATATGATTTTGTTCAATTATGCTCCTCTAGACTCCATGGGGTGGCAAGTTTCGTGCATTCTTTTGACTTTGCCAAAGGGGCTTTTATATTGGCTGGATGCTATCTAAAGTAATATGCATAGCAGTAGCACCATGTCATTATTTGTTCAGAAGACGGATGGCTACAGTTATAATATTAAAAGAACTGCTGGCCTGAACTGCTGAACCAAACAATAATTCAAGTTATTCCCTTTTGATCTCACTGTCATCTGGTAGAGACTTGACATGGGATTTCTTTGTCTGTTGCATTGTTCTTGGATTAGCCAGGGTGCAGAGGAAATGAAGCAAGTCAAAGCCACAGATATTTTAGCTTTGAGGGAACATGTGCTAAAGCAGTCAAAGAACTCGTGATCGTGCTATTCTTTGCTCCTGGATCGGATACATGGATTGCCAAAACTCACATCGACCCTCGTCACGGAACAATTTATATATATGCATTTTCTGATTGAAGCTTGTATAGTCTCGACTGATACAGTTAGGTTTGAGTGGGTGGACTGGCGTCAAATATCTTATCTTTCATCAATTACAATTGTATCCGAGTGTTTTGCTTCCTTGGCGGTGGAACTCTCTTGAGTGCAAAATGCATGCTGTGGCTTTGTACAATGAACCCCATTTTTAAGCTTACTTAAAGATGGCATTGCTTCTCCTCAGCAACTCTGTTATTACCTCTTGGCTAGTTACCAACTCGTGTGTAAGTTTTGCAGCCCTTGGTGACTCAACACTTTCTGCTTCCAAAGCCCCTTTGTTTTTGGTTGAGTCAGCCTTACAGTTGAACTAACTTTTTCTTTTGAATTTTTTTTTATCAATTTTAAATGTTTTTAATTTTTTTCAAATAAATTTTTATTTTTAATGGAAAGTAGTCAAACAGATCATGAATTCCATATAGTTAATGTAGATATTTAAAGATTTGATTATTTTTTTTTGGTCTAAAATAGTATTTATTTGAAAAGAATTTTAAACATTCAAGACTATTATAAAAATTCAAAATAAAAAAAATTAAAACTCACATTGTTAAATTCTAAAAAAATGCAAAGACTTTGTGTTTTTTTTTTTTTTCATCTCTCTCAGCATAGGGACAGTCTATAATGAACAAACGGGGCAGGATACCGTCTTACAGGCGTTTATCTGTCGCCAAACAATTAAGCACTGCCTTTGCCTTTCATTTTTTTTTTTTTTTTTTAATCAATCCTTTGTATGATTTATGATTTTATAATATTACAGTCCTGTTTGAAAATACTGAAATGTAAACGCATGTTTAGTGAAATTTCAAAATTTAAAAAAAAAAAAAAAGGAAAGAAAGGTTGGAGCCATACTCCACTTTAAGTTGGAAATGGCAGTTCAACTTATTTACGGTCGGACAAATGGCATCCACGTGGTGTCTTCTTGTGAATTATGCTAACACAATGGTACGTGATTCAACAATTCTTCTTTGGTCAAGGGTCTATAGTAATTCTATTACAATTATGACTTGATTATGCATTCCCTAGTTAGTATGAGAAGACAAAGGTGATTTTTGACTCCTATCTAATTTTCAAGGATTCTTAGAAGATTACTGGACAATATTTTTATGGTAGACATGAATGGGAAGACATACAATTTCTACAAAAATGAAGCCAAAACCTTTACTTAGCCTTACTCTTGATGGCCCCAAAGTCAAAGACGGTAGCTAGGCCTAAACTAAACAATTTTTGATCGCACCTTGAAAGAAAAAAATTAGTAGACATTTTCACATTAATTTTGTTGTCAACACAATGAGATGATGGTATATTGCTATAGATCATCTAACCATACAAATAATCATGGAATACAATGTATAAGAAGAATATATTAACATCTATGGCAGCATCTAGTGAAGTGTGGGTGAAATAAGCTACTCGTTTGTTTCGTTACAACAAATAAAAGATTAAACAAGCAGCCAAGTAAGTAACCATGGAGATTTTATATATGAGGAAGTGATGCACATCCTTAATTTAAAATAATAATTACTTACATGTTTCTTATGCTCAAAACTCTTGTCCATATGGCTAAAAGAAATAGATGGGGCTTTTGAAATTGCCCCTTTATAGGATTTGTTAATTTTGTAATTTATCACTGAGAAAATATTATTCATTCTAAATTTATAGGTTTGAATCTATTATGTTAATTAAGTTGTTTGTTAGACCTACTTACTTTTTTTTTTAATGAGTATGATAAATTGATCCTCTTAAACCACACATTTTTTTTTAAAATTTTATTTTAGTTGGATCTCATTTAAAATTTTCATTTTTTCTTTTATATAGTATTAAATTAACTTAACTTACTTTTTACATAAGTTAAATTAAAATTTTACATCAATACAAATTTTATTTATGCCTTCTATCTATAATGTGGAATAGTGATTAAGTTGTTGAGTTCTTAATTTTGATCATCACAAATGAAACACTTAAGTCGATCTAACATGAAAATGACTCAAATCCCAAAACAAAAATGTTTTGGCAAAATTTTACAAAACTTTTTTCCTACACAAGAGAAATGCTTTAGAAAAAAATGGAAAATTTTTCCTTTTAACAAAACTTTTTATTTATTCAAAAAAGTGAAAAAAAATACAAAAGATGATGGCAGTCCGGTTACTTCATGTTGAGGCTCCATGTAATAAGTATGGACCTCAAATTGATTTGAGTTCCTAGTCCGAAATTTTGATTGCACTACTTCATGTTTGAATGTGCATGAGGGTAAGTTGATTTTATCCTCGACTGAGGTTGAATGGACGATGGTACTCTCATAAATGGAGTTGAGATCGAAAATTTCTTAAGGACGGATAAGGATGTTAAGAAGAAATTCAATTTGACAAAATCAAGGATTGAACTATCCAGTGATGAGTTTAAAGCCAATTTCTTGCTTTATGTGGTAAGCACCGTGATTCACCCAGACACTTCATTTTACTATGTCAACTCAAGGTTAGTGGGCTTGTTCAAGGGGCTACCATTGTGCTTGAATTTGAACCGGGCTAAATACACCCTAGAAAGTTATGTTGAAGGAATTGGAAAATATCAAGGTAAGCAACATGCTGTTTATTAGACATGACACATAACTGGATGTGTCCTGTTGTTAGAGTTAATGCATGTAATGTAAATTAAGTGCTTAAGGTCATAGAAAAATGTTTGGAATTGATGTTTTCTTATGTAAAAGAGGTTTTTCCAGTATTAACTGTTACCTTTTCTTTTCATGCAAACTTTGAACTTATCCCAGTTGTTTTTACTTGGAGCACTTGGCTGTGGGGCTGGATAAAATTTCCCTTTATTTATGCAATGTTCCAAATGTCATGAATTGGAATAATCACACCGTTAGCACCACTTTGGGAAATTTAGTCAAGAATTGGAGGATACAAATAGTCGGATGGTATAAAAGTATTATTTTTTGTGCTTAGTTCAGCTTTGTGATGGTTTTAATGAAACAAGAAGAACAAAATTGCTTTTGTGGATGGTACAAAGGTGCTGTAATTCAAAAGACAAAAATTATTAATTTCTTTTAGGGCAGCATTGTCTTCAAAATAAGTTTTTATCAAATTGCACAACATAATTTTATTATTTTATTATATCTTTTGTTTGTACTAAAAAAATCAATTAAGTACATTTTTTTAAAAAATTGGCATTGCTTTAATAGAAAAATTTAATAAAAATGTGTTAAAATAAAAGAAATTTGAATTTGTATAATGAGTAGATTAATTGCCTTATGCATATATTTGTAAATATATTTAAATGAGTTATTGAAATTAATGGTAGCAATCTTCTTACGTGGTTAGGCTCTCACTTCCTTTTGGTCTGTGCTTACCTAATTATCCGTTTGTATATTTGGAAAACATGATGTAATTCTTCGTAGGGTAAAGGATGTGTCATCATCACATCGTACGTGTATCTGTAAGTCACAAGAGAAGTCATTTACTTTAATAACTAAAAGAATCATTTTAATCTATTTATCTTATATGATGTTGTACATGTTGTCTCCGCAGGCAGAAGATATTAGACTCAACAATTTGATGTGCAAATTGGACTCTTCACCCGATGAGTTCACAGCATTGAAGTCTGAGTTAAAGCCTCAGTTGACCACATTGAAGGACGAGTTAATGTCTTGGATGACTATATCCAAAGATGAGTTAAAGGCCGAGTCAAAGCTGGAGATGGAGGCAATATTGGCTAATATTTCTAGAAATGCAGCAAAGGCATCTGCAGATTCCCCCCCCCCCCCGCCTCCAAAAACAAGAAGAGCCGATGAAGGAGGTGGCAAACCGAACATATTTCATAGTCCTATAGTTGTGGATGAATTTAATTTAGAAGAAAGGGACCCAATTGGGTTTGAACATAAAAATGGAGTGGTCGGACCATCAAATGATGCTTCCCCAGGTGTTCACGTAGATCCATTTGTGGAGCCGGATATTGGACGTAATTGCTCCTCTTGTAGGACTTGATGGAAATGGAAAAGGTGAGAACAATGTTGTCACAGAGGGCAATGGTCTTGATTTGCCAAGCGAAAAGGACAGTCAAGAGGACAAGGCTGTTGGTGCCAACATAGTGAAGATTGCCTTTCATAGGAAACAATTATATTTCAATAATACAAGGATTATAGCTTGATATTAATTAATTGTTAGGATTTTTATTTAATTTTAATCACATTTATATTAATTAATTCATAGAATCCTCTTTTAATCGCAATTAAATCTCCATAATTATAAGATTGTTTAATGCACTCCCTTCAAAATGAACAAGGATCAAAGAGTAATGTTATCTTGCTTGAAAATATAAGAGACAACAAAAATGAGCATATAGTTACTTGTTTTAGTGCCTCAACCTTGCATGAAGGTTTATAAGTAATCCATATAGTATTAGAAAAGATCAAATAGAAAAATAAAATCTGAAATATAAACCCCCACCCCCCGCCCCCCCCCCCCAAAAAAAAAGAGGAGTATATGCTTGTTGAACAACAAATAAGATGATTCAAACAAAAAGGTCATGTATCAAAGTGCATGGTGATTGTAATGATCCATCAATAAGTGCGGGTTCATTCTAATAATATTATCGGTGTGTGATGACTTGATGTTTAAGAGATTGGTGGCTGGCGATAAAGCCCGAATATAAACAGATATGGAAAACAAGCATCCCAAGATCATAATGCTTTGATATCATGTTAAAAACATATGTAGTTCAGCCGTAATAACCTACGATCCAAAGACCTAAAAGAGTTGCATCTTTCTCGTTTAACCATGTGTTTCGCACCAACAAGTGAGGGTCGATTCCATTGATGGGAACATGAGTTTTTTTTTTTTTTTAACATAATATTAAAATTTAGTTTATCCTCTTATCTGCAATACCACTTAGGCGATTTGGCCCCATTCCATATTTTCATCCTAATCAATTAGCCCGATGTTATGGGGGCTTAGCATGTGTATTTGGTCTATTTTAATTCAATTTTATTCTGCCCCATACTAGTTAGGCCTAACACGTAACTCGAGAACGTTTTAAGTAGTATAGAAGTTCATATTGTTATATATATACATAAAAAAAATCTTATATTGTTAAAATATAAAAACCTTACATGGCTTGTAACGCCTATGAGTCTTTTTTTTTTTTTACGTATAAACATGAGATTTTAAATGGATTTAAAATTCTAATGTGTTATTTGACATAGTATTAGAATTTGATTTATTCTCTTATTTGGACGGGCACTCAATAGTTTGACTCTTTTTCATATCTTCAACCTTATTAATCAATTAATTAATCCAGTGCTAGTGGACCTACTACCTATATTGGACTGTTTTAGCCCAATTTTATCCTAAAAACTCAAAATTGTAGACGAGGAAGCTCATAAACATTATAAGTCATGAAATTTAGTTGTAACAACCTACTTCCATAGTCTAAAGATCCATAAAGATTAAATATCCATAAAGTTGCAACACCCCACAGCCTATCCCAGGGAATTCGCCTATAAATATGCTCTCAAACGAACTCTATGCCAGACGCCCGCAATTGAGCGGGAGTAAGGATTGCTTTCAGCAAGTAGAGAAGGAAGGCTATGGCATTTCAATTTTCAGGAGTTCCTGCTTCACTCCAACAGCAAAAATCTAGTGTCATTCGTCCTACTGCTGCTTTCCATCCTACGATTTGGGGGGATTATTTCCTCTCTCACGTTTCTGACTCTCAGGCAATAAAATCATGCATGCTTCTTTTTCCTCGTTTTTTTTTTCTAAATAAAAATTATTTCTGAATTGAAGCACGAAGAAATTAATAGAATATTGGTAACTCTGCTGGAACTTACGTGCCCACAAACATTTTGTACGGTACGATAAATATATTCATGTCAATTTCTTCTGCAGACGATAAGCACCTCAATTCGCCAACACCATGAAGTACTCAAAGAGGAAGTGAGAAAGATGCTACGAGATCCATATCAGCCTTCCCAAAGTTTGCGCTTGATTGATGCAATCCAACGGTTAGGCGTTGCTTTACCATTTCCAGACAGAGATAGAAGTTGCATTGGAAAAGCTGGGTGGTAGTGGCAGCCATGATGAGGATGATCTCTACACTGCCGCCCTTTGGTTTCGATTGCTTAGACAACAAGGGATCAAAGCGTCATGCGGTAACTTCATGTCCTCGATTCACATAGAGCCTACCTATAGCAATGAACATATCTATAAGAAACGTTGAGTGTGTTTGGTTTTTGTGTTCGATACAGAGGCATTTGAAAAATTTAAGGACAACGAAGGGAAGTTTAAGGAATGCTTAATTCATGACGGAAACCTAAGTTTATACGAAGCTGCGTATCTTGGAATTCGCGGAGAAGATATCTTGGATGAAGCAATAGATTTCACTACCAGAAACCTTCACTCGGCGTTGACCCTTTTAAGCTCTCAACTAAGAGATCAAGTAAGGCATGCCCTCAATCGTCCTATCCGCAAATGCCTACCAAGATTGGATGCAAGGCACTATATTGTTGCTTACTGTTAAACCCAGAAGAATTGGAAAAAGCTTCGTATTTTTCTCATTGTAATCTGCTATATTTATACAAGTACAATGTACACTCAGACTCCCATAACTTCAGCCCCAATTTACCTAATTATGTGCAACTACCAAAACTACCAAATATAGATATCTACTAATAGACACAATTCAGCCGAAATTTCAGTCACCAAATATACACACTAATACCAAATATACATATACCAAATATACACACTAATACCCCCCTCAAGTTGGAGCATAAAGATCGGAAATGCCCAACTTACAAAGAATGGCATCAAACGAACGTTTGTTAAAAGCCTTGGTAAGGATACCAGTTAGTTGGTGAGACGAGGATACAGATTAAGGAAGAATGATACCATGACGAATCTCATCACGAACAAAGTGACAATCAACCTCGATGTGCTTGGTGCGTTCATGAAACACAGGGTTGTGAGCAAGGTGAAGAGCTGACTAGCTATCACAATAAATCCGCATAGGAGATGAGTGAGGGATGCCAAGAGAAACTAATAAACCCTTGAGCCATTTCAATTCATAAGTCGTAGAGGTCAAAGATCGATACTCTGCCTCAGCTGAAGATCGAGATACAGTATTTTGTTTTTTTGTTTTCTAGGAAATTGGAGAATCCCCAAGAAAGACAAAATATGCCGTCAAAGAACATCGAGTCAAGGGGCAACTTGCCCAATCCGCATCACAATAAGCAATAAGATGAAGAGAGGAATCAGAGTGGAGCAAAAGACCTTGCCCAGGATGAAGTTTTAAGAAACGAACAACCCGAAGGGCCGCCTCTCAATGACTATGCTGTGGTTCCTGCATAAATTGTGCCAAGATATGCACACAATAAGACAATTCAGGTCGAGTAATCGTTAGGTAGATAAGACGACCAATAAGACGCCAATAAGACATAGGATCAAGAAGAGTCGCGTCCTTAGCCAAAGCGAGGTGATGATTTTGCTCCATTGGTGTGCCGGCAGGTTTAGCACCTAACAAACCTGTCTCAGAAATAATATTGAGAACATTCTTTCTCTGACAAAGAAAAATCCCAGTCAAATTTCGCGCTACTTCAAGACCGAGGAAATACTTTAATTTGCCAAAGTCTTTCATGTGGAAACAAGCATTCAAGTAAGTTTTAAACGCATGAATGACATCACTATTAGTCCCACCTATCACCAGATCATCCACATAGACCAAAACGGTCAACTGAACTTTGCCATGCCGAAACGTGAACAAAGAATAGTCTGAGCCAGATTGTTGAAATCCATATTGAACCAAAGCCACAGCAACCTTGGCAAACCAACACCGTGGTGCCTGTCACAGCCCATAGAGAGACTTGCGCAGACGACACATTTTATCCTCTCCGGGTGCTGTAAAGCCTGGTGGAAAACGCATATAAACTTCTTCCTCAAGATCGCCATGCAAAAATGCATTACGCACATCCATCTGATGCAATTCTCACCCACGGATCGCTGCTACTGCTAAGAAGGTACGAACTGTGACCATCTTTGCAATAGGTGCGAACGTCTCATTATAATCAAGACCCTCAATCTGATGATTCCCGAAAACGACCAAGTGTGCCTTGTATCGCTCGATTGTTCCGTCTGCATGATACTTGATTTTGTAGACCCATTTACTACCAAAAGCCTTCTTTCCCTTAGGCAAAGTAGCAACTGTCCATGTCCCATTATCCTCTAGTGCCTTAACCTCCTTTTTCATTGCCTCACGCCAACATGAATGCTGCATGACCTCTTTAAAACTGGTTGGTTCAATCCCTGTAGTTACTGCAGCCACAAATCGACAATGCGACAAAGAAAATTTAGCACAATTCACATAGTTTGTGATGGGGTAGGGTGTACCTGAGGATGCCAAGGAAGAGGAAGGAGAGTTCGAGGGACTGAGGGCAGTTGTATGCAACACATAATCATGCAAACGAACTGAAGGTTGTCGCGCTCATTTGCCGCAACCAAGATCGTTCGCTGCACCCGTAACCTCTGTAACTTCAGGTATTGGTACGACCCCATCTACTGTCACACCCTCTTCCACGGACTATCCGTCATATTCAGAGGCTGGCGGAGGTGCCTCAATCTCAGGCACATCCTCCAATATAGTAGGCTCAATGACAGTAGGCAGGGAATTTGGAGTTGCCGACATGACAGAGTCCGTATGGGCAAAAAGAAACACGTGCTCAACAAAATCAACATCTCGACTTTCAAAGCAAACCTTCCTATCTAGATCATACACTCTCCACCCCTTTTTACTATAAGGATAACCCATGAATATGCACTTATGACTTTGACTTGCAAATTTATCCTTTTCCCGATTAATGTTCTTATCATAGCATAGGTAACCAAATACTCTAAGATAAGAAATAGATTGAGGGCTTCCAAACAAAATTTCATATGGAGTTTTTCCACCCAAAATCAATGATGAAGTACGATTAATTAAATATCTTGCAGTGAGAATGCATTCTCCCCAAAATTGAATAGGTAAGTTAGCCTGAAAACGAAGTGTCCTACCAATATTCAAAATGTGTCAATGTTTCCTCTCAACTCTTCCATTTTGTTGAGGTGTCCCAACCATGGAAGTCTGATGAATAATGCCATATTCCTTAAAATAATCACCTAAACAAGTAAATTCTGTACCATTGTCACTGCGTATAATTTTGACTTGTTTATTTAATTGTCTCTCGGTCATAGCCAAAAAATTCTTAACAACACATGGGACCTCATGTTTTCCTTTTAACAAATAAACCCATACACCACGAGAACAATCATCAACAATAGTTAGAAAATAAGTAGCACCACAAAAACTAGCCTCTCAATTGTCACTAATAGAAAAAGGAATACGGGTTTGTTTTACCTAGAAACAAACATCACAAGGTTCATGAACCCATTTATTTATCTTGATACTACCTTCTATTGTAGGGAGCTTTTCTATGACTCGCATAGAGGGATGTCCCAACCTTTTATGCCGTAAACCTATATTCTTGACTACAACGGCTCCATGAGCACTAACTAGAAGCTCCCCTTGTGAAACATACAGCCCCTCAAGCTCTTCACCCACTCCAATCAGTATCCTCAAAGTGCGGTCCTAAACAACACATAAACAATCAGTGAATTTCAAAATATGAACTTTGTCTCGGGCTAATTTTGAAACAAATATCAAATTGCATCGTATTCCAGGGACATATAAAACACCCTTGAGAAATAATTTTCCTACAATAACTGTTCCTTTTCCTGTTGCCATAACGTATTCACCGTTTGGCATTTTCATGGGACAAGGAGGTATTCCTTGAAGTTCTACAAATGCAGTTTCCTTGCCCGTCATATGATGTGAAGCACCTGTGTCAAACAACCATTGTAAATATGCCTTACCATTAAGCCTTGGCTGTGCAACGGATGTATTATTCGTGTGAGTGTTCCAGAGAGACTTCAAAGTCTCCTAATCATCTTTACTCAAGGTCTCCAACCTAGCTTTATCAGAATCATCAAATGGTCTTCCATGGGGAACATTAGCAGCCGCCCCTACTGCCCCTTGTGCAACATTAGCTAGTGCTACTCCACCACGACCACGCCCCTGGTTACCACGTCCTCTACCTTTTCCCTGAGTCGAATTTCCTAGCTGCCAGTTAGGATAGCCATGTAGATGAAAGCATGTGTCCATGCTATGTCCCGGTTTCTGGCAGTGAGAGCAAACTACTCCATTGTCTTTTCAATCACCCCTGAATTCCGAGGACCTGGGCTAACTGTTTTCATGGCAAAGCTCACCGGATCAGATCGAAAGGGAGCTGCTCGAGTCATTACCTGCACTTGTTCTTGCTCCGTAACTTGAGAATAAACCCTATGAAGGTTTGGAAGAGGGTTTGAAGCGATGATATTGGAACAGACATTACCATAAGATGATTTATCAAGCCCCATGAGGAATTGATGCACCTGCTCATCCTCTTGACACTGTTGAAGTCGTGTAACGAAGTTACACTTGCATCCATTACAAGAACAAGTAGGCATAGGATCATAATCATTCAAATCATCCCACAGTTTCTTGAATCAACCATAATAAGCCATGATCGAATCCCCGTTTTGTTTGCAATTTGCAACCTCCATTTTCAATTGATGAACTCGCGCACCATTATGAACAAAGAATCGCTGCTGGATATCATCCCATAATTCCCTTGCCATTTCCTTGTATGAGATCGTGGAACACAAGCCTGGTTCGATGGTGTTAAAGATCCATGACACAATCATGGAGTTTACTGTCCACCAATCATCAATTTCATCTGAGTTCTAGATCGGCTCCTTAATAGTGCCATTAATGAAACCTTAATTATTCTTTGCCCTCAATGAAATCCTCATGGCCTTAGCCCATTCTTCGTAGTTTGGTCCTTTGAATTGTGTCTGTGTAATTAAATTATCTAGGTTGTCATTCGCACTCAATAAGAACGGCGAATTAATCTTCGAACTTGAAGCTTTTTGATTTGCCATCGTCTTAGCATTTATAGTTTAGGGGTTCGGTATTGTTTCAGAGCAACCTGCTCTGATACCATGTTAAACCCAGAAGAATTGGGAAAAGTTTCATGTTTTTCTCATTGCAATTTGCTATATTTATACAAGTACAATGTGCACCCAAGCTCCCGTAACTTTAGCCCCAATTTACCTAATTATGTGCAACTACCAAAACTACCAAATATAGATATATACTAATACACACAAGTCAGCCGAAACTTCAGCCACCAATATACACACTAATACCAAATATATACACTAATACTTACTCTGAAGATGTGTCACATAATGAAACACTATTGAAGTTTGCAAAATTAGACTTCAACATTGTACAAAAAGTACATCAGGAAGAGTTAAAGATCATCACAGAGTAAGTTCAATATTTTCCCACTATAATCAAATTGGACCACAAATGTTGCTCTCATTTTTCCAATTTTTGACTTGTTATTTTTCTGAGTGGAATTTTGAGTCAAAGTGACATGTGTCCCAAGTGGTGGAAAAATTTGGATGTCATAACAAGGTTTCCATATGCACAAGATAGAGTTGCAGAGTGCTATTTTTGGATAATGGGAATCAACTTTGAGCCCCACTATTTCTTTGGCAGAAAGATCCTAACAAAAATTATAAGCACATTATCTATTCTAGATGATACGTACGATAATTATGGTTCAAGCAAAGAACTCGAGCTCCTTACTGAAGCCATACAAAGGTTATCTTCCTCCTTCTAATTCAATAACGATTTACTCGCAACTGTGCCCTTCCAATTTCACAAGAC
Source organism: Ceriops tagal (assembly GCA_021533255.1). NCBI lineage: Eukaryota > Viridiplantae > Streptophyta > Magnoliopsida > Malpighiales > Rhizophoraceae > Ceriops > Ceriops tagal. The sequence goes on along the minus strand of CM038600.1, from coordinate 2,530,147 downwards.
CCCGATAAAATTTGGAATTACTTGGTTGAGTTCAAGGTTTGCAATTGTTATTGATGGGTTTAAGGGGATAACAACTCTATGATCATTAGTCCACTTGGCCAATGTAATTTGAATTATCTACTTTGCCAATACAAATTCCAAATTAGAGTTGATCGAGACACGTGCTAGCTACCTTTGTTTTTATTATTTTTGATAAGTGATATTAAGGAAGCTAAATGTCACAAGGCCATTACCTGTGCACTCGTTACATAAAGCATGTCCATGTGGCCAGCTTTGACTTTATTATACATTTGCCTACTTTCAGATGGGACATTGAGGCCGCAGATGTGCTTCTAGAGGATATGAAAATGGTTTATGATTTGGCTCTTGATGTCTACAAGGAGCCGGCAGACAAAATGGAAAAAGAATGAATGTTGTATGCCGTAGAATACGCTAACGAAGGAGTACGTGTGCCACCAATTTCGTTAAGAATTTAGAGTGCTTAACGAAATTGGAAAGCAAGTTTAATATATATACCTTTTGAAAAAGTGATAAAAAATGTTATTGAAAAAGTAGGTTTTAGAAAAGAGAAAATAACTTTCATTGAACTAATAGAGGATGTTTTACAAGGGTAGATTATATATATATAGAGAGAGAGAGAGAGAGAGAGAGCACGAATTTAGAGAGAGAGAACACAAAAAGAATACAAGGATAAATAGTTTTGGGCTTTCAACTTGATCAAAAGCAAAGAGAAGTACAAAGGGAGAAACTAAGAAAGAATACTAAGGGTCTTAATTTAGATATAAAGACTAAAGGTTTCAACCAGATGGAAATTTTGGGTAAGAAAACCAGATACAACTAGGGTATTTTGCCAAATGCCTTCCTTGCTCTTGAATGCCTCCTTTTATAGATAGTTGAGGAGCTTTACTTGAGTAGGAGTCATCATGGCTTTTTCGTCTTTTTCTGATGTAATGGCAGACAAGTGGAATCCATTTTATCAAAAAAATTTTTTGAGTTGATGGAGAATCTGCTTCCAACCTAAACAATTTTATCTTTGTGTGATGATAGTGTTGCAAAAGGAATCTGCTTTTTCTTCGAAAGACATTTTATACTTTTGTAATGATAGTTCTTCAGAAAGAATTTGCTTTTCTACCTAAGTAGTTTTATCCTTTTGTGATGATGGTCTTCTAAAGGTAATCATCTTTTACTTCGAATGATGTTTTATCTTTTTGTGATAGTGCTCCTTGATAGGAATCCACCGAAAGGAGTTTTGTTATTTTATTGGAGAGAATACCTCAAAGCAGTCTGATGAGGACAGTTTTAGGTCTCACACTGAGAGAAGGGGTGAATCAGTGCGAAATATTCTTTTTTTTACAAATTGATCCAAATTTAACCTCTATGGCTTATTAGAACTAATGATCCAATTTTTATTTTTCTCCTTTATATGAGTGCGACTATACGAATAAAAATCAATGTGTAAGCACTTAAGAACACACGACAATTTTTACGTGGTTTACTCACAATGTGTGAGTTATGTCCACGATGTGATAGAATAACTCTTAAATCACACAATTCACTCTTGTTATCAAAGGATACAAGAATATTATGGAAGGATCACTCCTTCACCACTTGTAGAAGGACTACTCATTAACCACTCACAACGATCTCCCGATCACTCCAAGGGTATCCCACTTTATTTTTCCAACAAATTTATCAAGAGTTTATGGTAAAACATTTCCTAGAGAATGATCACTCAATGTGTACAGACTGTTAGAGTAGAATATGGATCTTCTCCTTCCTTCACTGTCGGTGCTGTCTTACCCACAATTGGTGCTGCCCATACACGTTGCTGCTGTCTGTGCGTGTTGCTAATGCTATCCGCACGCTAATGCTATTCGGACGCGCTACCGCTATTGTCCGTGTGTGCTGCAATTGCTGTTTGCGTGCGCTCTTGTTGTTGTCCGCATGCACTACTAACGCTGTCCATTGCTAATATTGTCCGCATGCATTGCACCATTGCTACTATCCGCGTGTGTTGTTGCTATCTTCTCACACTGCTGTTGCTATCCCCGAGAGTTGCAACTATTTTCTCACGCTGTTGCTGCTATCCCCGCGCACTGGTTGCTGGTACAAGACCTTTCTGTTGCTACTCCACCACCTGTCGGCTAATGCTCCACCTCCTGCCAGTTACTGCCTTAGTGGTTTGCTGGTGAGGTGGCTGCCTTGGTGATGTTTGCTGGTGCGGTTGCTGCCTTGGTGGTGTTTGCTAATGCGGGTAGTAAGCTACCTTGCTCTCTTTCTTTCCTCCTTGGCCAGCTACCTTACTACCTCTCCCTTGGTGGCTGCTACACTTTCCTTGGCCAGCTGCCTTACCCTCTTTCTTTCCTCCTTGGTCGGCTGCACCTTGTTGCTTCTCCCTTGGTAGCTGTTGCACTTTGCTTTGGTTGGCTGTCTTGCCCTCTTTCTTTCTCTCCTTGGCCGATTGCCTTGCAGCCTTTTTCTTTCTCTCGTTAGCTGGCTGCCTTGCCCTCTTTCTTTCTCTCCTTAGTCAACTACCTTGCCTTTGCTGTTCACCTCTCTTTGGCCGTTCACCTCTCTTTGCTGTTCACTCAATTTTCTACAGCCCCTTGTTTTCTTTTTGCGAGACACCTAGGGGTATTTATAAAGCCTTGGGATTGGGACTACATTATCATCAACAGTCATCATTAATTCCTACATATTGCCCTACAATTAACGACTAGATTTTATTCTTAAAATTTAGGGTCAATGGTCAACATTAACTTCCTAAAATTTATGGTCAATGGTTAACAATCAACGGTTAATCTTAACCCCTAAAATTTAGGTTCAATGGTTAACATTGACTCCTCAATACTAAGGTTGACATGTCATCACCGGTTTCTCCCAATAACCTCAATACATCTCAACGGTATTCATAACATCAAATAAACACATATAACCGTGTGAGATGGTGTTGATAACAAATCTAATATTAGCTATCAAAGATGGGCTCAATAATCTCCCCCTTTGGATTTGTTGGCAACACATTAAATCCAACCATGCATAATATCCCCTGCATAAAGTCATTTAGCTCCCCCTGAAACATGCATTACTTGCTACTCCCCCTGTCTACTTCTCCCCCTTGACAAGTTCTCCCCATTTATCCATCAAGCTACTCCCCTTTTTTATGGGTATACACTTTCTTTGGATTTATGCAAAATATCTCCCCTTTTGACAACAAATCCAAAGAATAATAGAAGAGGGAAGAGAAGAGGGGTTAGAAAATACCTCAACCTCTAGGGGTTAGCTGAACACATAGGGTCAACCTCAGCTTTTGAAACATCTTTCTTGATAGAAGTTTAGTGAATATATTTGTCACTTGCTCTGTAATAGGCACATATTCTACCTTTACTTCATTTTTCTCCACCTTTTCTTTAATGAAGTGGTACTTGATTTCAATATGTTTAGTTCTGAAGTGTTGGACAGGATTCTTTGACAAATTGATGGCACTTTGATTATCACAGCCAATCAGCAATGGTAGTTTTACATCCACCTTCATATCTTCAAGCTGTTGTTTCATCTATAACAATTGAGTACAAGCTTGAGTTACAGCCACATATTCAGTCTCTGCAATACTTAAAGTCACTAAATTTTACTTTTTGCTATGCCATGAAACATATCTACTGCTCAAATAAAATGCACCACTAGACGTTAACCTTATGTCATCACAATTTCCAGCCCAATTTGCATATGTATATCCATACAAAATAAGTTATCCACTTTTATTATAAAGCAGCCCATAATTTGTTATGCCCTTCACATATCTTAGAAGTCTCTTAGCCGCCACGAGATGGGACTCCTTGGGGTCATTTTGAAATCTAGCACAAATGGTTACAGCAAAAATAATGTCAAGCATTGATGCTATCAAATACAAGAAGCTTCCAATCAACTTCCTATATTCCTTCTGATCAACCATGTTGCCTTCTTTATCCTTGCTTAACTTTGTTCCAACCGTAATGAGAGTGCTTACTTCTTTAGAATTCTCTATCCTAAGCCTTTTCAACAACTCACAAGCATACTTTTCTTGGGAGAGAAATTTCAGCCTCGCTTTGCAATACCTGGAATCCTAAGAAGAATTTCATTTCACAAAGCATGGATATCTCAAACTTCTTCTTCAACTACTCAGCAAAGGTAGTACACAAGGCCTCCTTTTCTGTAGCAAAGATTATGTCATCAACATAGACTATAATAATTAACTAGCCCTAATTGTCTTCTTTTATATATAGGTTGCTATCCATATTCTCTTTTTTGAACTTCATGTTCTTAAGGTATGTATCCAACTTGGAATACCATGCTTTTGGAGCTTACTTTAAGCCATATAAAGCCTTGTTCAATCTGCACACATTTGAGCCATCATGATTAAGTATAAAACCATCAGTTTGTTCGATAAATACCTTTTTTTCAAGCTCTCCATTTAGGAATAAAGACTTCACATCCATCTGATAGACTTTATAGTTCCTCTGAGCAACAATGGCCATAAATATTCTAATTGCTTCAAGTTTGGCCACTAGAGCAAAGGTCTCTTCAAAGTCAACACCTTCTACATGTGAGTATCCTCTGCAAACAAGTCTTGCCTTGTTTCTTACCACCTCACCTTTTTCATTGAGCTTATTTCTGAACACCCACTTAGTTCCAATGATGTTTTTTTCCTTTAGGTCTAAGAACTAAACACCAAGTGTTATTCTTTTCAATTTGGTCAAGTTCTTTATTCATAGCACTCACCCATTCTTTGTGTTTTAATACTTCTTCCACAAACTTAAGTTCAACCTCGGAAATCAGTGAGGTTTGTTCACCACCCCTTAGTCTTCTTCTGGTCTACACAGAGTCATTTTTCTTGCTAATAATGTTTTTGGCCTAAACTTCAACTCTGACTCTTATATAAGTTTAAGAATGCTTTGATTCTTATTCTTTATCACTTGTAACTTGAGAATCAATGTCTTCCTCATGATGGATTGCCTCGGATTCATCACTGTCAGACTCTCTTCGGTTATCATACATGGAATTTTCAGCTTCCACATGTTGTGATTGCATTGCAGCACCATCTTCAATCACTTTAAGATCAAAGTTGTCCACCATTTCCAGTAACCTTTTGTTGTAGCATCTGAACCCTCTTCCATTTGGTACATAGCCCAAGAATATGCCTTCATCAACTTTCTCATCAAATTTTCCAAGATGCTTAACTTTGACTTTAATGAGGCACCAGCTCCCAAACACTTTAAAGTGTTTTACAGTTGGCTTCTTACCATACCACAACTCATAGGTTGTTTTCTCTGTATGTGGTCTCATCATGCATTTATTTTGAACCTAAGTTGTAGTGGTGATAGCCTCTTTCCAGAAGCCATGTGATGTACCATACTTAGCCAACATGGTTCTTATCATCTTTATTAGGCTTCTGTTCTTCCTTTCAACCACTCCATTTTGTTGAGGTGTATAAGGATTAGCATATTCATGCTTCATTCCATGCTTCTCTAAATAATCTTCAAATTCACCATATGTGTATTCTGTACCATTGTCTATCTCGAGCCTTTTAATTTCCCCCCCCCAACTAGTTTTCAGCCAACCTCTTGTAGCTCTTGAAATTATGGAGAGCCTCTGATTTATGTTTCAAGAACATAATGCAAGTCATTCTTGTAAAATCATCAATGAAAGAGATGAAGTACTTATCACCCTTGGTTGATCTTTGTCTCATTAGCCCACAAATGTCCGAGTGGATGAGCTCCAATAGCTTCTTTGTTTGGATCTCTACATTTTTATAAGGAGCATTCACCATCTTCCCCTTTTAACACGTGCTACAAATTACATCTCTCTCTCTTCTCAACTTGGATACATCTTTCATAACTTCATTTTTGGATAACTTGTTCAGCCCTTTTTGTCTGAGATGTCCTAATCTTCTATGCCACAATAAGTTCTCATCTTTGGTGCTCACGTAGTATGTGTTTATGCTTATAGAAATTTAGTACAAGTTTCCATGTGTTCTTTCATATTTAGTAAGAACAATACCATCTTTTAATCTTTTTATTATGCAGCAACTCTTATTGAAAGTAACTTCATGTCCATCATTGCAAAATTGGCTAACACTAATGAGATTGTGTTTTAACCCTTCAACATAAAGCACTTTCTTTAATTTCAACTTTTCTGCACCAATTTCAGCAACACCAATACCTTGAATCTTTAAGGCACCATCATTGCCAAATTTAACTGACCCTCCATCATATTTGGCTACTCCTGTCAACATCTTGGAGTCTCTTGTCATATATGAAGAGCAACTACTATCTAAGATCTATGACTTTTCTTTCTTGGAAGCTTTTAAGGCTACTTCCACAACTATTGACATTTCTCTTCCTCTTCTTCTTTTTTTGCCAAATTATAGAGCTTGTATAGATGTTCTCCTTTGCATTCCTTGACCGGGAAGTAATCGTTAGTGTGTTCTCCTTTGCATTCTTTGACCGAACAATAATGTCAAGTAGTCCTTAACAGCGTGTCCAACCCTTTCACATCTTCTATAGATCTTTTCCAACAAATCAAACCTGTTTCTTAGTGGAATATGACTTATGTCTACCTGAGACTGCCTCTTTTCTTGATAGAGTCTTCCCCTAGACTCTTGCCTCACACTCCTCTTCATTATAGATCAAATATTCCAACAAGTATTAGCCTTATGCCTGTATTTACCACAGCTCTAGCAAAATCCTTTGAACTTAGATTTACTTCCCTTACCAAGTCTATGTCTTCTTTCTTTAGTAGCTGCTGTGGCAACCTTTTCTCCATCTTTGACAGCCTATCTCCTTTGGTTGGGAGTTTCCACCATGTCTTTCCTAACCCATTTTAACGTGGGTTGGTCTCTCTTCTCCATCACGTCATTGTGCTTGCTTTCAAGTATAAACATAATCTTCTTCTTTTCTTTTACCTTCTCACTTGACTTTTCAATGTAGCCAAGTCCTTTCTTCCCCATGGAATAAGGTCTTTGATTGCTTAGACACTCATCCAACTTTCTGGTAACATCCTCCTTGATGGCACTTACTGATGATGACTCTCCTTTCACTTACATGGTCTGTATAAAGCTTTTTTTATGCTTCTTTAACTCGGACTCAACCTTGTGAAGTTTGACTTCCAAAGTTAGCATCTCTTGCTCTTATGTAATCACTTTAGCGCTAAGGTCTTCATGTATCTTGCCATGCTCTGCCTCAAGTACGCTTAGCTCCTCAATTTTCTTCAAGTACTCTTTCTCTTTTGCTTCAAACTCCTTTACCTTCACCTGGAGATTAGATTCATCAACAAAAGAACTTTCATATAGTTTCTTTAGTTGAATTGCTTCTTTCTCTAGCTTGCTGTTTTTGCGCAAGTAAGCTTTCAACTCATTCTCAAGTTGCTACAACAACTCATCATCTTCCTCTTCTGTTGATTCCTCCCCACTTGAAGATTCTTAATCATCATCTACTTGAGCAACCAACACATTCTTTGCAACCTCTTCATCAGAATCATCATTACTTTCTTCTTCAGAATCTTCTTCCTCTAACTTGCTTAAGAAATTCCATCTTTTGGATCTGAAGAACTTCTTTTTCCCTTTGGCACATGAATTTCTAGTTTTTAAGTAGTTGGATTACTTTGTCTTCCTCCTTAGGACTAGCTTATCATCATCCTCAGTATTGGCTTCTCTTCTCTTTTGATAGTCCATAACAAAGTACCTAATTGCTCCACATTTGCAACACTTCAAGGGTAATTTTCCCTTGTACTTCCCTTTTCCTTTCCTTAAGTTCCTAGTGATATATGTCATGACTTCATCCAACTTAGTATCACCATTTTCTTCTTCAGAGGTATTGTCGGACTCCTCTTCTTGGTCTATAATTTTTAACTTCTTTATTGCCTTGAAAGTCAGCTCCTTTTCCACCTTAGACTTCGTTTCTTTCTTTATTGGGGCTATTCTCATTTTATAAGCCACTAATATGATGTACAGGTCATTTAAGGGCAGTCTATCCAGATCTCTATCTTCTATGGAAAATACTTAGGCGTTATAAGCTTCTGGCAAGGTTTTAAGTATTTTCCTTACCATATTGGCATCATGGATCTCCTCTCCATAACCTCTGATAGAGCACATAATTTCGTTGACTCTTATGAAGAATGCATTTACAACCTCATCATTCTGCATCTTTATGTCTTTGAATTTGCTCCTCTAAATTTGTAACTTGGCTTCCTTCACAACCTTGTCTCCTTCATAGATGTTCTTTAATTTGTTCTAAATTTACTTGGCTATGTTACACTCTATCACCTTAGTGAATTCTTTATTTGACAAGGAGGCATATAAGACATTTCTCGTCTTTCCATCACACTTTAAGTTCTTCTTATCTGCTGGCATCATAGGATCACCTTCAGTAAAAAGGATGAAGCCACTAACAATAGACTCAAACACATTAAGACTAAGGGATATTAGATATGGGAGAATCCTATTCTTTCATAACTGATAATTCTGTCCATCAAATGTAGGGATGCCCTTGCTATTAACACTATTCATGCTATCTATGATCTCAAGCAACAGTAGAGATAAAAACTCATATAGCAATGCATAACTTTAATTCAAAGCAGAAAAATTGGATCAACAGAGGAACCGGCTTTGATAGCACTTGATGAGGACCGTTTTAGATCTTATACTGAAAGGGGGGTGAATCAGTGTAAGATATTCTCTTTTTTTCAAATTGATCCGGATTTAACCTCTGTGGCTTGTTAGAGCCAATGATCCAATTTTTATTTTTCTTTTTTATATAAGCGCGATTGTACGAATAAAAAATTAATGCACAAGCACCCAAGAACACATGAAAATTTTTACGTGCTTCACTCACAATATGTGAGCTATATCCACGATGTGATAGGATTACTCCCAAATCACACAATCCATGATGTTGTGGAATGATCACTCCTTCACCACTTGTGGTTTATTGGTGCTATTTGTTACCTTGGTGATGTGTGCTAGTGTGGGTGGCTACCTTAGTGGTGTTTGTTGGTACAGGTGGCTGACTATCTTACTCTCTTTCTTTCCTCCTTGGCTGGCTACCTTACTACCTCTCCCTTGGTGGCTGCTGCACTTTCCTTGGCCGGCTACCTTGTCCTCTTTCTTTCCTCCTTGGCCAGCTGTACCTTGCTGCTTCTCCCTTGGTGGCTGCTGCACTTTGCTTTGGCTGGCTGTCTTGCCCTTTTTCTTTCTCTCCTTGGCTAACTGCCTTACCCTCTTTCTTTCTCTCCTTGGCCAGTTGCCTTGCTGCCTTTTTCTTTCTCTCCTTGGCCAACTGCCTTGCCTTTGTCGTTCACCTCTTTTTGTTGTTCACTCAATTTTCTGCAACCCCTTATTTTCTTTTTGCAAGACATCTAAAGGTATTTATAGAGCCTTGGGATTAAGGCTACATTATCATCAACGATCATTGTTAATTCTCACATGTTGCCCCATAATTAACAGTCATATTTAATTCCTAAAATTTAAGGTCAATGATTAACATTGACTTCCTAAAATTTTAAGGTCAACAGTCAATATTGACTCCTCAACGCCAAGGTTGACCTATCATCACCAGTTTCTCCCAATGACCTCACTACATCTCAACGACATTCATAACATCAAATCAATACATATAACCATGTGAGATGGTGTTGACAACAAATCCAACACTAGCCATCAAAGATGAACTCAACACAGTCATCTTCATTATCTTAGAGAAAATTTATTGAATCTTCATCTCCATATGAGTTTTGGGCTTGTGATACTTAGTCCAAAGTCCCTTCTGAGGAGATCTTGGATTGCAAGATTTGTTTCATTATTGCAAAACATTCGTCTTTAGTCTTGGCTTAGGCTAGTCTTGTCGTTGCATAAGACTTTTGAGCCAGGAATAGTGAATTGGCCTTTACAACAATTAGGTCCAATTGTTGGGTCCTTTGGTTCTTTCTAAGCCATTTTTGTATAGTTTCCTTAGTGAGATTTTTGGAATTCCTAAAGGCATCCTACCATTTCACCTTGAATTTTCTAATTATAATAAGGGTATCTTTTTAGACCTAGAATTCATAATATGAGGATAATATCTATGGTAAAAAGAATCGAACATAGAATTGAAACAAAGGAGAAAGTTGAGATTCGTCCTTTGTTGGTTCATAACTAGTTTTGAGCAGTTCATACCCTTCCTTTACTCGTTTTATGAGAAGATCTGGAGCAGATCCAAAGTATTGCCACCATTGTTTAAACTAGTTTGGTGTTTTTGAATAGTCTTTTTTTATATTGAAATAAAATAGTCACGAACGTCTATTCTTTTCATTCTAGATAAGAAAAGTATTAAACTATACTTGCTAGTAATCCCAGTAATTAAAAAATAAGCAATAGTTATACTTTGTTTTGTAATTGATTGGGAACAATTTTGGTTTTGTGAGGGCTTGTCCCTAGTCTAATGGGCTGATGATTTTTTGGATTTGGCAGGTTGAATATCTAGGTTCTGCAGGGTTTTCTCTTATGGGAAGTATTTGAATTTTGCAGACTCAATATATTCAAGAATGACCATATAGTATTTTTGGGGTTGTGTGCTATTAATATGCTTATAATGTCATCTAGTGGGGAAGGTATTTGATATGGCCTTTGATGGGTTTTCATGGAAAAAACCTTCTTCTATAGGCAAAACATTTTAAAAATCACTTTTTTCAAAATATTTTGAGTGTTTTGTGTGTGTTTGTGAAGAAATTATTTTTAAAGAAGGATTTTCAAAATCATTTTGAGATAGGGGTTTTAAGGAAAAACCTATCTCTTTTTTTTTAAATGAGTTTTTGAGCCTTACCTTTAAGGATATCAACTTCTGTGTAAAGTTTTTAAGCAGCCTTGCACAATTCTAGGTCTGAGTCAAGGTTTTCTAGCTATTTTTGGAATTGTTAGTCTTTTTCGTCTTTTTGGACCATATTAGCCCAAGTTTTAATAGGTTTTGTTGAGGCTATTTAACACAGGATAATTAGTTTTGGTTTTATGGGTTTTGAAGTAGGTTGGGCCTCAGTTTTTAAAGAAGGCTTGGCCTTTTCCTTTTGGGTTAGGATTTCTTTTCCTTTGATTTTTTGAGGCATGGTTTTGGGTTTTCTTACAAGAATTCTTGGGTTAGAAAATCAAGAACTGAGTTCCTCTCTTCATCTATGAATTCTATATCAAAGTCAAAGACTAACAAAATTACTTGCCATCGAACAAAAATTTGCTTAGATACTAAGTTTTTAACATCATTCTAGAGGATTTCTTTTGCCAATTTACAATTAATTCAAAGTATAAACTTCTTATTGAGTAAATCACTATGAAATTTTTGGATAAACATGAAAATGGAAAGAATTTCCTTTTTAATTATGGAATAATTCTTTTGCGAATCATTCTAATGTCTAGAAGTGAATTGGACAATTCTTTCATTGCCATTTTGAATCTGTTTCAGAATACCACCATAGCCAACGTCAGAGGCATCAATCTTAATGATTTTCTGAAGCAAAGGGTTTGTAATATGAAGACAAGGAATTTCTTTAGCCAAAAATTTCACCTACTAAACAATAGCAGAGTGATTTTTCATCCAAGGACTAGGATTTTTCCTACGCCTATTACGTAAAGGTTTATGACGTTTTGGATATTTGGGATAAAATCAAAGACATAGTTCAAGCTTTCAAGAAATCTTTAGACCTGAGTCTTATCTGTGATTTTATTCATGAATTTTTCAGAAAAGGGTAAGGACCTTTTAATAAGAGTAATGGTTCCTTGGGTGATGTAATGACCAAGAAATCAATTTTTTTTAGAATAAAGAGATCTTTGATTGAGAAACTATAAAACCAATTTTCTTGGTAATTGAAAAGAATTTATATAAATGTTTAAAATGCTTTTCAATTGATTTTGAGAAAATCAAGACATCATTAATGTAAATGATGCAGAATTTTGAATGAAGATGAAAAATGTCATCTATGATTCTTTGAAATTCAAAAGAAGCATTTTATAATGGTCTTTTGGATGAATTTGAATTTGCTAAAACCCCAATTTCATGTCAAATTTTGAGAAAATGTATGCTGAATGCAATTTTTGCAACAAGTGTTTTTTGTTAGGTATGGGATACCTAATCCACTTAAGAGCTTTGTTCAAGAGTTTGTAGTTGATAACTAACCTTGGTGTCCCGTGTTCGATCTTAGAATTCTTGTTAACGTAAAATGTAACTCAAGACCATGGAGAACAAGACTTTGAGATTAGTTTTTTTTTATTCTAAATCCCTAATTTCATTTCTACAATGTTGTTCTAACTCTACAGACTTTTGAATATGGTGTGCTTTTGTGGGGATTTGGTTTTCACCAAAGTCTGGTTCATCAAGTAGGTCAATCATGTGTTGTTTTTTATCTCATAAAGCATTTGGTAAATCTAAATAATGTTTAGTTTGTAAAAGATTTTTAAAATTCCAAATTCTTTTTTGAAGATAAGGGTTTTGTAATTTTTTTCTTAATTTTCTTCAAAGAAAATTTATTTTAAAGTTCAAAAAGTTAAAAAAATTTTAAAAATATTAGACTATGAATCTTATTTTCATAAACTAAATGAGCCTTTATAAGATTAAGATTTCTTATCTTTGGTTTTTCTAAAAATGGAAAAACAAGTTTGTGATTTTGTTGTAAAAGAAATGCTGTCATAATTAATAGAATAGGAGGTTATTAAATTTATAAAAGCAGTCCTTAAAATGACAATATAATGCATATTCTCAACTAGAACAAAGCTACTTTTGATTTTGAAATTTTGATTTTCAACAAAAGCAGTAGTCTTGCTAGAAATTACCATTTTGGAATTGTTTGCAGCAAATAGTTTTTCATTTGTCTCTTGGAATCTTTTTGGCACTATGCTTTGTTTAATACAGTTTAAATCTGCATAAGTGTCAAAAAGAGCAATAATGTCAATTTTAAAATCATTGAAAAAAAAAACAAGAGAAATTTTTATTAAGTATTTCTAAGAAGTTACCTACTTAAAAGCAAATAAAAAATCTTTTGAAATTTTTTTTATGTTTTTAATGTTTTGAGATTCCTTTAGTTCTTCAGGTTCAAAGGTTTTATGGTGCTTTAAAAGAAGAAATTGTATGGCTTACTTTCTCATTTTCTAGTTTTCTTTGAGCTCTTTAAGCTTAATTTTTATAGTTTTGATCAATTTTTATAGTTTTGATTTCTTTTTGGAGGCCCTAAAGGGTTGGATTTAGGATTTTTGATTTTTATTTTAAAAGGATTTTAGTAAAATTGTAAAAACCCTTACAGAGGTTTGGGTGCTTAAGTGTTGTGGGTTGGTTTTCAAGGGTTTTCAGAAGTTTTTCAACCTACTCTTTTTGTAAAGAATGGTCAGTAATATGCTTAATAATATCAAGTAGTAACTCTTGGTCTTTAGTAAGCACATTTACCTATTTTGGATTTGTCTCAACTTCAAAAGAAGATGTTTGAAGTTCATTTATTTGTTTTGATTCCTCATTTGTGCTACCTGTAATGGAGTTGGTTTTGAAACCTGATATGGCTTGAAAACAAGTTGTTTAAAGGGTTTTTGGTCAAAGGTTTTGGTAACTTGGACACTAGTTTTGTGAATATGTTTTTCTATCTTGTTGAGTCAATTTCCAATAGTGTGAAGATAGGTGTTTGAAAAGTTATTTTGTTGGATAATCATCTCAAAAAGTTTTCTAGGATCATCATTTTTTTTTTCGGAATCTTATAAGGGGCGAGGTCAACTATGTCTTGTTAGTGACCAACCATCAATTACTTGAGTGGTGGATGTTTAGCTTCTATGATTCTGTCATTCGAGGTAGTCCACTCCCTAACTTTATGTCTTTGTATAATAGGGTTAGAGGCTTTGCAAAATGGGTATGCAATGCAGTTTTCATATACATTCAGTTCAAATCAATAAAAAAGAAAAAAAGATATGGATTTTATGTTGATACACAAAATCATAAAATTGGTTTTGTGTCTTTATAATTTTTGGAAAAGTTTTTGAAAAACCATAATTTCTTTGCAGAATTGTGTTATGTATAGAAATCATCATGTAAAAACTTTTTATCAAATTAAAAATCCTTTTCTAACACATATAATTCATGTGTGAGATTTTCAAAGATCTGGTTTTTATGTATCTTAGGAATTTCCCAAACATCGATCCTTTTTTGAAAGTTTTCAATAATAATTTCTTCACTATTGATCTTTGGAAAAGAGGAAGAAGAAGGAAATAAAGAGTTTTCAAAGGTAAAAAAAGGTGAACAGGAAGTCGTTCGGCAAAAGACTGGGTTCATTTTCTCAAATGATTAGAAACATTAAGATATTACTTCCTGCCATCCAAGGAGCAAAATAGGGAACACAATACTTTCAACACATGACTAAAATCCCAAAACACTTTAAGGCCACTTAAGAACACTTAGAAATAATAAGATAATGTTTAAAACCTTAAGAAAATTTGAATTAATAGGACAAATGAAGAACAAATACCTTATACAACTCACTCCTCCCCCCTAAGCTCTAATACCAGTAAGAGTCATAGATCGTTGCATGTAGTGAGAAACACTAAAACATAAGAGAGAATGAGAAACCATAACAGAAGAACACACAGATGAGAAGATCAAAAAGAAGCTTTCATTGAACTAATGGAGGATGTTTTACAAGGGTAGTTTATATATAGAAAAAGAGAGTACGAATTTTGAGAGAGAGAACACAAAGAGAATATAAGGATAGATAGTTTTGGGCTTCTAACCAGATCAAAAGCAGAGAGAAGTAGAAAAGGAGAAACTAAGAGAGATTTTTAAGCTAAATGCCTTCCTTCCTTTTGAATGCCTCCTTTTATAAATGGTTAAGGAGCTTCACTTGAGTATGAGTCATCATGGCTTTTTTGTCTTCTTCTGATGTAGTGGCAAACAAGTAGAATGCACTTTATCAAAAAATGTATTTTGAGTTGATGGCTTTTTCTACTTAAGTAGTTTTGTCTTTTTGTGATGATGTTGCTGTAAAGGGAATTTACTTTTTCTTTTGAAAGACGTTTTGTCCTTCTATAATGATAATCCTTCAGAAAGAATTTGCTTTTTCCACCTAAGCAGTTTTATCCTTTTGTGATGATGGTCTTTCAAAGGGAATTTGTTTTTTCTCTGAAAGACATTTTGTCTTTTTGTTATAGTGCTTTTCCTTGATCGAAATCCATCAATAGGAATTTTTTTGGGTTTTAGAAAATATTAGGTCTTATTTTCTTGAACTACTTGTTAGTCTAAGTTTTATGGGATTTAAGGTAAGATGGGCTTGCTTATGTTAGCCTATGGATTTATGGGTTTTTTATAAGGTAAGTTGGGCCTCACCTTTTGAGGATTTTATGGTTTTATGGGTTTTAAGTTCTTTTTAAACTGTATTAGTCTAAGTTTTATGAGTTTTATTAGCCCTTGATTTTCAAAGAAAATTAGGCTTTTAAAGGTTTTTGTAGGTTTTTGGTGTGGATAAGGTTTTGGAATAGATTGGGCCTTGGGTTTTGAAATAGCTAGGCCTTTTTTGGATTTTATAGGTTTTGGGCTTGGACTTGTTTGGATTTTATGAGTTTTGCACTTAAACCTAGTGTGAATTCAAGTTTTGTAAGGGTTTATAGGTCTTGGAAAGACAATTGGGTCAAGGTTTTTGGGCTTCTTTTCTTAATGCTTTTCCAAAGATTTTTTTTCTTTTTCAAAGCTTATTCTCTCATGACATTATCTACATTTTCATCTCCCACTATAGCTTTAAGGTTGTAATATTCTTCGTTTTCCAGTTTAGGGTCTTCTTCTTATGGAGCAGATCATTCTAAATCTACATGGTTTAGGATTCCTTCCACCAATGTCTTTGATTTTTTAATTTCTTTGAGCTTGGTATGCTCAATCTGAAAAGGTGGGTGGACATAGGAGAAAGAAATTTTCATGAAGATGCTTTGGATATTATCCTGAGCATAAAGATTGTATTCTGGATATTTGTTTTGGTAATACTGTCTATGGTTGATGTTAGACTTTGGCAACCTTAATTTGTTTGGATAAAGCAACAGTCATTTCCCAAGGTTGATAAAATTCGTCCAAAATCCATTGCCCATGCCTGATATAGAAATGATGTTAGGCTGGGAAGAGAGTGCCTTTAGCCATCTCCAAAGGAGATGATTTGACATTGACAAGTGATTTATGGCTCATCAGGTTTAGTGCTGTAACTACTAGTTTTCGTCCAAATGACTCAGTGTATTAGATTTCAAGGAAAAAAATTTCACTTAGAAATCCATAATCCAATAATGTTTTAACAAAGATTGTTGGCATGAATTATGTGGACCTGATTCCTCCCATATACACATGTGCTTTGTGGATGTTAAAAAGAAGCTGACAGGTGCAGCTATCCTAGTTGTACAAAACTCTGCATCCTTTCATGCATGCCCTTAAAATGTCGTAATGGTGATGCTTAGAGACCATTATTCCTGGTACTGAGATGTCACGCGTCATGATGCTTCTGAAAAATTGTTCGATCTCCTACATTCTGTTGTTGAATTGTTGGAGTTGAAGTTGGTAAATCATTTCTTGGATTTCCTATAGGAGTTTTCCAAGATATATTTTTCCAAAGAAAAACATTCTTGAAATGATATTCTAGAAAGGGTCTAAAAATTTTAAACTTGGAGTGGCCAAGTCTTTTGCCAGCCTTTTATGTAAGAGAGATGTAACTTCTGGCTTATACTTGCTTGCCTTTCCTTTTCCTTTGTTAAACTTATGTAATGGAGATGTTAAGGATTGCCAACTGCTCTTTTTCATACCTAATCTCTCATGGAGATTTTTTATTTCTATGTTACGGACTTGTAGCATTTTTTCAGTAATTTCTAATTGTTCTTTTATAAACCTAAATTCTCTCATAAGGGTTATGTAATGATTACAAAAATGGAAATGCTAAGAGAGATGCTTTTCAAAAAGATATTTACTAATGGCATTGCAAACCTTGATCGTTTTAAGGTTTGGTGACTGTAGGTTCCAAACTGCATTAATGACATCACATTGATCAAAATTTCTTGGAAGCCAAGGATGGAATTTTTTTTATTGCTTATTGGCTATATTGGTAGAGCGATGTTTACAAACTAGGTATAGGACATCCAATTAGGAATTATTTGTGTCATCTGCAAAATGAAAAGTTAACTAAAAGTATAGATAAATAGAGATGTAGACTATGATGTAATGTTGTATACTGGAATGTAATGTTTTTACTGATGTATCCCTTTTCTTTTTTTATATAAATAGGATGTCATAAAATAAAAATTAATTACAAAGATTTGGCCTCATATATCTTGTCTTGTATCTATGTCCATATCAATATCCATAGATACAAGTTCTTTATATTCTAATTTGAGAGTGAGATTTCTAAGAAGACAAATTAGTAGATAAACAAAATGTATACGAGCATAATAATTCATCTTAATCCAAGGTATAGCTTTAAAAGGGGCATCTTACATGTTATCTTGGAAATTGTAAACTCGAAAGGAAACATCATATAAAGCTCATCAATAAGATTTTCTTTTTCAATGTAATTAGAAAAATCAATATTTGAAATAGACTTTACAAACTTTTCAATAGACATAATAAATACAAATATTACACAAACAAAGGTTGTAAGTAGAAACGAAGAAATAGAGATGGAACTAGATAAAAAAGAAAATTGAAAAGTGAATAAGGATGATCGACACAATTATAATATCACATGGGTAACCTAAAAATAAGTACAACAAAGTATTATAAAAATACAAGCAAAAGTTTGAGTATACATAAGCAAACAGACACTAACACAATCAAACAAACATACATAGATATACCTTTGATCTTAATGACCAAAGGCATTTGGCTTTCCACCCTTAGTTTAACACAAACTAAGACAAAAGACATAATATAATAGAAGAATATTGAAAAGTAGAGTTTTCAAAGGTAAAAGAAGAACAGGAAGTCATTCTACAAATGACTAGGTTCATTTTTTCAAAAGACTAGAAACACTGATATATTGTTTCCTACCGTCCAAGGAGCAAAATAGGGAACACAATAGCTTCAATACATAACTAAAATGCCAAAACACTCCAAGGCCACTTAAGAATACTCAGAAATAATAAGACAATGCTTAAAATCTTAAGAAAATCTAAATGGACAAAGCAGATGAAGAACAAATACTTAATACAACTCACTCCTTCTCCCTAGGCTCTAATACCATTAAACACAAAGTGAATACAACGATCTCGTGTTCTTGTATTTCCCTTTTTTTTTTTTAATTTGAGCAAAGAAACAATAACTTTTCAATGTGTCCAAAAGTCATTATATGGCATTTAGAAAAAAATAAAAAAATTAAAATACAATAAATAAGAAAAATATAAAATATATAACTAAAGCTTCTTTATTTTTTTTTAACTCTTACTATTCAATGTTTACACTTAATTTGCTAAAATCTTTTTTTTGCAGTTACTCCCCCTACAGTAGTACAGATATTTATAAGTCAATTTTACTTAGTCATGTCCCTACCTTTCACTTGAGTTTTAATCAGAATGGTGAATGCCAATCTAGGATATAATATGCTTGAGTGACAGGGTAAGCGATTAATATAAGAGAAAGACACAAGACATGAAATGGATGACAAAATGTGTAGAGGTTTCTTCTGACCTTGTAAGCTTAATTTGGATGGTCTCGATTTTGGACGAGTAGAAAACCCTCTCACACCTATACATTACTGTCATTAAATTTTGTATGGGGACAGCGTATAGTGTTGAAGCCATCTGGCCAAGAATTTGTAGCGTGCCACATAGATGCCCTTTGGCCTTTTGTATTTTTCAATGAAATAAAGTTGTAGTCATGCATCCTACAATTTTGTTTTCTAGCAAACAAAAAAAAAAGAAAAAATCTCTTTAAAAGTTAACTACAAAACCATTTTTATGATTTTATGGTGAACACATTGCAAATTGTTCCTCATGATGTGATAATGACATCCCTTTAAATTAAATAATAGTGAATTTTTTATATTTTATCATTGTGAATTATATAATTTTATTTCAATCAGTTCAAATTATAAATTTTTAAAATTCAATCAATTGCATATTTTATAATTTTAAGTAATTTAATTTGTAAATTTTTAAAAATAATCAAAATTATTATTTCTTATCAATGATAATGTGATAAGTAACATAATAATTCAAGTTGATACGTAAATAAGATAATGATGTTTAAGCCTAATTACAATTAGGATTGCAAGAAAGCCATATTAAGTTGAGTTTGGACATATTTAACAATAGATTATTTAGTTAACGAGTTTAGCGTAATCTATTTTTCATCGAACTTAGCCCTAGGCTTTTCATAAACAACTTGTTTAACTTTATAGTTATTAACATATATAATTGAAATTATAAAAATTATTATTATAAAAAATTAAATTGATAAAAAATATTTAATAAAACTAGTTAACTTTTAGAAACAAGTGTTTAATATTAGTGTATAATTATAAATATAAAGTCAAATTATTTAATTTTTAATGAATGCATTGGTTTATATAAAGTTTTAAGTACAAAAAGGTGTTTCATGTGTTCTATTTTGCTTATGCTTATAATAATTTATTTCATAATTATTTATTTTTAAAAATTAAATTTTTTTAAAAATAAAATTTAAAAAAATATATAGAGCATCTTTCTAATTATGGTCTAGTGTGAGAGATTTTTGTAATCCCAACTATGATACTTTTTAGGTCCAAGAATGGAAAAATTTGCTTTTCAAAAACCAAGGGAACACCTTTTTAAAAAGTAAAGAAAATGTTTTTTAAAAAAGTAATGTTGGTTTTAGGAAAGAGAAAAAAATAACAAAAATATATAAAATATTAAAGAATTATACTTTTCTATTTTTTATATTCTTTTTATTTAATTTGTAAACTCAATTCACAGAAAATCTTTTTTTCTCAACAATACCTTCCCTTTTGAACTACAAATGTTTATAAGTTAATGATTTCCTAATTATGTCTCATCTTTTCTTTTATTTTTTTATTGATACAGTGTAAATTTGAGATTTTTGTACTTCAAAAGAAAATTTCAATATTATTAAACTAAAACTTAATGGTTTATCTCTTCTTTCATGATTTGATCCAAATGGCACATGTAATTTTTGGAAATAATGATTGGTTTGAATAGCAGGGGCAAATGATTAAATACAAATGAAAGAATGAAAGATAGGTTATGAAGTAGATGACAAAGTGGGTGCTTGTCTCTTATGGCCTCACAAGTGATTGGATGGTGAATGCATGCACTTGCCAATCCTTTTTCATGGCGATAATGTGATATCTATTTCTCTTTTTTAGTTTTGTTAAAATATTTTAAAAGATACTCATTATTCTTATATAAGTTTGGGTTAAATATAAATTTAGATTAGATCATAAATTTTTATTATTTTGAGTTGTATATTATTATTTTAATAAATTTTGAATATAAACTTTTAAAAATTTTGATTTTAAATTTGGATGAACAAGTGGATGGCAATGGCATATGGCAATGTCGGATGCAATTGTTTTAGTGGTGGGGCGAGTGCATCAAATGCAAAATGGGTGAAAGGCACGAGCCTTGAAGCGGATGGCCGGGCGTGAAGTGGATGACACAACTTTTATGGGTAAATTTATTGATCAATTTTCTCTTAGACACGACAAATCCTTTGTCTTGTGATTTGATTCCAATGGCACATGGTATCGTCGAACATAATTGTAGAAAAAGTAGTGGATGACAAGGCGAGCGGAGGTTTGTCTGGCCTAAACCTGCTCAATTTGGACAGTCTTTTTTAGACGAATACTTATGGATATAGTTAGGAGCATGTTGAGTTACAGCCTATACCTTTATTCTTGTGGATGCATGCGTTAAAAACCACTGCATATCTGCTGAACAAGATTCCTAGTAAGGCTGTCCCTAAGACTCCTTACGAGTTATGGACAGGAAGGAAATCCAGTTTGAGACATCTTCATGTTTGGGGTTGTTCAGCAGAAGTAAGGATATATAATCCACATGAAGGAAAGCTTGATGCAAGAACCATTAGTGGTCACTTCATTGGCTATCCTAAAAAGTCCAAAGGGTATAGGTTTTATTGTCCTAACCATAGTACTAGAATAGTTGAGTTTGGTAATGCTCGGTTCATTAAAAATTGTCAGTTCAGTGGGAGTGGGGAATCACGAAAGGTGGATATTAGAGAATTACAAAATGAAAGATCCACAATGAGTACTCCTACTCAAGTTGGTATCCCCACACCCAGTGTTTCTACTCAAGTTGTACCAAGTGACAATGTACAATGTACAAATGAACAAGTGATACCACAAGAAATAGCATTACGAAGGTCTACAAGACAGAGAAGGCCAGCTGTATCGAATGATTATGCGGTTTACTCACTTGTGCATGAATCGAAATTAAGCATTGATAAAGATCCAGTCTCATTTAAACAGGCTATGGATTGTAATGATTCCGAAAAATGGTTCAATGCCATGAAGGAAGAGATGAAATCGATGGATGTAAATCAAGTTTGGGAACTAGTAGAGTTGCCTGAAGGATCAAAACGAGTTGGCTGTAAGTGGGTCTTTAAGACCAAGCGAAACTCAAAAGGCAACATCAAAAGGTATAAAGCCAGACTTGTTGCCAAAGGTTTCACTCAAAAGGATGGTGTTGACTATAAGGAGACTTTCTCTCCAATTTCTAAGAAAGACTCCTTAAGAATTATCATGGCTTTGGTGGCTCATAATGACCTAGAGCTCCACAAAATGGATGTAAAGACCACCTTTCTAAATGGTGACTTAGAAGAGGAAATGTATATGGACCAACCTGAAGGTTTCATAACCACAGGGCAAGAAAATTTGGTATGTAAATTGAAGAAATCAATATATGGACTGAAACAAGCCTCCCGATAATGGTATATTAAGTTCAATAATACTATTACGTCATATGGTTTTGTAGAGAACACTGTTGATCGGTGTATCTATATAAAGGTCAGTAGGAGCAAGTTCATTATATTGGTCCTATATGTCGATGACATTCCTTTGACTGCTAATGACATGGGTTTGTTACATGATGTCAAGAAATTTCTCTCTGAAACTTTTGAAATGAAAGATATGAATGAGGCATCCTATGTGATAGGAATAGAGATATTTCGTGATAAATCACAAGGATTGTTAGGATTGTCTCAAAAAGTCTATATCAATAAAGTATTAGAGAGATTTAGAATGGAAAATTGCTCTACAGGAATAGTTCCAATTCAGAAAAGGGACAAGTTCAGTGAATTGCAATGTCCAAAGAATGATTTGGAACGAAGAACAATGGAACCCATTCCCTATGCATCGCTGGTTGGAAGTTTGATGTATGCTTAAACATGCACTCGGCCAGACATTAGTTTCGCTGTTGGCATGTTAGTCCAATATCAAAGTAATCCTGGAATAGATCACTGGAAAATCGGAAAGAAAGTACTTAGGTACTTACAAGGCACCAAAGATTATATGCTTACTTATAAAAGATCAAGTCATCTTAAAGTAATAGGCTATTCAGATTCAGATTATGCTAGATGTGTAAACTCGAGGAAATCTACATTTGGTTACATGTTTCTCCTGGCTGGAGGAGCAATTTCATGGAAAAGTGGGAAACAGTCTGTCATTACTACTTCCACAATAGAGGCTGAATTTGTAGCATGCTTTGAGGCTACTGTTCATGTATTGTAGTTGCGGAATTTTATCTTAAGGCTTGGTTTGGTCGACAGTATAAAAAAGTCGTTAAGAATTTATTGTGATAATTTCGCAGCTGTTTTCTTTTCTAAAAATGATAGGTATTCTAAAGGTGCGAAACATATAGATTTGAAATACCTATCTGTTAAAGAAAAAGTGCAAAACCATAAAATTTCCATTGAGCATATTGATACTGAATTGATGGTAGCGGACCCGTTAACTAAAGGTCTGCCACCGAAAACATTTACTGGACATGTTGAACGGATGGGCATTTTGGAAAGGTCCTCATTCTCTTGAAAGTCAATATTTTGTACTACTCATATCATTATGACACTCATGAATTCAATTAAGGTTATGGTTTTGTTTGCGCTTTGTTATCTCTATTTAGTTGTATATAATCATAGTTTATGAGATAACTGGTAGCATATTTGGAAATGATAATTTAAAGTTTCAATGTTCCTCAGTTAGGTTATTATGAATTATGATGATTATGTGATACATTGAAGGAATCATGTCGCTAAAAGATATGTGACTGTCATGATCCAATCATTTTAATTCAATCAAGTATTGTGATTTGATGATCTTTGAGGATTGTGCACACTTATTTGTTATTGATTCATCAAGTCATAACATGGGCCAAGTGGGAGATTTTTAAATTAATTAACATGAGTGGCCCTTGTTATTTAAAGTATGACCTAATATAAAAGGCCTAATATGATGGTCGGTTAGGTATAATGATAATTTAGATCATCAGGTTTAAAATCCCTCCACTCTCCCTATTTAAAGATAACTGTTATAGAAAAAAAGTAACAGTTATAGAAAGAGAAGTAACCAGTTACAGAAAGAGAAATAACCAGTTACAGAAAGAGAAGTAAATGGTTACAGAAAGAGGAGTAACCAGTTACAGAAAAAGAAGTAACTTCCTATTTAAAGTAACGGTTACAAGAAAAAAAAAAGTAAACCTTTTTCATTACGGACTTTTCTTACTCTCCACCATCAGAGAGAAAATGAAAGAAAAGAAAGGGAAGAGTAGGAGAAAAGAAAAAAGCGTTCAGGAGCAAATCGGAAGAGGATTTTCATCTTCCCTACAGGACATCAGCATAATGGACAACGATATGTTGATTTTATTATTTGTGTGCTAGTATTTGCATAAAGAAAAGAGTCTGCATTATAGAAACAAGAATTTTATCAAAGGGAAATTCTAGAAAAAGTCCAACATTATAGGCTGATATTAATTAATTGTTAGAATTTTTATTTAATTTTAATTAGATTTATATTAATTAATTCACAGAATTCTCTTTTAATTGCAATTAAATCTCCATAATTATAAGATGTTTAATGCTCTCCCTTCAAAATGAACAAGGATCAAAGTCCAACATATGTAGTTCAGCCGTAATAACCTACGATCCAAAGACCCAAAAGAGTTACATCTTTCTCGTTTAACCATGTGTTTCGCACCAACAAAGTGAGGGTCGATTCCATTGATGGGAACATGAGTATTTTTTTTTTAACATAATATTAAAATTTAGTTTATCCTCTTATCTGCAATACCACTTAGGTGATTTGGCCCCATTCCATATTTTCATCCTAATCAATTAGCCCGATGTTTATGGGGTCTATTTTAATTCAATTTTATTCTGCCCCATACTACTCAGGCCTAATACGTAACTCGAGAACGTTTTAAGTAGTATAGAAGTTCATATTGTTATATATATATCAAAAAAAAAAAATCTTATATTGTTAAAATATAAAAACCTTACATGGCTTGTAACGCCTATGAGTTGTTTTTTTTTTTTTAACGTATAAACATGAGCTTTTAAATGGATTTAAAATTCTAATGCGTTATTTGACATAGTATTAGAATTTGATTTATTCTCTTGTTTGGACGGGCACTCAATAGTTTGACTCTTTTTCATATCTTCAACCTTATTAATCAATTAATTAATCCTGTGCTAGTGGACCTACTACCTAAATTGGACTGTTTTAGCCCAGTTTTATCCTAAAAACTCAAAATTGTAGACGAGGAAGCTCATAAACATTATAAGTCATGAAATTTAGTTGTAACATCCTACGTCCATAGTCCAAAGATCCATAAAGATTAAATATCTCATTGAATTGTGTATTTCACATCATACATGAATGCCGACATATACACACAGTGAAGATTGTTTTAAAATTAGGGTTAGTAAATTTCAATGGTATTAAGATTTTAGTCTAATGCTAATTAATTGTTAGAATTTTTATTTAATTACAATCAAGTTTATACTGATTGATTCGTAAAATATCACTTTAATTATAATTGAATTTTTGTAATTATAATACTCTCTGGCAATCTCACTTCTAATGTCTCGTAGTTAAATATTGTTGGGCTAATGGGTTAATTTATTTTCTCTGGTTTTGTAGAAGGCCATTAATTGTAAGTTATATAATTAGGAACGAGCGTAATGCTTCTTGTTTTTTGTTTTATTACGTCATAAATCAACCTGAATTTTTAATTGTTGGGATGTGCCTCTCGCCGACAGTAATAAGTGATTTGAAGGGATAAATGATACAAAAATATTAACTATATCGCACGTGATAACCATGCAAACCTTTTCGTATATTAAATATTTGGGAAGAAAATGACAAGAACGTGAAGAGAGGATAAAGAACATCCAACAAATCTTGAAAGATCCATTAAACAAAGAAAATAAATCTTTACGTAATTCCTGTGACAAGGATGTGGGAATTATTAAAATGCAAGTGCCCGGGCAGTTGTTTCGCCAATTATTGTTCTTATACCACAACATCCATTTAATTAATTAAAATATCCATTTATTACAAATGAATCTTAGAAATAAATTAGAATATCCTTTTGATTAATTGAGAGAATTTTTAATTTGATTTACAACTTAAGTTTAAATATGAGTGAAAAATAAAATGGTAAAAACTTTCAATTAAATTTATTTGTAATAAAAAAATAATCAAATAAGTTTATATAATTTAAAAATATGCGTATATTATACTATCAAAAAAAGAAAAAGAAAAAGAAAAAGAAAAAGAAAAAATAATCAAATAAGTTTATATAATTTAAAAATATGCGTATATTATACTATCAAAAAAAGAAAAAGAAAAAGAAAAAGAAAAAGTGAGTAATACATGGTGTAAATTTGTTAGTTAAGTATACCCACGTATATACTTAGGCGTAGTAAGACATCTTTCTTAGGAAATATAAAGCACAACCGAGTCAAAAAAAAGAAATAAAATAAAATAACAAACATGGTTAGAGGTGTTTATGGGAGAGGAATAACATAGAACACATCTTATGGTTATGTTTGGGGCACTGTTCTAGAAAGGGAATCGGATCAATCAGTCAAGTTGATTCATCCATAAATTGGTCAGGCTATCAATTCGGTTTAATTTTAAAATCAAACAATACTTAAATTGGAGAAAGTAGCCAAAAACTGTTGAAAAATTTGAAACAGTTGGTGGTCAGAGCGATTTTTATTTTAAATATCAAAAATTATTTTTAAATTATAATTGAGTTCTGAATTCAATTCAAATTTAAAATTAAATCATAAATTTTATCTAAAATCCTAATTTAGGGATCAGAACTGAAAATTAATTTTTTTTATTTTTTTGATGAAAATATTTAAAGTTAATTATTAAAAATAATTTTTAGTTAAAATATATCATATAAAATTATTTGTTTAATTACTTTTATAAATATAAATTTATCATTAGACATCAAGTTCTATACTTATCCAAAGGCTTGCAAAATCAATTAAATCGATAAAGCCTGTGCAATTTTCAATCATTTGTATTGGGGCAACACCCCACAGCCTATCTCAGGGAGTTCGCCTATAAATATGCTCTCAAACGAACTCTATGATCAGGTGTAAGGATTGCTTTCAGCAAGTAGAGAAGGAAGGCTATGGCATTTCAATTTTCAGGAGTTCCTGCTTCACTCCAACAGCAAAAATCTAGTGTCAATCGTCCTACTGCTGCTTTCCATCCTACGATTTGGGGGGGATTATTTCCTCTCTCACGTTTCTGACTCTCAGGCAATAAAATCATGCATGCCTCTTTTTCCTCGTTTTTTTTTTTCTAAATAAAAATTATTTCTGAATTGAAGCACGAAGAAATTAATAGAATATTGGTAACTCTGCTGGAACTTACGTGCCCACAAACATTTTGTACGGTACGATAAATATATTCATGTCAATTTCTTCTGCAGACGATAAGCACCTCAATTCGCCAACACCATGAAGTACTCAAAGAGGAAGTGAGAAAGATGCTACGAGATCCAAATCAGCCTTCCCAAAGTTTGCGCTTGATTGATGCAATCCAACGGTTAGGCGTTGCTTACCATTTCCAGACAGAGATAGAAGTTGCATTGGAAAAGCTGGGTGGTAGTGGCAGCCATGATGAGGATGATCTCTACACTGCCGCCCTTTGGTTTCGATTGCTTAGACAACAAGGGATCAAAGCGTCATGCGGTAACTTCATGTCCTCGATTCACATAGAGCCTACCTATAGCAATGAACATATCTATAAGAAACGTTGAGTGTGTTTGGTTTTTGTGTTCGATACAGAGGCATTTGAAAAATTTAAGGACAACGAAGGGAAGTTTAAGGAATGCTTAATTCATGACGTCCAAGGAAACCTAAGTTTGTACGAAGCTGCGTATCTTGGAATTCGCGGAGAAGATATCTTGGATGAAGCAATAGATTTCACTACCAGAAACCTTCACTCGGCGTTGACCCTTTTAAGCTCTCAACTAAGAGATCAAGTAAGGCATGCCCTCAATCGTCCTATCCGCAAATGCCTACCAAGATTGGATGCAAGGCACTATATTGTTGCTTACTCTGAAGATGAGTCACATAATGAAACACTTTTGAAGTTTGCAAAATTAGACTTCAACATTTTACAAAAAGTACATCAGGAAGAGCTAAAGATCATCACAGAGTAAGTTCAATATTTTCCCACCACAATCGAATTGGACCACAAATGTTGCTCTCATTTTTCCAATTTTTGACTTGTTATTTTTCTGAGCGGAATTCTGAGTCAAAGTGACATGTGTCCCAGGTGGTGGAAAAATTTGGATGTCGCAACAAGGTTTCCATATGCACGAGATAGAGTTGCAGAGTGCTATTTTTGGATAATGGGAATCAACTTTGAACCCCACTATTCCTTTGGCAGAAAGATCCTAACAAAAATTATAAGCACATTATCTATTCTAGATGATACGTACGATAATTATGGTTCAAGCGAAGAACTCGAGCTCCTTACTGAAGCCATACAAAGGTTATTTTCCCCCTTCCAATTCAATAACGATTTACTCGCAACTGTGCCCTTCCAATTTCACAAGACCCCGATAAAATTTGGAATTACTTGGTTGAGTTCAAGGTTTGCAATTGTTATTGATGGGTTTAAGGGGATAACAACTCTATGATCATTAGTCCACTTGGCCAATGTAACTTGAATTATCTACTTTGCTAATACAAATTCCAAATTAGAGTTGATCGAGACACGGGCTAGCTACCTTTGTTTTTATTATTTTTGATAAGTGATATTAAGGAAGCTAAAGCATGTCCATGTGGCCAGCTTTGACTTTATTATACGTCTGCCTACTTTCAGATGGGACGTTGAGGCCGCAGATGTGCTTCCAGAGAACATGAAAATGGTTTATGATTTGGTTCTTGATGTCTACAAGGAACTGGAAGACAAAATGGAAAAAGAAGGAATGTTGTATGCCGTAGAATACGCTAACGAAGGAGTACGTGAGCCACCTGTTAAACTTGCTTTCCAATTTTGTTAAGAATTTAGAGTGCTTATAACCTTTTATTAATTCTTTTTTAATTACTTGTGCGTCTCCCAGTTCAAGAAAACGGTCAAATGCTACATGGCTGAAGCAACGTGGCGGGATTCGGACTATGTTCCAACAATGGAGGAATATTTGGAGATCTCACTCACAAGTAGTGGCTACCCGGTGATTTCAGCCACATCCTTTGCTGGCATGGGACCAATTGCTACGAAGGAGGCCCTCGAGTGGGCGTCCAATTTCCCAAAGATGATTAGAGCTTCATCGATTGTTAGCAGATTCATGGATGACATAGTCTCCCACGAGGTAATTAATTAAAATCTGAATAGTAGTCTTGATTACGTTATCAAATCTAAAATTTCTAACTTAATTTTGGTCATGAATTTGCAGTTTGAGCAAAAGAGACACCATGTTGCTTCAGGAATCCAATGTTACATGAAAAAATATGGCGTATCGGAAAAAGATGCCATAAAATTTTTTCACCAAGAGATTGCATATTCGTGGAAAGATATAAATGAAGAGTGCTTGGCTCCAACTCCAGTTCCACTGGCTCTTTTGCAGCTTATCCTGAACCTCACACGAGTAATGGATGTTATTTACAAGGACGGTGATGGCTACACAAACTCCTATATCCTCAGAGATTGTGTTGCCTCTTTGCTCAAGGATCCTCTACCCCTTTAAGCTCTGGTTACAGCAGCCATGAGTGGGTACAAACTAAAAGAACACCAATAAACAAATCATAAATAAAGTGTGGCTCTAGACAAGGGTTTACCTTGGGTACTATCTTTGATGGCAGAATTAAAAGAATTATGTATCCATGTATGCATCATATATACTATCTTTATTTGGTTCACAAAGCTTTGTGGGTGAGATTATGAACTATGTGAGTAAAAATAAGTTCATTTGCATGTTTCTCTTGTATCTATCTAACTCCCCTAGTGTAGGACCTTTGAACATAATTATTTAAGAATCTGGAAATGAGAAGATGGAGCAAAAAAATTGGTACAAAATTATAATGATTTACAATGCTCATAATGCAAACTACGAAAAAGTTTTTGTCGCTCTCACTAGACTATGCATGTTGAAATAGGTAGAGAAGTTCCAATCATCCTTATTAGGCCACGTTTATCACAACAGGTGAAAAAGTTTTGATGACGCTCACTAGGCCACGTATGTCAGAATGGGTAGAAAAGTCCAAAATTGCTCTCCTTAGGCCACGTATATCAAAACGAGAAGAGAAGTTTCGACAATAAGCCATCGTTTTTTACATTTTATAAAATCACTTTGAGCTAGTCTCGAGGTTTTATGATTACGGGATCTTTCTTAGCAAGCCTTTAGGTTATTTATTTGCTGGATCATTCTTATCAGGCTTTTGAGTTCTAGGTCTGCTAGATCATCCTTAGATAATTTTGTAAGCATTTAAATGATATGGCTTGCCTTTTCTTAAAAGAAAAACAATTATAAAATTTGCAATTTAAGCATAGTAAATAATTATAATTCTATCCCCAATATTTTATTGCCCTATTTTCCTAATATGATCGAGGTTGCAATGAAAGAGTTTTGACATAGGTTAGAGAGTACTGCATTCTGGGTATTGGAGATGGCACATCTTCTTACCCTTATCCTCGGTACTATTTTATTTTTGTCATTGTTAGAATTTAGCATACTATTGTCCAATTTTTGTAAACAAAAGAAAAAAGAGAAAATTGTGTAGTCTAGTGAGAGGAAGGAAATCTTAAATGGGTGTTCCTTCATCCGGAGAGTGTAGAAACAATGTTTCAGGTGCACCCAATTAATCAAGGACTTAGCTATGTAGTAGGACACCAGTTTGAACTACAAATCATTGAGCATAGTTTGATTTGCAACTTCGTGTAGGACATAATGTGATAAGTACAATAATATTGTACTATGTGACTTTCCATGAGTTTCTTTTGCTCTTTTCTCATATTTTTTGATAATTTTTTTTATCACCTATGAATGTCTTAGCTAGTCCTAACTAGACTAATAAAGCTCATATTTTGATATGCCACATGTTGAAGTCATTCTTTACATCAAATATTTTTACCTTATATTTCATTACTGACCTTTTTTGCATTACAAAATATATTTAAGAATCAATTGTGCTTTGATATCCATTTGTTTAGATGAAAATACCTAGACCCTTAATCTAAGGTAATTATTGAGGTGAAATAATAATTTATAGTAAAATAATTTCATACTTAAAACTTAAATATATGAAAATTTATGTGGTTCAATTTATAGTTTACATCCATGGTAAAAATGATTGGAAAATTATTCACCATAAAATAAGAAGAAATTTACAAATTGCAGTCAATATTTCTCGCTGTCTATAATCTCATATATATCTAGTATCAACCAATTCTTGGTATTTATTTTTTGAAAAAAAATACTTAGTAATATTTTTCACTTGAATGTGCTTAAAGCTTCTGTTGCATTCCTTATCCTAATTCACATTTCAAGGCATCTTGAAATCCTATTTCTTCCGTTGTCCAAGGCTAATAGCTGTAATTGTCATATATTAGTTGAAGAAAGAGAAAAAAGGGACAATAAAAAAATAAATCAAGCGACTGAGCAATAGTATGGACAGTCTTATGCAAGTAAAAAAATAAATTTCAAGATTTCATGCTTCACTTCAAAATTAAACATCTAGTGTCAATCGTTCTACTGTTGATGGTCGTCCTACGATTTGGAGGGATTATTTCTTATCTCAAGTGTCTGACTTTAAGGTAATTAAATATGCATGTCTCTTTTTTCATGCTTAACTAACTAGAAATTATTGTTGAATTGGAGCAAGAAGCAATTAATAGAATATTAGTAACTCTACTACAACTTGCATACTACTGAACATTTGGTTAAAAAAGTGCAGATTTGACATTACTAACTTGACCCATTTGACCAATTTTGATTGGTTTTTGACCTATCTTGGTCAACTTTAACTGACTTGATCAACTTTGGTTGATGCCAACTCTTCTTTTCTCAAAAATATTAATTTATTATTTTCTAATAATAATAATGATTATGATAGAAATATTCATAACGATAGTGATAAAATCAATTTTTTTTTTTAAATTCTAAGTCATTATTTTTAAGATTAATTAATGCAAGGAATCACTGTAAAAGAATTATAAACCTTTTTAAAATTGTTTTTAGCAATGAACTTTAAGTATAAATATTTAATAATTTTTTAGACTATTAGGGGCAATTTATCATCAGCCTTTCATTTTAACTATAAATGACTTTTTAATTTGCTTTAGTACAATATACATGAATGGACTTGTGTTATCACCTAATTAGAGATGTATGGTTAACACCATGACACATATCACTATAAAGTAGTTTATGATGATGTCCTAAGTAGTTGGGTTTGTCAAACTTAACTGGTACATTATGATATATATATATAAAGACTCATAAAGTTGGTTAAGAATTAAATAATGAACTTAAATTAACACATTGATTAATATGATATGCATTAAATGATTTTGATAAAGTAGTTTTGACACTTGACACATTCACATTTGCCAACTCATTTTAATTAACTTTTTTTTTTAACATCAAGAGCACTGAATATATCAAACCTACCATGGAAACTACATACAAAAACAATGCATCATCACATATCAGCCCTATACAAAAAGAAGATAGTTATTCACACCCCAGCCAAAAAGCTTTAAAACAACTATTGCTCCTTAAGCTTTCCAAAAAATTTAAGGTTGTTTACCTTGGCAAGAGTAAAATTAAAATTCTTTACATCCAATTATTTGAATCTAAGCACCAAAAACCATCACAACCATGCGATGAAGTTTGTATATTGGAACATTCCTTACTTAGCTGTGATGTTAACAAAGAAATTGCACTCTTGAGGCTAGAAGATCAATGATAGTTAATCTTTAGTTTCACAAGTAATATCTAAGAATGTTGACATAAGGATTTAGGATCTTCCCACCTAATCATTTATACATGCCATTACTATATGAAAACACTTTTGATGATTAATGAGGGACCCCTTGACACCATCTACTATCTTAATACAACAATTGCCTACCTTATCACTAATAGTTCCATGTCATTAATACTTGACACCTTTATCACCATAGAAAAGAGATAGATCACTTTCCCATCATTATCTCTTAAGACCCTCTAATGTCATCCACCCCCAGTGAGCTTATCATTGTTACATTCTTATTAAATTTGAATGTGACTCTTGGTGGCTCTACCCATACGATGTCTACTGGACATGTGGGGCTCCTCTTTGTAAGGTTAATGCCACTAAGATTAACCAAAAAATCTTCGAGCAATTTCATGTAAGCTTAAATTGGTGATTGGGAAGGTTGTGGGGGAGCTTTGGTTTGCCTTTCTTAGAGGACATAATATTCTTGATAGCATTCTTATTGCTAACAAGACAATTGAAGAGATAAAATGACAAAGACAAAAGGGAGTTATGGTCAATATCAACTTTGAAAAGGCACATGACTCAGTTGAATGGAGTTTCCTAGTTAATGTGTTGAAATATATGAGATTTGGGGAGCGATGGGAAAAATGGATCTAGGAATACATATCTACATCGTATTGTTTTATTGGTTAATGACAACCCTACTTAACAATTCAAGATGGTAAGATGGTTAAGACAAGGAGACTTGATATCACCATTCTTGTTTACCTTGTAGTAAAGGGCCTGAATTCTTTGTTTAGAAAGGATTTGGAGCCAAACTTTATAAAGGGCATCTTTATTAATGAAGACATTAATTTAATGCATTTACAATTCATTGATGACCCTTTCATTTTTAGTGAGGTTGATAATGATTCTATCGAGAATTGCAAAAGAATTCTCAAATGTTTTTGGTGTTGTGTAGGTCTAAAAATAAATTTAGATAAAACAATTTTGTATGAGTTAAAGGATGTGAGTAAAAGACTTAGAGGTATGCTAATTTCTGGAGCTGCCAAGTTGGGTTACTACCTTTAAAATATCTTGGTCTTTTATTAGGAGTTAACTAAAGAGTGAAAAGTTTATTGGATATAGTTATTCATAAAATGGAGAATAAGTTGGCGAGATGGAAAGCAAGATTCCTATCTATAATTAAGAGGTTGGTTCTTATAAAGTCTTATTTAAAATCACTTTCAACATATTTCATTTTCCTTTTTAATATGCCCAAACATATGGAACAAAGATTAAAAAGTGAATGCATCATGTTAAGTGAGGCCTTGTATGTAGAAAGAAAAGGTACAACGGGTTAAGGATTAGAAAATTATTTGATAGTAATTGAGGTTTACTAACAGTGGGTATGAAAGGTGAAAAATGAAGAAAGTACATTTTTGGTAAAGGTATTTCAAGTAAGATATGGTCGTAGATGTATATGCTTATGACAATCATCATGATATTGATAGATATAACCCATTAAAAGAAGCGTATGTTTAGTTTGGCAGAGGGGTGACAGGATTGCAAAAAATATATAATCCAATTTTAACTTCTAGTAGGAAATGAAAATAGGGTGAACTTCTAGCATTAGGTACGAATTAATAATACTCCATTAGTTCAAAGGTTCCTTTGATTGTTCGCTCTTGCACAATGTAAAAATGATTTAATACATAAATTTAGGGAATAGGTAAATGACAAGTAGGAGTGGAAAATATCATGGTGTTAGAGATTGTTTGATTAGAAGAAAGGATTATACAACCAATTTATAAACTTGCTAAAGGCTTATGATCCCTCAAATGAGAAGAAAGACAAGTTTAAATAACGGAAGGAAAGGAATGATGTTTTCTCAATCCATTCATTTTGTGATTTATAAGATAACTTTTGAAAGGTGTACGATAAAACATATACACATATATGGTAGTGATTAGCTTCTCTAAAAGTGGAGATCTTCATGTAGCAAGCATGAAGAGGTAGTTATTGGTTAAAAAGCTACTAAGTTTGGTGGGAAGTAATTTTAATTAGGACATTAGGTGTTCAATTTGTTCCATGGAACAAGAATTAGTTTTACACTTACTTCTTCATTGTAGGTGTACAATCTGGTGTAAGTGTTTCAGATGGTAAAGCATATCGTGAGTGGTTTTAGTGTTAGTGAAGCACATTTAGGATTCATGATTTAGGTTGGATTAAGGATACAAATCGAAGAAAATTTAGCGAATGAATTTTTATGTGATAATTTGGTCTATATGGTTAACAAGAAACGAATATATACTTACAATTAAACCCTTTATGATTGAATAGACTTGTGACTTGATGCACATTAAATTGTACTAGTATTTAAATGTGAAGTAACCTCATTGTAACTTTATGCTTGAAGATTTCTTAATCAACTTTAATGACATTAGCCTAACAAAAAATGGCCTTGCACGTATGGTAGACCTCCTGTGGGTGGAGATACTAAGAGGCACATTTAAATTTAATACTAACACAATAATGATAGGCTCACTAGGGATGGTTAGCATTGGGGAGTATTGAGGGGTGATGATGGAAAGGCCATTTGCCTCTTTTCCAAAGTGGTAAAGGCTTTGATTATCAATGAGTTGAAACTCCTAGTAATAAGGGAGGAGATTGTTACATGGGGACAATAGATAGTAGTGAAGGGTCCTTTATTAATTATCAAAAGTAATTTTTGCATAAAAATAGAATGGATAAATAATCAGGTAGGAAGACCTTTGAACCTTGTATCAGTATTTTGAAATATTATTTATAAAATTAAGAATTAAGTTTCCTTTATCTTTTGGTCTTAAGAATATAATTTCTTTACTGTCGCCATGGTTAAACAAAGAAATGCTCTATTAAATAAATTTTGTCACATGATTGTGATGACTTTTGGTGCTTGGATTCAAATAATTAGATGTAGAGAGTTTTGATTATGCTATTACAAGGGTAAATGACCTTAACCTTTTTAGAATGCTTGAGGGGGTAAAGAGGAATGATAGCAACCACTACGGGGGGGTTAGGTGTAGATGAAGTGATGTAGCTGGTGTTCCCTATTTCTTGGTCTTCTTAATTTTGATTTGACAAGAAAGTTTTAATGATGAATTAGATAACGAAAATTGCAATATAGATTAGGGATATTCAACAACTTGTTTTGCCACTTTTTGATAACCCTTGCTTTTTTTTGCTAGTTTTTAGGTGTCTTTTATGGGGTCAAGTTGCAAGATGAATTTGGTCTTAAAAATTGGACAACAGAAAAGAAAATGTAACTCAATTTTATATGAAAAAATATGGATTAATAGATTGTTATGGGACAATCTCTATTCTTGTTTCTTTTGGTTAAGAAGGAATTGACTGATTTGGGGCATAAAAAAGGTAAGGATGCATTGTATTTGTCTTGCAATAATCAAGAATCTATAAGGCATTATTAGAAGTGATTTTACTTTTGGGTAAGGGTCGCATGAAACAATATTGTAGTATTTGGATAAAGTTCCAACATGTTGTATTTCAACATTCCAAGTGGACTTAGTCTTTTCTTAGAAAACAAAAATAAATCCAGTTGGCAATAGTAAAACTGCAGCCAGTAATCTTTTAGTCTTTGTTGGATCCAACGTGGTTGAGATTTCGGTACATGTGAGCGAAGACCCCACATAAGATTCTTTTGTGAATCTTCGATGCCACTTCATTTCAACTGCTGCCAAAATAAAGTGCAAGAGGATTTGTAGGCATATTCATTTGAAACAAAGCAAATTGGCGTGTTTTCTTATACCATTTGTTGATGAGAGTTAAAGGTTTTTATCAAACTGCTCGAACCCAGGGTGTCAAGCCATCGGAAATTTTTATATGCTTAATGTGGTTAGGATGACATGTCCAAATTCGTCAAACCGACCAACTCAAATTGTTATCAATTATACGTGGTTCTTACTCTTGCCAGTCGAATGCAATTTTAAAATTAATCAAACTATTGCTAATAGTTGGGTAAATATTTGAGTGACAAACGGGTCCAAACTAGTCCACTTACATTTATACGTACGAACTTGAAATTAATTTGGTGATTTTGGTCCTCCTTTCAGGCAAAATCGCTTCTCAACGGCAATCAATAAGTATAATAAGCAGGTGGACATTTCCCTGGAATCCAACAAAAGCTTTAAGATCATCGGTGTAAAAAATATTACTTAAGTTTCTTTTAAGAAAAAATATTTAAAATTGAGTGACATTAGTATATATGAGATTTTGGACAACAAGATTATTGACTGCAATTTCTAAATCTCATGTTATTTCAAGATGAATAATTTTTCATTCGTTCTTATCATGGATGTAGATTGCAATTGTAAATTTCATAATAACATAAATTTTTGTATTTTTTGAGTTTTAAATCTATTATTATTTCACTATAAATTATTAATCTAACCTAAATAATTAATTTAGATTAAAGGTACAATGAATTTCATCTCAACAAATTGATATCGGAGCACAATTGATTCTTAAATATATTTCATGATGTAAAAAGGTCGCAACAAAATACGAGATATAAAGATTTGATGTGAAGAATAACTTCAACATGTGGCGTATTAAAATATGAGCTTTATTATTGCTCTAAGGACTAACTAAAACCTCAAAGTTAATAAAGAATTACCAAAAATTATAAGAGAGGAAGGACTTATGAAAAAGGCACAAGGTACAATATTATTGTACTTACCAAATTATGTTTGACGCGAAATTGCAAATCAAATCACACCTAATAATTTGTGTTCAAACTGGAGTCCCGCTACATGACTAAGTCCCTGATTAACTAGGTGTAACTAAAACATTGTCTTTATGCTCTCCAGATCAAGGAAGGGACACCCATTTAAGATTTCCTTGCTCTCACCATGCTACACAATTTTTTTATTTATTTATAAAAATCGGACAATAGTATATTAAATTCTAATAATGACAAATAAAATAGGACTAAGGATAAGGGTAAGAATATGTGCCATCTCCAATACCCATAATACAGTGTTGTTCAACCTATTTCAAAACTCATTCATTGCAACCTCAATCATATTAGGAAAAAAGAAAAAAAAATATTAGGCACAAAAGTATAATTATTTTCCGTGCTCAAATTGCAAACTTTATCATTGTTTTCTCTTTAAGAAGAAGGAAGCCAAATTATTTCAATGTTTACTAAACTACAAAAAAATGACATGAACATCATGATAGTGTAATCTAAAATCAAGACTAAGCTAAATAAGTTTGCAAAAGTTATTTTCCCCATTGTGTAGGCTACAAGTGGGAAATAATTATTTGAGATAGAGAAATCAAGAATTCCATATAAAACCAAAAGTTACACAAGGAACCTCTTGCCACCTCTCATTTATTCTATGAGTCATATGCCAAGGTTTTATTGATTGTGTGTAGAAGTAGTTTGGATGAATATGACAAATATAAGTTTATATTGCATATTAATATAAGAGAAATAAGTAAATAAATTATTAAACAAAAATGTAAAGTGCTAGAATCATAAATTACAAAAATGTAAATAGTAGTAATAATAATGATAATAAATTACGGATCACCAATGACAATTAAAGAATGCAATTCTTAAAGTGCTAATTCAAATTCAAAAGTTTGATTACATATATAAGTTTGGGCTTATGTGATATTCAATGGTTTTGTAGATTTAATACTTCAAGTTTTTTATTCAAAAGATTCACTTTAATAGCAATTAAAGAATATACTTCTTAAAGTATTAAATTGACTAAGTTTAGGGGGGCTAAGAAATTTGATAGCTCTAAAAAAAGGCTTACTTACTTTTGCTTGAGAGAGAGTAAGCTTAGCTTATTGCTCTCTTTCTTTCCTTTAGGGATAGTCTATAAAAGGCCAAATAGTTAGCCTCTATATAGCCATGGGGAAGGGGGTAATTGACAAAGGAGGTTGCCTAATTCAATTGAAAATTTGGCTTTTCTTTTGTTTTAATGGTTTCACCCTTACCCCCCCCCCCTTTTTTTCAATGATGTTAGGTTGCCTTTGACATTTAAAATACCTACCTTTGATATTTCCTCTTTCCATCTATTTTTTTAAAATATTTACAAATACTTGCACTTTAAACTTTAGTAAGGTGGAACTTTGGGATACAAATCACAACAAGGCTTACAATATAGCTTAAAATCATCCTACAAACATTGAACTTGAAGTCTAAAGGTTCAGCTTAAGATAATTTGACAAACACAAAACATGATGCCTTTTAAGGATGATCCAACAAAACTAAAACTTAAAAGCTTGATAAACATTATCTAACAAACATAGAACTTAAAACCTTGATATGGATGATCTAGTAAATATAAAACTTAAAAGCATCCTAAGAAAAATCAAATAATCATAAAACTTTGAGACCAACTTAAAATGATCCTACAAACATAGAATGATGGGTTTTTGTCAAAACTTCTTTAGCCATTTTGATATACATAGCCTGATGAGAGCAATCAAGACTTCTTTACCCATTGTGACATATGTGGCCTAGTGAGAGTGATTGAAACTTCTTTGCTCATAATGATATATATGGCCTAGTAAGAGTCATTAGAACTTCTTTTCCCATTATGACATACATAGCCTAGTAAGAGCAATAAGAACTTCTCCTCCCATTATTACACACGTAGTCCAAGTTAGAGTGATTGAAACTTCTATGCATGTTGTGACATATGTAATAAAAAAAGAGACATAATGTTGGTAATGTCAAAAGTTGAGCCTTAAAGGCTTCTAAAGACCCATTGATAAGGATGATTCTTACTACTTCTCCCACAATTCTTAGGGGATGACACCATCACATGTTCAAGAATATACCTCTAGTTTCTTGATAAGGTCATTTACACTAAAGTTTTGAATGATTAAGTCCTTATGGAATGACTTAATGAAAACTTCCTTAATGCCTATGCCAAATAGCCACCAACATTTAACAAACTCATATGGATGCCTAATTATGCCTAACTAATGGCCTTTAAAAGCACATCCATGGTTGCATATCCTCTAATTAAAGTAATGAAACAATCTGAACAATGATATATTTTGTTTTTATTTGGTGCAAGTTTAATATAATTCTTAGTTTGTTGACTTTTTTCTCTCCCTAACATACTTTAAGAGTGAAACTAAGCGTATGACACTTGACACCATACATGAAATTAGCAATGTCTTTAATAAGGTCAAAAGTTTCTCCTCCATAAATGAGATCCATCTTCATAATAGCTAGCTGCTTTCTTAGCTTGAGGGCAACATCGATGTAGATAGTTTGTTTGACCATGGTATCCTCACCAAGGACACACACTTGCTTAACTTTAAGCTTAAAGGACATTCAAAAAAGGAAGTGCAATAGCTAACCATTTTTTCACTTTTTGTGTTATGAATGATTGAATTGAGGATGATGGAGAGAAGTAGAGAGCTTAAGTGTGCTTTCTATGACTTGAGACAAGATATATAGGGAAAAGAAGCCCTTTACTTTTATCTCCTTCTACTGTAAAGTTCGATAAAGGCAGGTAGTTGCTACATGTTGTGAAAGTCAGAGCCCCTTTCCATTTTTTCTTTTTTTACCATAAGAGTTAAAAAAGCTATATGGTCGACACGTATTATAAAAATCAAAACGTTATTGAGTGCCTTAATAGTCACTATGTGCATAGTGCATATCTTTTTTCTTTACTCCAAGGCTTTTTTTCTCTCTATATTATTATTATTTTTTATATCTAACATCTAAGGGAGATTAGCTTTAACTGTTACTTATGTTCATCGATCCTATTAGACTCAAGGCAAAACTTTAAGTCAACTAGGTCATCATTTGGTGCATTGGTGGTGTAATTACTAATGGACTTTGCTCACATCATTGAGGCAAGTTAGAAATAAGGGAAAAGTCCTACTTGAACAATATAAAAAAAAAGGAAATGACATTGCTAAAATAGTCTTGATAAAAGGAAAAAGCATTACTAGATTAGTCTGGAAAGAAAGGAAGAGTTCTACTTTTTGATTTTCAAAAGGTTAGGAATAATCCACTTTCTTTTGGCATAAAGTTCCCATTTAGTTGGAAAAACCCGCAAGGGTTAGATAGTTGTCTAGTATCTGAAGTTTCATATAACAGTATATGAAACTTTGATGCCCAATACATGTAGTGTGTCATGTCATGATGTTGATGCTAGTTGGAATGCCTATACAAAATAAGCATAATGGCAATAATGGAACTAAGACCATTAATATCATTTGAGAAAGAGGTAATGTTAATGAGGTCAATAACAAAAATAATGTCAATGGCATGAATAGGAGTAACTGTGGAAATTATAACTCTTTTTGTTAATTTCTCCCTTTTCTTATAACTTTAAAACCAAAGGTGTACACTTTATATCTCATTTAACAGCAATTGTGAACAAACTTACGAGATTTGTGGCATGTTAGGATATGTACCTTTGTTATTGTGAAAAGCTCTTTTAGGATTCATAACTATTTTAGCTTTAGTTTTTACTTAATATGTGATAGTCTCTCATTTTCTATGCATTGATGTCTTGTAGTTGGTCTTATTTTTCTCATCGAGTAGAAAAAAGTTTAAGGATTTGAAAAGTTAAGTAAAAGGTAGAAGTCACAATAATGATCTGCATGTTCACTCTAAATATTCTAATGGTAGTATTGCCTTAACACTATAAATAAGTACTTATGGTGTTGATTGAGTAAGAGTGTGATAAGTTGTACAATAATGCCTATTACACCTCAAAAATTCTTTCAATTGTTCATTATTTTGGACACCACTTTTCATAATACATTGAATAGCGCTTTGTTAAATGATTCACCCAAATAGGGACAATAAACATGGATTACATGTACTATTTGAAATAAAACTTCTTATAAAACTTATCCATCAAACTATTGTAGAATTATTTCTCACTATTAGTAATAATAAACTGAGAAATTCCATAGTAATAGATTAAATAGGTCCTAATGAAATTGATGATATGCTCTTTCTTCACTTCCTTAAGTGGGATTACTTTAGCTCATTTTAAGAAGTAATTAGTCATTGTACAAATGTAATGGTGGCCTAAGGAGGATTTTGGCAAAGGTCCAACCTAGTTAAGTTCATAAACTTCAAAGGACCAAGATGACATAGTTGAAAGTAGTGACTTTGACAATTAATATATGTAGTTAGCATTAAACTAATAGGCTTGACAAGTTTTAACGAACTTCATAAAGCTATATACTATAGTTAACCAATAGTATTTCATCCTCATGGGTTTGAAGTGCAAATTCAGTCCAAATTAACATTTGACACATACATAAAAATGTGCTTCCTCAAGAACTTGCTTTGCCTCCTCATTGCTTTAACAATGGAGAAAGACCCTATCAAAAGATACTACATATCAAAGCAAGAATTTTGACGTTGCATTTCTACCCCTTGATTGTGATCCTCAAGAAGCTTTCCATGCTATAAGTAGTTGATAATAGGTTGACATTGATCCTCAGTCTTAGTAATATGTACAAAAATGGCATTGGTCATCAATGCTTAATGTCAGTAATATGTACAAACATGGACTTAGTCATCAATCCTTTATTGTCTCATTATCTTTATCATCATTCTCTAACATAATCTACTTCTGACAAACAATAACCATCATTGTTTGAATTCTTTGACTTAACCAATGATGTGGCCAAGTTGGCCAATGCATCTATTTAAGAGTTCTCTCATCAAGGGACAAATTCTAAAATGATGCTTTCAAATTCATCCATCAGTTGTCAAGTATGTCAATGGTAGAGTATGAGACTTTCTTTTTGGACATCGTATAATTAGAGGTGGTAAAAAGACAAGTTGAGTCAATTTCAAGCTGGGTAATTTTAAGTTCCAGGTTCATTAACTTTAGGTGCTTCGAGTTTCGAGTTCATCAAGTTTTAAGTGCTTCAAATTTCCAATTAATTGAGTTCTGAGTATTTTTGGATATTTTGGGTTTTGATTGGGTTTCCAAGTTAACCTAATAAGTTATTTCTTATATAATATATAAGTTAGTTATGCATTTTTTTATCTTACTATCTATAACATATTATATCTTAGTCAAAAAATAAAACATGCACATATTATATTATTAAAAATTAATTTGATATAAATGTTAATAATTCAAATTTAACTTATTTAAAAATGCTTAGATGACATATTACATGTAATAAATTATTATTATCAACATAATATATAATTAATTAAAAGAAAAAAAATAATATAATTAATGTGCTTCTCGCTTTACTTACATTTCATATTTTTAAATATTATGTGACAACAATTATATTTAGTCCATCTATTATATATGTATATATATATATATATATATATATGAACATATATATAAGGACTTGAAACTTACAATTTGAATTAAGATAATTTGGAAAGATATATTAGTGATTTGAAAAAAAAAAGAAATTTGTAACATCCCATATGGATAAATTATACTAAAGTTGTTTAAAAGCATTTTATACATTGCTTAATAGTTACCATGTGTGAGTTAAGATTAAATATGATTATAATAATTTGATTCCACATAAAATGATTAAATGAGTATTCTAACATTTTTATTTTCATTAGCTTCAAATTTAATAAGCCACATTTATATTTCAATTGGTTATTGCTATCATGATCATGATATAAACAACTTATTGTTCATGAAAATTATGAGATATTTATCTCATTGTAAATTTGTACACATTTCAGCACATGAAAAATGTTTAAATTGAATAATTTATATTAGATATATTTTTAAAAAATAAATAATATAATCCATGATAATTCAAATATTTCTGCAACAATTAAATAGTTAATTATTATAAATCTAAAAAGTAAATCACATAATAATATATTTTTAGTTAAAAATAACATTATTAAAAAATTTTAGACTTTTTTCTTAATCAAATTGATTGTTTTCTTGCAATTAATACTTTGGTATATCAAGGTCATTGCTTTACCTTTTTCATGCATATCCAACTTTCTTGTAAACAAATTTGTCAAGGCAAGTACATTCATGCATAGCACAAATAAGAAAGTTGTATAATAATCAAGAGAATTATTAGATATTAGAGTAATTTGAGACAATTCTTGTAAACATGCTATGTATGTCTAGAAGCTACAGTAATATCTTTCACATGTGTAATGAAAGTTTTCACCAAGTTGCCATTATACGTATCACCCAAAAGTGCTTGCATTTTAAGCCCCAAACTCAACAATTAGAATTGGAAACAAGAAAAATAATACTTCCTCAAAGAAAAAAATATACAGACAGACAATTGCATTAAAAGATCAAGCTGCTCAAAGAGTTGAAGTGCACCGCATGGCAAAATTCCCCCCTTCTGTTTGGAACGACTTCTTCATCAAACAATTGCCCCATAATAATGAAGAA
Organism: Ceriops tagal; assembly: GCA_021533255.1. Taxonomy (NCBI): domain Eukaryota; kingdom Viridiplantae; phylum Streptophyta; class Magnoliopsida; order Malpighiales; family Rhizophoraceae; genus Ceriops; species Ceriops tagal. The sequence goes on along the minus strand of CM038600.1, from coordinate 2,486,304 downwards.
GTAAATCATTTAAAAAGTTTTGTTCTTTTTTCTTTCTTTTTAAAATTAGCTTTACCTATCACAAAATTAAGGTTCTGCTAATTAAGTTCATGAAATAATGTTGTATTACAATTCTACACAAACGAAATGATTAATTCTTCCAATAGATCATTGGCTCTTTAGTTTTGACTTTTGAGTCAATAAAGATACATTGCTCATCACTCACACACGGCATATGATCACAGTCAAAGATACAGGAGTAAAAAATGATTAGAACAGATTTTAATTGAGAGTTTGAAACATCAAATAATAATTTTATTATGTTAACAACTCTTTTAATTCACGCATACATGACTACATTCATTTCTTCGCATGTATGTCTCATTGTTTCTTATGTTAAAAACATTATCAATGAATGAGGTCTCATAGTCATATGTTCATTTGTTCGTGGGTGTCACACAAGTACATTCATGGAAAGCATATTTTATGATATTCGCAGCATGTTAAGTTTGTATAAAGCCTTATATTACAGTATGCCAGGAGAAGACATGCTCGTTTAGGTTCTTGCTTTCAAAAAAAAAAAAAAAAACTCTTTTAAAGTCCATGATGACATAATTAAATTCTCCTCTTGCGCAAAAAGGTTATTCATGCCTTGAAGTTGTCTATGCTTAAAGGCGTATCATACAATTTATCTCACACCCACTTAAGCAATGCCATATTGACTCATTTATCGTATTAAGGCAATACTGCTACTAGAAAGGCAAATATCATCATTCCATATGACTATCCAAGAAGGCCTCATACAAGAGAAAAACACATGACTATGGTTGGATAACTTAGAAGATGTAGACGAAAAAAGACTCTAAACACAACAGCTCGATTCCTACTAGGCCCAACTCACTAATGCCTTTAACTTCAATGTTTGCCTATGATCATTCTAAGTAGGGTACTTAGTTCTCGCAATGCAATGACTTATTGGCTTCGAGCATCATCTTGGCAACAAGCCCATTTCCAAATGAGATAAGCCTGACTTGGTATAGGAAGTTTATACAAGCAATGCCTACATGCTATTGGACCAAGAATTCATCTGAATTGACCTAATCAACACTAGCTTCTTGAAGCATTGCTACATGTAAGTATTTACACTAAAACTCTTGGCCTACAAGAGTATAAATCATAAAGAGGCAAAAAAAGAAAAAAAATAAAAAATCTCATCGTGCACAAATGTAAACTATGAATGGCCAAAGAAAAAAAAAAAACTCCTAACTTGCAAAAACATAAACTTTGAACTGCTAAAACAAAACTTGTAAATTACAGAAGTATAAATTATAAACAACTTAATAAAAAAAAACTCATGGTTGACAAGAGTATAAATTATAAATTACTCAAAAGAAATTCTAACTTGCAAGAGTGTAATTTGTAAATGACAAAAAAAAAACTCATATTCCACAATAGTATAAACTATAAACTATCAAAAATAAAATCAATTGTAGATTTAAATTGAAGATCTAGATCATCATTGCACCCTCTACCTTTTAGTTTTAGTTTTGGGATAATTGAAATATTAAGTGTATACTTTTAGTTTCAAAGCTAGAAACAAAGAGAGAAATCAACAATGAGAGCTACCATTTCCATAGTACTTCCTATTTACACGATTACATCATTCTTGATATTAACCACACTAACATTACCTTCCCTTCAAATGCAACTAATGGTCTCAATTCCATTATAGCACTATGCTTGTCCTTTTTTGGCTCTCCAACTAGCATTAGCATCATCACACGAAACACTACATTACTTGACATCAAAGTTTCACATGTTGTCATACAAAAATTTAGATGCTGGACAAGTATCCAACCCTTACATTCAATTGGGAGGGAATCCTATTCCAAGAGAAAGTGGATTATTCTTTCACTTTAGTAAAATAAAAAGAGGAATTCTTCATCCTTTTTCAAGCTACTCCAACAGTGCTCTTCTACTTTTCAAGAATTTTTCAGTAGTTTCATTCCCTTATTTTCAAATTATTCTAGTAGGACTCTTTCCCTCTTTCTAGTTTGCCCCATAATATTAATCGACAAACAAGGTCCACTAGCAATGATGCCATTATCACACCAAATAATGGCTTGGTTAACTTAAAGCTTTGTCTCAAACCTTATAGGATTGACCAATATAGGTCAAAGGTAGACTTATGTTGGCTACCAAAAAGATAAAAGAGAAAAATAAACTTGGAGTAAATAGAAAAGACATACACTGTGTGCATAATAACTTTTGACACACGTAGTATTACCATGACTTTTGTAATACATGTTAGCTACCCACTTCTTTTGAATCTTATAACAAAGGAAGAAAAAGGAAGGGGTGACTTGGCTTTCGCAATATGTGTTAGCCGCTCCTGTTGAACCTTATGCAAAAGGAGATAAAAGCGACATGCATCCTTTCCTCATATATCCTATCCCTTAAGTAGTAGAAAGCACAATCAAGCTCCCACTTTTCTCTATTATCCTTAATTCAATCATCCACACCAGAGAAAAGAAGAAATGGCTAGCCACCTCATTTCCTCTTTCGAGCTTCCTTTAAACTTGAAACTCAAAAAGGTGTGCGTCTTTAGCAGTGACACCATAGGTAGACAAAGCATTTATATCGATGCTACCCTTAAGTTAAGAAGGCACTTAGCCTTCACAGAGATAGATCTCATTTAAGAAATAAGACTTCTAAACTTATTAAAGGTCACCATGGGTAGACTTCTCGGTACAACCATTGAGTAAATTTTAATTCAACCATCCTAGAAAGGCCTAATTGTTCAAAGCTCTAATGCAGATAACCTTTTTAATAAACTAAAGGCATATAGGCCAACACGTGATGATTTCATCCCTAAAGAATTATAGGAGAAGGAGCAAGAATCATCCTCGTCAATGGGTCCTTAAAAGCCTTTAAGGCTCAATTTATGACATTACCAACATCATGTCATAATAAATGGAGAAGTTTCCATCATTCTCACTCGGACTATGCATATCATAACGAGAGAAAAAGTTGTGATCGCTCTCACTAGGCTACACATTTCACAACAAGCAAAAAAGTTCAATTCACCCTTATTAAGCAATGTATATCAACATCGATGAAGAAATTTCAATCACCCTCATCGAGACAAATATATCACAAAAGGATAAAGAAGTCTCGATTGCTTTCATTAGGCCACATATATCACAACGCTTAGAAACGTTTCAACGACCTATCATTCTATTTTTATAGGATCACTCTAAACTGGTCATAAAGTTCTATGATTACAAACCTTCTAGTTTTATATTTATCGGATTATCCTTATAAGTTTTCTGTTTCCTAGATCATCCTTAGAAAGTGTTCAAGTTTTATGTTTGCCAAATCATACTAAGCTAAACCTCTAGACTCCATGTTCAATTTTTGCAAGATCATTTTGATTTGAACTACAAGTCTTGACTTGCATCATGTCCCAAAGTTCTACCTCACCAAGCCTTAAAGTATAAACATCTATAAACATTAAAAAGAAATAGAAAATGTCAAAGGTAGACATTAACATCATTGAAAAGAACCATAAGGGAGGGACCATTGAAACAAAAGAAAAACTAATTTTTTAATTAAATTAGGAAACCTCCTTCGTCATTTTGCTCCCCCATGTGGCTATATAGAGGCCAAGTATCTATCGTTCTAGAAACCACCCCAAAGAGCAATAAGCTAAGCTTCCTCTCTCTTAAGTAGAAGCAAACAAGCTTGCTTTTAAAACTATTTGCCTTTTTGACTTGTCCAAAAACTTGTAATTTAGTATTTTATAAACTATGCTCTTTAGTCACCACTAAAGTGGATCTTTTAAATCAAAATTTTGAGGTATTAAATTTACAAAACCTCCAAATGTTTGGCATAAATCCAAACTTATATAACCTATAATAAAACTTTCAAATCAAAATTTAATATTTTAGGAATTACACTATTCAATTGTCATTAATGTGATCTTTTAAATTTATTATTATTAAAATTTATACTCTTTAATTACTATAAATGTGATCTCCTAAATTTATCATTACTACTATTATTATTATTACTATTATTTACATTTATTTAATTTATATTTATAATACTTTACATTTCAATAATTTATTTTTTGCTTTTTTTTAATTTTTCTCCCTTATCTTGAAGTGTAATGTAAAATTATATTTGTCATTTTTGTCCAAACCGCATGTACACACTCACAAAAGCCTTGTCACCTAACTTATACCTTTTTACATTCCTCATGTTTCCCTTGGCTTCCACATAAAATTATTGATGTCTCTTACTTGGATCAATATTTTCCACTACTAGCCTATCACAGCAAGGGAAAGAACTTCTAAAAACGTATTTAACGAACTCTAGATCATTAGATTACACTACCATGATGTTTAAACCATTAGTTATGAAATCAAAATCCTTTGGTTGAGATTAAGCTTTTATGATCACCAGAGTTAAGCCAATTTTTTTCATTAAAGATCAAACTCATGTAATTATTAATAAAATTATAATAGAGGATTAATTAGAGAAATTTATACAAAGATTAATCTCACAATTATATTTAAAATTTTCATCCATAATTTGGAAGTTATGATTCTCATAAGTGCAAAATTTGTGGCTTACAAATTTTTGACATGCTTAATGAGATATCTTTACCTCTTAATCTTTACTTGCTTTTTCAAAACAATTAGTTGCAAAGAATAGCCCAAGTTGAGTTTACTCTTTCTAAAGTAAAGATTACATCAATATCCTTCCACCTTTTCATAATTTGCAATTTGAGCATAGTAAAAAATACTTTTTCTACCTTTCCTCGTTTCATTTCCATATAAATATACTCAATATTTTCAATTAAGGTATGTTAAGTCTGAAATTTAATCATACGTAGATATGAGAAATTTATTAGCGTTGAAATTTTATGGTAATGATATGTTTAATGACATTTTGGAAAAAGCTGAGGAGAAATTTAATTCTTATTTTCTATCAACTAATAAAACGTATGATAATATATCTGCTTATAATTACATATTCATACATCAAGAGTTAGTGGTTCCAAAAGAAGAAGAAATATTATTTGATAATTACGTGCAGACAATTCCTTTTGTATTAATAAAGAACTCAGTGAGGATGAAGTATTGTGTGTGAATTTTATTAATTCAAAAATTAGACCCATAACCCATAGTCTTAAGATTTTATTGATTTTTCATCCTATTATATTTATTTTCTTAAAATAGAGTATCAACCAAATGATCGTTTGGTATTAATTGTTTACATAATGATTCACTAGAGAAATTATTGTTTATATTGAAGACATTAAGCAATAGGAAATATTTGTTTCTATGGTATAGAAGATGTCAATTACTCATTATTAACTCGAGGCAAGTTTCTTTCAAGTGGATAGGTTGAATGTAAAACACGTTATAAAGACTATTTTGTAATTACTATTTTGCAATTTATTTACTTGTTTTAGTATAATTAAGAATTTAGTTAAACTATTTAAAAAAAATGTGAACTACTTGAAATTTTTTTTTATTTTGATTTTTTAAAAAATATTTTCTTATTTAGTTTCAACTATTTTCTCAATTAGATAAATAATTTTAATTATAAATATCATGTAAGCCTATAACTTAAGACATTTCACAAATAATAAAATTTTATAAATTATTTTATTCTTTTTTGAGAATTATTTTAGTAAATTATAGAAATTCTTATTAAATGTTCAATCAAGTATTGACCTTTTATTATTTATTTTTTACACTTTCATTCCGCATCTAGTGGTATCAAAACTTAAATTTGTATTTGATATCATCTTATGTGCCCGCACTTCTATCCCATGTCATGTCCAAAAGAGTTTTATTATTCATTGACGGAAGTTTATATCTCATGTCATCAATAAACAAACAAAAATTGAAAACGTAAGCCAAACGGGTATTTTTGGCTTGATTCAATAATTTACTTAGTCAAATATAAATTATGGGTCAACAAATTATAAATTCAATGGTAAATGTCATGACATCTTTTATAGATATATATATATATATATATAAGCAGTTATAAATGTAAATAGAATTATTTATAAATGATGTCTGAGTACTTCACTTTGGACATTATGACATGTAATATATATATATATATATATATATATTATCAGTGCCGATCCATAATCACCCCTTGACGTAGCTGAAAGGTCATGGAATAATTTCCTAAAAGTAATCAATCCCTTCTTGCGTTAGGTCACGAAACTTGGTCTGCTTGCAAAATAATTTGCCTCGCTTCCATCATCCCCGAATTAAATAATAACCCACAAAACGAAGCCCTGGCCATGACACTTAAGACAAAAGAACCCGTCACATCTGTGCAAATTTCTAAATCCTCCGGATTATAATCAAAGTTGACCTTATAAAGTGAAAAAAAAAAATGATAGGAAAAAAAAATAATAAAGAAAGGAGAATACTGCAAGGATTGTTTGAGGTGATCATCAAGATTAAAAATATGTGCTTTTTAATCTATTGTTATTCATTAATAAACTAAATGTTAAGGTGTCGTGAAGTTTATATCTCATGTTTTCAACAAATAAACAAAAACAAAACGCATAGGTCAAATGAGTAATTTTTAACTTGATTCAGTAATTTACTTAATTAAATCGAAATTCTGAATCAATAAATTATAAATTTAATGTTACATGTCATGACATGCTATCCTCGCGAAGCAATAAATTAAAACAATATGCAGTTAAAATACACAATCACCTTTCGTTGACTTAAGGGTACACTAGTCTAATTAAATTGAAATATTCTTTAGTCAAATTACAACAAATTGGTAATTTTAAATTGATTCAATGCTTTTTTAAATTGTGAATCAACAATAATAAACTCAATGTTAAATGTTGTGACGTCCTATGACAAAGGAGTTTATCATCCATTGATTGAAGCTTATACCTCAATGTCATCAACCAACAAACAAAAACAAAATTTGTGGGCCAAACTGATAATTTTGACTAATTTACTTAATCAAATCTAAATTATAGATTAAAAAATTATAAATTTAGTACTAGATGTCGTGACATCTTAACAAAGCAATAAACTAAAACAATATGTGTAAAACAGTAATAAGCGTAGAGTAATTTCAGCTGATATTCTCCCATCACACTCTCTTTCCTTTATTTTCCTCCGGTTCCGAATTCCTATACTTTTGCAATTTTGAACAAAATAAAGTAAAAATAATTCACAATTTATAATTATTTTTTAATTAAATAATTACAAAATTTTAAACATTTATGTTCAAAGGTCCTGCACTAAGGGAGCTAGATGGATACAAAAGAAACATGCTGATAAACTTATTTATACTCACAAAGTTCATAATCTGTACCACAAAGCTTTGTGATCCAAATAAAGATGGTACAACGCATACATGGATACATAATTCTCGTAATTCTACTATAAAAGACGGAGCCCAAGGTAAACCCTTGTCTAGAGCCACACTTTATTTATGATTTGTTTATAGGTGTTCTTTTAGTTTGTACCCACTCATGGCTACGGTAACCAGAGCTTAAAGGGGTAGAGGATCCTTGAGCAAAGAGGCAACACAATCTCTGAGGATATAGGAGTTTGTGTAGCCATCACCGTCCTTGTAAATAACATCCATTACTCGTGTGAGGTTCAGGATAAGCTGCAAAAGAGCCAGTGGAACTGGAGTTGGAGCCAAGCACTCTTCATTTATATCTTTCCACGAATATGCAATCTCTTGGTGAAAAAATTTTATGGCATCTTTTTCCGATACGCCATATTTTTTCATGTAACATTGGATTCCTGAAGCAACATGGTGTCTCTTTTGCTCAAACTGCAAATTCATGACCAAAATTAAGTTAGAAATTTTAGATTTGATAACGTAATCAAGACTACTATTCAGATTTTAATTAATTACCTCGTGGGAGACTATGTCATCCATGAATCTGCTAACAATCGATGAAGCTCTAATCATCTTTGGGAAATTGGACGCCCACTCGAGGGCCTCCTTCGTAGCAATTGGTCCCATGCCAGCAAAGGATGTGGCTGAAATCACCGGGTAGCCACTACTTGTGAGTGAGATCTCCAAATATTCCTCCATTGTTGGAACATAGTCCGAATCCCGCCACGTTGCTTCAGCCATGTAGCATTTGACCGTTTTCTTCAACTGGGAGACGCACAAGTAATTAAAAAAGAATTAATAAAAGGTTATAAGCACTCTAAATTCTTAACAAAATTGGAAAGCAAGTTTAACAGGTGGCTCACGTACTCCTTCGTTAGCGTATTCTACGGCATACAACATTCCTTCTTTTTCCATTTTGTCTTCCAGTTCCTTGTAGACATCAAGAACCAAATCATAAACCATTTTCATGTTCTCTGGAAGCACATCTGCGGCCTCAACGTCCCATCTGAAAGTAGGCAGACGTATAATAAAGTCAAAGCTGGCCACATGGACATGCTTTAGCTTCCTTAATATCACTTATCAAAAATAATAAAAACAAAGGTAGCTAGCCCGTGTCTCGATCAACTCTAATTTGGAATTTGTATTAGCAAAGTAGATAATTCAAGTTACATTGGCCAAGTGGACTAATGATCATAGAGTTGTTATCCCCTTAAACCCATCAATAACAATTGCAAACCTTGAACTCAACCAAGTAATTCCAAATTTTATCGGGGTCTTGTGAAATTGGAAGGGCACAGTTGCGAGTAAATCGTTATTGAATTGGAAGGGGGAAAATAACCTTTGTATGGCTTCAGTAAGGAGCTCGAGTTCTTCGCTTGAACCATAATTATCGTACGTATCATCTAGAATAGATAATGTGCTTATAATTTTTGTTAGGATCTTTCTGCCAAAGGAATAGTGGGGTTCAAAGTTGATTCCCATTATCCAAAAATAGCACTCTGCAACTCTATCTCGTGCATATGGAAACCTTGTTGCGACATCCAAATTTTTCCACCACCTGGGACACATGTCACTTTGACTCAGAATTCCGCTCAGAAAAATAACAAGTCAAAAATTGGAAAAATGAGAGCAACATTTGTGGTCCAATTCGATTGTGGTGGGAAAATATTGAACTTACTCTGTGATGATCTTTAGCTCTTCCTGATGTACTTTTTGTAAAATGTTGAAGTCTAATTTTGCAAACTTCAAAAGTGTTTCATTATGTGACTCATCTTCAGAGTAAGCAACAATATAGTGCCTTGCATCCAATCTTGGTAGGCATTTGCGGATAGGACGATTGAGGGCATGCCTTACTTGATCTCTTAGTTGAGAGCTTAAAAGGGTCAACGCCGAGTGAAGGTTGCTGGTAGTGAAATCTATTGCTTCATCCAAGATATCTTCTCCGCGAATTCCAAGATACGCAGCTTCGTATAAACTTAGGTTTCCTTGGACGTCATGAATTAAGCATTCCTTAAACTTCCCTTCGTTGTCCTTAAATTTTTCAAATGCCTCTGTATCGAACACAAAAACCAAACACACTCAACGTTTCTTATAGATATGTTCATTGCTATAGGTAGGCTCTATGTGAATCGAGGACATGAAGTTACCGCATGACGCTTTGATCCCTTGTTGTCTAAGCAATCGAAACCAAAGGGCGGCAGTGTAGAGATCATCCTCATCATGGCTGCCACTACCACCCAGCTTTTCCAATGCAACTTCTATCTCTGTCTGGAAATGGTAAGCAACGCCTAACCGTTGGATTGCATCAATCAAGCGCAAACTTTGGGAAGGCTGATTTGGATCTCGTAGCATCTTTCTCACTTCCTCTTTGAGTACTTCATGGTGTTGGCGAATTGAGGTGCTTATCGTCTGCAGAAGAAATTGACATGAATATATTTATCGTACCGTACAAAATGTTTGTCGGCACGTAAGTTCCAGCTGAGTTACCAATATTCTATTAATTTCTTCGTGCTTCAATTCAGAAATAATTTTTATTTAGAAAAAAAAAACGAGGAAAAAGAGGCATGCATGATTTTATTGCCTGAGAGTCAGAAACGTGAGAGAGGAAATAATCCCCCCAAATCGTAGGATGGAAAGCAGCAGTAGGACGATTGACACTAGATTTTTGCTGTTGGAGTGAAGCAGGAACTCCTGAAAATTGAAATGCCATAGCCTTCCTTCTCTACTTGCTGAAAGCAATCCTTACACCTGATCATAGAGTTCGTTTGAGAGCATATTTATAGGCGAACTCCCTGAGATAGGCTGTGGGGTGTTGCCCCAATACAAATGATTGAAAATTGCACAGGCTTTATCGATTTAATTGATTTTGCAAGCCTTTGGATAAGTATAGAACTTGATGTCTAATGATAAATTTATATTTATAAAAGTAATTAAACAAATAATTTTATATGATATATTTTAACTAAAAATTATTTTTAATAATTAACTTTAAATATTTTCATCAAAAAAATAAAAAAAATTAATTTTCAGTTCTGATCCCTAAATTAGGATTTTAGATAAAATTTATGATTTAATTTTAAATTTGAATTGAATTCAGAACTCAATTATAATTTAAAAATAATTTTTGATATTTAAAATAAAAATCACTAACAATTTTTGCCTGCTTTCTCCAATTTAAGTATTGTTTGATTTTTAAAATTGAACTGAATTGATAGTTTGACCAATTTATGGTTGAACCAACTTCACTGATTGATCCGATTCCCTTTTCAGAACAGTGTCCCAAACATAATCATAAGATGTTTTCTATGTTATTCCTCTCTTATAAACACCTCTAACCATGTCTGTTAATTTTTTTTGACTCAGTTGTGCTTTCTATTTCCTAAGAAAGATGTCTTACTACGCCTAAGCATATATGTGGTTATACTTAACTAACAAATTCACCGCATGTATTACTTTTTTTTTTTTGTGCGAGTATAATATACACGTATTTTTAAAATTATACAAATTTATTTAATCATTTTGTTACTATAAATAAATTTAACTAAAAGTTTTTATCATTTTATTTTTCACTTTTATTTAAATTTAAGTTGTAAATCAAATTAAAAATTTCTCTCAATTAATTAAAAGGATATTCTAATTTATTTCTAAGATTCATTTGTAATAATAATACTATATATTTATATAAGAAATTCACTTATAATAACAATAATACATTAAAAAAAATTAATGTTTAAATTATAATTTTGAAAATCTTTTCAATAAAGTTTAGTTGACCAAAAATTTCAATTCAATTTTGAATTTTATGACTTAATTATTAAATTCAATTGCAAATATCTCTATCATCGATTATTCATACGGATTATTGATTGAACTGCTGGTTACATTGTGAGGAAAATGAGAATCAATCAAATGCTCCCCTCACGGTAAGGAGAGAGGAAACTATTCGTGTAACCACGATCACAGAATCATGAACGGAATCCTGTACGAGGCAAGAGTTTGTGTCGCCATCAATATTCTTATCAATAACAACCATTGCTCCCGTAAGGTTATGCAGTAGAACCATTAGAGCCCGATGTCACGGGTCATTACCTTCTCCCCAAAAGTAAGTTGTTGGTGTGTGCTGTGTCCACGCTTATATAATCCAAGATCCCCTTCTTCCTTGATAATGTAGGATTTGGGTAGTGTGTACCTGTTATATTCTCTCATACCGAATTCATTGACTACCTCGTCGATGTTCTTAGACATACACCGAGCCGAGCTTTCGGCATTCCGTGCCAAATCAAGGGTCCCACGGCAGACAGAGGTAGGTTCTGATACCACTTGTTACGGGGTCATTACTGTTAGAATATGCCTTGTATTTCAAATTACTCTTTTGCCCTTCTTCTATTCCTATATAAATAGGCATAATAGGGTTATGAAAAGTAGAGAGAGTTTTGAGAGGTGAGCCTCGCTTTTTATATCTTGTAACACACTTTCTCAACTAATAAGAGAATTCCTCTGTCCTTCCCGTGGATGTAGGTCACATTGACCGAACTACGTAAAATTATGGTGTTACTTTCTTCTTTGATTTATCATTTGCAATAACATATTGGTATCAGTGCCCAAAAGAAAAAAAAAATTTTTTTCTCTCTCTCCGGCCACCCACACCACCCACGACCAACAGCCTCTCTCCGTCCCACCGAAGAAAAATTTTTTTTCTCTCTGGCCACCCACACCACGGCCGACGAGCATCCCACAAAAATTGAAAAGTTGCCTCTCTCCTCCTCCACACGAGCTGTCTCCGCCACCATCGCCGACTCACCGAAAAAAAAAAAAATTTCTTTGTCTTTCTTCTCTTTTGGCCAACCTCGCCTATTCGTCAAAAAAAAAAAAAACAACAGATCTGACGGAAACGGCGTGGTGCAGATGGTTTGGCATTGAAACGGAGCTGTAGATCGGCCAACTGCACAGTAGATTGACGGGAGGCAAACAGTGTCGGCACTGTAGAAACGCCGGCAGTACTGTTTTAACGCCGTTAGTACTGTAGCGTCGGAGGAAAATTGTGATTTGGGCCATAAATTTGTATTCTTCAATTTTCGTTGTGAGTGTTTTGTTGCAATGGCTTCTTCATCTTCATCAATGGTGAAGTCTGAAATTGAGAAGTTCGATGGAAACACCAATTTTGCACTGTGGCAAGTTAGAATGATGGCAATTCTGACGTGAGAAGGTACAAAAAGGGCCCTACTTGGTAAGGAGAAGAAACCAGAGTCAATGTCTGATACAGATTAGGATGACATGGATGAAAGAGCTCTATCCTCGATTCAACTCAGTTTGGGAAATGAAGTTTTGAGAGAAATCCTCGGTGAAAGAACATCAGCTGGTGCGTGGTTAAAATTGGAAAGTCTGTACATGACGAAATCTTTAACTAACAGGCTCCGATTAAAGCAACGCCTTTATACTCTTCGTATGTCAGAAGGTACTTCTTTGAAATCACATATTGGAGAGTTTAGTTCAATTGTTACTGATTTGAGTAAGATTGATGTTCATATTGACGATGAGGATCAAGCTTTATTGCTATTGTGTTCTTTGCCTCCTTCATACAAGCACTTTAGAGATACTATGATTTATAGTAGGGAAGATATTTCCCTTGAGAATGTCAAGACTAATTTGCAGGCCAAGGAGAAAATTGATAGTAGTTTGACATTTTCTGAGACATCAGATCAGAGTGTTGGTTTGATTATTGATCGAGGAAAATCAAAGGAGAGAGGTCGAAATTCAGGAAAATCAAGATCGAAATTAAGGCACAAGAATTTGACTTGCAATTATTGCAAGAAGAAAGGGCACATCAAGTCTAATTGTTACAAGTTGAAAAACAAGCAGAAAGTCAACGACATTAATCAGAAGAATCATCCACCAGGAGAAGCTCATGTGGTAGCAAATGAGAGTGATGATATGCTTTGTGTCACTCAAGGCCAAGGCAGATTTCAAGATACCTGGATCATGGACACTGGAGTCTCACAACATATGACTCCTAATAGAGAATGGTTTACCACTTACAAGCCAATCAATGGTGGTGTTCTATTAGGAAATGATCATGTCTGTAAGGTTGCTGGGATTGGTACAGTGCAGATCAAGATGCACGACGGTGTCATTAGGACCTTGTCTGAGGTTAAACACATTCCAGATTTGACGAAGAATCTTATTTCTTTGGGCACTCTTGAGAAGAATGGCTGCAAGATTGGGTGTGAAGGTGGAGTTCTGAAGGTTTCTAAAGGTACTCTTGTATTGATGAAGGCTGCTAGAATTGACACATTGTATTTCTTGCATGGTTCGACAGTCACAGACTCAACTGCAGTTTCCACTTCAGTTTCAGATTCAGACGTGACAAAGTTGTGGCACATGCGGCTGGGACATATGAGTGAAAGAGGTATGGTTGCCTTGAGTAAGAGAGGTCTTTTGTGTGGTCAGAACACTGGAAAATTAGAATTTTGTGAGCATTGTGTTTTTGGGAAACAGAAGAGGTTGAGTTTCAGTACAACCATCCATAAAACAAAGGGAACATTGGACTACATCCATTCAGATCTTTGGGGTCCTTCTCAGGTTCTCTCTAAAGGTATGGGTGCTGCTTATATGCTCACTTTTATTGACGATTTTTCTCGTAAAGTTTGGGTCTATTTCTTGAAACATAAAAGTCAAGTGTTTGGAACCTTCAAGCAGTGGAAAACTTTACTTGAAAAACAGACTGGGAAGCAGATTAAGAGGCTGAGAACAGATAATGGCCTTGAATTTTGCAATAACGAATTTAATGAGTTTTGCAAAATTGAAGGCATTGTACGACACCGCACAGTTGTAAAAACTCCACAGCATAATGGAGTTGCAGAACGCATGAACAGGACTTTGATAGAGAAAGCTAGATGTCTGTTATCCAATGCAGGTTTGGGCAAGGAGTTTTGGGCAGAAGCTATTAATATAGCTTGTTGGTTGGTAAATCGATCTCCTTGTACTTCCATTGAGTGTAAGACACCTAAAGAGGTGTGGTCAGACAAACCTGTAGATTATTCTGATTTGAAGATATTTGGCTGTCCTGCTTATGCTCATGTTAATGAGGGAAAGCTTGAACCGAGGGCTAAGAAATGCATTTTTCTTGGCTATGCTTCTGGTGTAAAAGGTTACAGGTTGTGGTGTTCAGACCCTAAGTCTCCAAAATTCCTCATCAGCAGAGACGTGACATTTGATGAATCCGCTATGCTGCATCCAAAAGAGGAAGTCATAAGGCCAAACAATGAAGATAGTAGGAGTTCCAGGCAGCAGATGGAGTTTGAAAGTGATATTCCTTCTAAGTCAGGTCAACAGATTCGGGTTGACAGTTCAGAAACAGTCGAGGATACTCAAGATACTCAATAGGTACAGCCGTACAGTATCGCTAAAGACAAACCCAGAAGGACTATCAAGCCACCAGCCAGGTTTTCATACTCAGATTTTGCTTATTGTTTAGCAGTAGCGGAAGAGGTGGAGTACAATAAACCTAAAAACTACTTAGAGGTCATCACTTGTGCCGAATCTTCCCAGTGGAGTATTGCTATGACTGAGGAAATTGAGTCCCTGCATAAGAATCAGACTTGGGACTTAGTGAAACTTCCCAAAGATAAGAAGACTGTTGGCTGCAAATGGATCTATAAGAAGAAGGAGGGAATCCCAGGAGTTGAGGATGCAAGGTACAAGGCACGTCTAGTTGCAAAAGGGCTATAGCCAGAAAGAAGAGATTGACTTCAATGAGGTGTTTTCTCCAGTTGTAAAGCACACTTCCATTCATGTGCTTCTAGCTATGGTTGCTATGTATGATATGGAACTGGAGCAGCTTGATGTGAAGACTGATTTTCTACATGGCGATCTTGAGGAAGTCATCTATATGGATCAACCAGAGGGTTTCCAGATTGAAGGCAAGGAGGATCATGTTTGCAGGTTGAAGAAATCTCTATATGGTTTAAAGCAGTCTCCTAAACAATGGTATAAGAAGTTTGACAGCTTTATGGTAGGTCATGGTTACTTGAGGAGTGAGTATGACAGTTGTGTCTACCATAGGAAGCTTCATGATGGATCATTTGTTTATCTGCTACTATATGTAGATGATATTCTTGTTGCCTCTACAAGCATATCTGAGATTAATAGTTTGAAGAAGCTACTTGGTAGAGATTTCGAGATGAAAGATTTGGGAGCTGCAAAGAGGATTTTAGGCATGGAGATCATCAGAGACAGGAAAGAAAGAGAGTTGCACCTTTTACAAAAAGGGTACATCGAGAAGGTTCTTGAACGTTTTGGGATGATGAATTGCAAACCGGTAAGTACTCCTTTGGCATCACACTTTTGACTTTCAGCCTCTTTGTCACCCAATAGCTTAGAGGAGGAGGAATATATGTCACGTATTCCATACTCTAGTGTAGTGGGCAGTATTATGTATGCTATGGTTTGCACTCGTCCAGATATTTCGCAGGCAGTCAGTGTGGTCAGTAGATATATGGCTAATCTTGGGAAAGCACATTGGCAAGCAGTTAAATGGATACTTCGGTATCTTAGAGGCACTACAGATGTAGGATTGATGTTCAGCAAAGGCAGTAGGGTGTGTACTGGTTTTGTGGATTCTGACTATGCAGGTGACCTTGACAGAAGAAGATCAACAACTGGCTATGTTTTCACTCTTTCAGGCAGTGCCATTTGTTGGAAGGCAACATTGCAATCAATAGTTGCTCTTTCCACTATTGAAGCTGAGTACATAGCAATAGCAGAAGCAGTCAAGGAAGCTATTTGGTTGAAAGGTTTGGTCACTGATTTGGGTTTATCACAGGAAACTACCACTGTATTCTGTGACAGTCAAAGTGTTATACACTTGACCAAAAATCAAGTGTATCATGAGAGGACTAAACACATTGATGTCAGATACCATTTCTTACGAGATGTTATATCTCAAGGTTTGATTTCAGTGAAAAAGGTCGCTACTGCAGACAATCCAGCTAACATGTTGACGAAACCAATTTTAACTAGTAAGTTCAAGCATTGCTTGGACTTGATTGGTGTTCGTTTTGATTGACTGGCTCTAAGGAGCCATTTGGAGGAGAGATAGAAGGATTTTATTTTGTTGTGTGTTTAGAGAATACAATGCAAGGTGGAGATTTGTTGGAATATGCCTTGTATTCCAAATTACTCTTTTGCCCTTCTTCTATTCTTATATAAATAGGCATAATAAGGTTATGAGAAGTAGAGAGAGTTTTGAGAAGTGAGCCTCGCTCTTTGTATCTTGTAACACACTTTCTCAACTAATAAGAGAATTCCTCTGTCCTTCCCGTGGATGTAGGTCACGTTGACCGAACCACGTAAAATTCTGATGTTACTTTCTTCTTCGATTTACCATTTGCAATAACAATTACCTTCTCCCCAAAAGGCAACTTGTTGGGGTGTGCAGTGCCCACGCTTATATAGCCCAAGATCCCCCTCTTCCTCGATAATGTAGGATTTGGATAGTGTACACCCGTTACACCAAGCACCCTTCATTTATGTCTTTCCATGAATGTGCATGCATTCCTTGGCGAAGAAATTCAATCTCATCTTCTTCCCATTAACCATAATTACATGTAAATAATGAAAGCAAAACTAGCTAGCATATGTCCTCTTTCAACTATAACTTGGGATTTGGGTTTAAGTAGATAATTCAAACTACCGCCAGCGCCCAGTGGACTGATGATCATCACCTAGGCAAGCTCGATTGTGTTATTGCAAATGGTAAATCGAAGAAGAAAGTAACACCAGAATTTTACGTGGTTCGGTCGATGTGACCTACATCCACGGGAAGGACAGAGGAATTCTCTTATTAGTTGAGAAAGTGTGTTACAAAATACAAAGAGCGTGGCTCACCTCTCAAAACTCTCTCTCTTTTTCTCATAACCCTATTATGCCTATTTATATAGGACTAGAAGAAGGGCAAAAGGGTAATTTGGAATACAAGGCATATTCCAACAAATCTCCACCTTGCATTGTATTCTCTAAACACACAACAAAATAAAATCCTTTTGCCTTTCCTCCAAATGGCCCCTTAGAGCAAGTCAAGCAAAACGAACACCAATCAAGTCCAAGCAATGCTTGAACTTGTTAGAACAAATTGGTTTCGTCAACATGTCAGCTGGATTGTCTGCAGTAGCGACCTTTTTCACTGAAATCAAACCTTGATATATAACATCTTGTAAGAAATGGTATCTGATATCAATGTGTTTGGTCCTCTCATGATACACTTGATTTTTGGTCAAGTGTATAGCACTCTGACTGTCACAGAATACGGTGGTAGTTTCCTATGATAAACCCAAATCAGTGACCAAACCTTTCAACCAAATAGCTTCCTTGACTACTTCTGCTATTGCCATGTACTTAGCTTCAGTAGTGGAAAGAGCAACTGTTGATTGCAATGTTGCCTTCCAACAAATGGCACTGCTTGAAAGAGTAAAAACATAACCAATTGTTGAACTTCTTCTGTCAAGGTCACCTGCATAGTCAGAAATCCACAAAACCAGTAAACAACCTATTGCCTCTGCTGAACATCAGTCCTACATCTGTAGTGCCTCTAAGATACCTGCTTACCAATGTGCTTTCCCAAGATTAGCCATATATCTACTGACCACACTGACTGCTTGTGAAATATCTGGACGAGTGCAAACTATAGCATACATAACACTACCCACTGCACTAGAGTATGGAACATGTGACATATATTCCTCCTCCTCTAGGTTATTGGGTGACAAAGAGGCTGAAAGTCTAAAGTGTGAAGCCAAAGGAGTACTTACCAGTTTGCAACTCATCATCCCAAAATGTTCAAGAACCTTCTCGATGTACCTTTTCTGTAAAAGGCGCAACTCTCCTGCTTGTCTGTCTCTGGTGATCTCCATGCCCAAAATCCTCTTTGCAGCTCCCAAATCTTTCATCTCGAAATCTCTACCAAGTAGCTTCTTCAAACTATTGATCTCAGATATGCTTGTAAAGGCAACAAGAATATCATCTACATATAGTAGCAGATAACAAATGATCCATCACGAAACTTCCTATGGTAGACACAACTGTCATACTCACTCCTCAAGTAACCATGACTTACCATAAAGCTGTCAAACTTCTTATACCATTGTTTAGGAGACTGCTTTAAACCATATAGAGATTTCTTCAACCTGCAAACATGATCCTCCTTGCTTTCAATTTGGAAACCCTCAGGTTGATCCATATAGATGACTTCCTCAAGATCGCCATGTAGAAAAGCAGTCTTGACATCAAGCTGCTCCAGTTCCATAACATACATAGCAACCATAGCTAGAAGCACACGAATGGAAGTGTGCTTCACAACTAGAGAAAACACCTCATTGAAGTCAATCCCTTCTTTCTGGCTATAGCCCTTTGCAACTAGACGTGCCTTGTACCTTGCATCCTTAACTCCTGGGATTCCCTCTTTCTTCTTGAAGATCCATTTGCAGCCAACAGTCTTCTTTTCTTTGGGAAGTTTCACTAAGTCCCAAGTCTGATTCTTATGTAGGGACTCAATTTCCTCAGTCATAGCAATACTCCACTGGGAAGACTCGGCACAAGTGACAGCTTCTGAGTAGTTTCTAGGTTCATTGTACTCCACCTTTTCCGCTACTACCAAACAATAAGCAAAATTTGAGTATGAAAACCTGGCTGGTGGCTTGATAGTCCTTCTGGGTCTGTCTTTGGCGATACTGTACGGTTGTGCCTGTTGAGTATCTTGAGTATCCTCGTCTGTTTCTGAAGTGCCAACCTGAATCTGTTGACCTGACTTAGAAGGAATATCACTTTCAAACTCCACCTGCTGCCTGGAACTCCCACTATCTTCATTGTTTGGCCTTATTACTTCCTCTTTTGGATGTAGCATAGCGGATTCATCAAATGTCACGTCTCTGCTGATGAGGAATTTTAGAGACTTAGGGTCTGGACACCACAACCTGTAACCTTTCACACCAGAAGCATAACCAAGGAAAATGCATTTCTTAGCCCTCGGTTCAAGCTTTCCATCATTAACATGAGCATAAGCAGGACAACCAAATATCTTCAAATCAGAATAATCTGCAGGTTTGCTTGACCACACCTCTTCAGGTGTCTTACACTCAATGGAAGTACAAGGAGATCGATTTACTAACCAACAAGCTGTATTAACAGCTTCTGCCCAAAACTCCTTGCCCAAACCTGTATTGGATAACAGACATCTAGCTTTCTCTATCAAAGTCCTGTTCATGCAGAATGCATGAACAGG
>CM038600.1:2318933-2454607 GCA_021533255.1 Ceriops tagal | reverse complement strand
AGACTTAGGGTCTGGACACCACAACCTATAACCTTTCACACCAGAAGCATAGCCAAGAAAAATGCATTTCTTAGCCCTCGGTTCAAGCTTTCCCTCATTAACATAAGCATAAGCAGGACAGCTAAATATCTTCAAATCAGAATAATCTACAGGTTTGCCTGACCATACCTCTTCAGGTGTCTTGCACTCAATGGAAGTACAAGGAGATCGATTTACCAACCAACAAGCTGTATTAACAGCTTCTGCCCAAAACTCCTTGCCCAAACCTACATTGGATAACAGACATCTAGCTTTCTCTATCAAAGTCCTGTTCATGCGTTCTGCAACTCCATTCTGCTGTGAAGTTTTTACAACTGTGCGGTGTCATACAATGCCTTCAATTTTGCAAAACTCATTGAATTTGTTATTGCAAAATTCAAGGCCATTATCTGTTCTCAGTCTTTTAATCTGTTTCCCAGTCTGCTTTTCAAGTAAAGTTTTCCACTGCTTAAAGGTTTCAAACACTTGACTTTTATATTTCAAAAAATATACCCAAACTTTACGAGAAAAATCATCAATGAAAGTGAGCATATAAGCAGCACCCATACCTTTAGAGAGAACCTGAGAAGGACCCCAAAGATTTGAATGGATGTAGTCTAATGTTCCCTTTGTTTTATGGATGGCTGTACTGAAACTCAACCTCTTTTGCTTCCCAAAAACACAATGCTCACAAAATTCTAATTTTCCAGTGTTCTGACCACACAAAAGACCTCTCTTACTCAAGGCAGCCATACCTCTTTCACTCATGTGTCCCAGCTGCATGTGCCATAACTTCGTCACGTCTGAATCTGAAACTGAAGTAGAAACTGCAGTTGAGTCTGTGACTGTCGAACCATGCAAGAAATACAATGTGCCAATTCTGGCAGCCTTCATCAATACAAGAGCACCTCTAGAAACCTTCAGAACTCCACCTTCACACCCAATCTTGCAGCCATTCTTCTCAAGAGTGCCCAAAGAAATAAGATTTTTCGTCAAATCTGGAATGTGTTTGACCTCAGACAAGGTCCTAATGACACCGTCGTGCATCTTGATTTGCACTGTACCAATCCCAGCAACCTTACAGACATGATCATTTCCTAACAGAACACCACCATTAATTGACTTGTAAGTGGAAAACCATTCTCTGTTAGGAGTCATATGTTGCAAGGCTCCAGTGTCCATGATCCAGGTATCTTGAAATCTGCCTTGGCCTTGAGTGACACAAAGCATATCATCACTCTCATTTGCTGTCACATGAGCTTCTCCTGGTGGATGATTCTTCTGATTACTGTCGTTTACTTTCTGCTTGTTTTTCAACTTGTAACAATCAGACTTGATGTGCCCTTTCTTCTTGCAATAATTGCATGTCAGATTCTTGTGCCTTGATTTCGATCTTGATTTACTTGAATTCCGACCTCTCTCCTTTGATCTTCCTCGATCAATAATTAAACCAACACTCTGATCTGATGTCTCAGAAAATGTCAAACTACTATCAATTTTCTCCTTGGCCTGCAAATTAGTCTTGACATTCTCAAGGGAAATATCTTCCTTACTATAGATCATAGTATCTCTAAAGTGCTTGTATGAAGGAGGCAAAGAACACAATAGCAATAAAGCTTGATCCTCATCGTCAATATGAACATCAATCTTACTCAAATCAGTAACAATTGAACTAAACTCTCCAATATGTGATTTCAAAGAAGTACCTTCTGACATACGAAGAGTATAAAGGCGTTGCTTTAATCGGAGCCTGTTAGTCAAAGATTTCGTCATGTACAGACTTTCCAATTTTAACCACGCACCAGCTGATGTTCTTTCACCGAGGATTTCTCTCAAAACTTCATTTCCTAAACTGAGTTGGATCGATGATAGAGCTCTTTCATCCATGTCATCCCAATCTGTATCGAACATTGACTCCGGTTTCTTCTCCTTACCAAGTAGGGCCCTTTTTGTACCTTCTCGCGTCAGAATTGCTATCATTCGAACTTGCCACAATGCAAAATTAGTGTTTCCATCGAACTTCTCAATTTCAGACTTCACCATTGATGAAGATGAAGAAGTCATTGCAACAAAACACTCACAACGAAAATTGAAGAATACAAATTTATGGCCCAAATTACAATTTTCCTCCGACGCTACAGTACTAATGGCGTTAAAACAGTACTAACTGCGTTAAAACAGAACTAACGGCGTTAAAACAGTTCTTACGCCGTTTCTACAGTGCCGCTGCCGTTTGCCTCCCGTCGATCTACTGTGCAGTTTGCCGATCTACAGTGCCTCCGACCGTTGGAACCCGATCTGTTCCTTTCTTCCGTCGGATCTGCTCCGTTTCAACGCCAAACCACCAGATCTGCTCCAAGTTCCTCTCTTTTGGTGGATCGCCCGCGGTTATCCCTTCTCTCTTCTTGTGCTTTCGCCGCCCAGGGATTGAACGCGATGCTGGATCACTACACGGCTCTCTCTTCGTCGTTCCAATCAAACATAGCAATTTCTCAGAAAGCAGCTTTACTGAAATGGACGACTTTGGGAGGGACGGAAGATTATCGAGCAATATTCTCTTTGGAAAGAATTAGACTGCGTTGCCGGCCACTGCGCGCAACAAACAAGCAAGGAAGGTGGCCGAGAAGGAGAGAGAAGATGGCCGAGAAGGAGAGAGGCACCTTTTTCAATTTTGGTGGGATGCTCGTCGGCCGTGGTGTGGGTGGCTAGAGTGGCCGGAGAGAGAGAAAAAAATTTTTTTTTTTATTTTCTTGGGTTCTGATACCAATTTGTTATTGCAAATGGTAAATGGAAGAAGAAAGTAACACCAGAATTTTACGTGGTTCGGTCGATGTGACCTACATCCACGGGAAGGACAGAGGAATTCTTTTATTAGTTGAGAAAGTGTGTTACAAAATACAAAGAGCGTGGCTCACCTCTCAAAACTCTCTCTCTTTCTCTTATAACCCTATTATGCCTATTTATATAGAACTAGAAAAAGGGCAAAAAGGTAATTTAGAATACAAAGCATATTCCAACATATTGAAACCAACTAATTCCAAATTTTATAGGGCACATATGTGGCTAAATCATTGTTTAATTAGAGACAGGAAAATAACCTTCGTGTAGCTTCAGTAAGATGCTCGATTTATTTCCTTGTGTACCATAATTTTCATTTTCATACATGTATCATCTAGAATAGTTAATGTGCCAATAATTTTTGTTACTTATCTTTTTGCAAAAGGAAAATCATTGGCTCATCGTAGATTCTCAATAATAAAAAATAGGACTCCACAAGTCTAGCACTTGCATCCAAATTTTTCCAACATTTGGGGCCCAACATTTTTCCAACTATAGTGAGAAACTTCCGGACATCAAGATATTTTTCTTTATTTTCAACAACTGCCAGGCATCAATGTCCAACAAAGGATAAGGAAATTGATTTCCTTACTTTCGCGGCAACTTCAAGGTAACTTGATGCCTCCCCTCATCTTTTCAGCAACTAAAGTCAGGTTTCAACAGAATACGACGGGCGTTAATTTGGTTGTGATAACATCCATACGTTGGTCCTCATGACTCGAAGAAACTTAATTTGTGGGGTCTTAATTCAAGGTGCATATCTTAATAACTTAAATTATATCAAAACAATGATGGCAATTCTCCAATGATCCATTTGCATACTTCAATTACTATAGATAGAGATCAAATTTAAACAATGTTTGAATTTGACCGCTGGGATAGATTGCATTATCATCTTTGCAGGATTGTCAATTGTACTAATTTTTATTACTTATATGCTTTCTTGTGATATAGTCTCATCAACAAAATGATACTAACCTCGATATTCTTCGTTCTCTCATGATACAATTCATTTTTGGTCAAATGTGTAGTACTTTTGACAGTCACATTATGCAACAATAAGGTCCCCTTGTAAACTTTGGCCATCAGCAAGACCTTGCAACCATAGCAACTCTTTTATTGCTTCTGTAACTTCTATGTATTTACTTTGTGTGTGGTAAACAAGGCAATTGTAGACTATAAAATTCTCTTCCAATTAATGGCACCACCAAAATGAGTAAAAACATCCGGTCAAGGTATTATCTAGATCTCTAGCGTGGTTAAAATTAATTTATCCACCTATATTATTGTCAGTATCATTATTCCTATTGTAGCCCAAACCAACATTTGTTGTTCGCCTGCTTATTATACTTATTGATTGCCGTCGAGAAGAGATTTTGCCTGAAAGGAGCACCAAATTAATTTCAAGTTCGCACGTATAAATGTAAGTGGACTGGTTTGGACCCGTTTGTCACTCAAATATTTACCCAACTATTAGCAATAGTTTGACTAATTTGGACATGTCATCCTAACCACATTAAGCATACAAAAATTTCCGATGGCTTGACACCCTGGGTTCGAGCAGTTTGATAAAAACCTCTAACTCTCATCAACAAATGGTATAAGAAAACACGCCAATTTTCGAGTGGTCCCTCCCTCGGCAATTTTTCTCAATTATGTTGGGTTGCCTTTGAGATTTAAAATACCTACCTTTCTTTGACATTTCCTCTTGACATCTTCTTTTAGTGTTTACAAATGTCTGCACATTGAGATTTGGTAAGGTGGAATTTTGGGACACAAATTGTGCCGAGGCTTGAAGTCTAGCTCGAATGATCTGACAAAAATTGAACTTAAAGTCTGAAGGTTCGAGTCAGGATAAACCAACAAACGTAAATCATGAATGCTTTCAAAGGATGATGTAGCAGACAAATAGTAACCAAGGTAAACCCTTGTGAAGAGCCACACTTTATTTATGATGTGTTTATAGGTGTTCTTTTAGTTTGTACCCACTCATGGCTACGGTAACCAGAACTTTAAGGGGTAGAGGATCCTTGAGCAAAGAGGCAACACAATCTTTGAGGATATAGGAGTTTGTGTAGCCATCACCGTCCTTGTAAATAACATCCATAACTTGTGTGAGGTTCAGGATATAGGAGTTTGTGTAGCCAACACAATCGTTGAATGTGTGTAGATGCAATTTGGATGAATATAACAAATATAAATTTACATTACATAATAAAATAAGAGAAACAGGTAAATAAAATATTAAATAAAAATGTAAAATGCTAGAAATATAAACTGTAAAAATAATAATAATAAGTATAGGGCATGACACCAATGATAGCTAGACAATGTAATTTTTAAAATACTAATTTATATTTAAAAATTTTAGTACAGGTTGTATTAGTTTGAATTTATACTTGACATTTAAAGGTTTTGTAAATTCAATACTTCGAGTCTTTCATTCAAAAGATCCACTTTAGTAGCAACTGAAGAGCATACATCCTAAGGTATTAAATTTACAAGTTTAAGGAGATTAGGAAGGTTGATAACTCTAGAAAGAGGCGTGCTTGTTTCTGCTTGAAAGAGAGTATGCTTAGCTTGTTGCTCTCTTTCTTTCCTTTGGGGCTGGTTTCTAAAAGGCCGAATTATAAAGCCATATAGGTTAGAAAAAAACAAAGGAGGCTGCCTAATTCAATTGGCAAATTGGCTTTTCTTCTTTCAGTGGTCCCTCCCTCGGCAATGTTTTTCAATGATGTTGGGTTGCCTTTGACATTTAAAATACCTACCTTTCTTTGCCATATAGGTTAGAAAAAAACAAAGGAGGCTGCCTAATTCAATTGGCAAGTTGGCTTTTCTTCTTTCAGTGGTCCCTCCCTCGGCAATGTTTTTCAATGATGTTGGGTTGCCTTTGACATTTAAAATACCTACCTTTCTTTGACATCTTCTTTTAATGTTTACAATGTCGGAACGTCTGGAGTAAAAAGGCTGAGATTGTAAAAAAAATAAGAGTGATTTAGAGAATAAGGATAAAATGTGGGTCTCTAAGTTGTGAAGAACCATTATAAAAATTTTGCAAAATTTTTTTGTAATTAAGATTCTGATGAACTAATATAAATAGGTTTTTCACCTTATAAAAGAAGAAAAAGTTAGTTAAATTGAATTTTCAATTGATAAACTTTAAAGAGTATATATATACTTCTACTTTAATGTGAACCACTATAAATTACTATACACACACTTATTCTCTTTTTTTATCTGGTTACTTTAAGTTATTTATATTAATTATTTATTTATTTATTATTAATTATTTTGTTATTATGATTTGAAGTTAGGATTAAGTGATTTAACGGAATAAAACTAATTTATTCCCTTCTTAGGAGCTAACAATTCGATGAATGGATTATCTTAAATTCCACTAAAATATCATAGCTACTATTTATTTGTCAAATATGTTATTACAAGCACTACAAGAACTAAATTTTTATCTGTACGAAAATTAGACCCTTGTTTTAAGGGAGTTCTTTTTTGTTCTTCTTCTTCTCCTTTTTCTTTTTTTGTTTTTTTTCAACAGATAAGAGGGATTCTTATAAAAACTTTTTTTGCCCATGAAAATAAAAGAATATTGATGCTTTGACGCACCTTTCAATTGCAGCGGTGAGTAGTTCGAGTTCATCAATCGTACCATGAACGTCATATACGTCATCAACGATTGTCATAAGACCAAAGGTCTTGGATAACAACCTCCTGCAAAGGATGTACTTAGGCTCATAGAATGCTCCCAAGACCCAAAAGAAGGCCTCAGCCAGCCTGTCTCGAGCAAAAGATGGTTTGGCCGTGACGTCCATGTCTACCCACCACTAAAGTACATTTTTTTTTATAAGTATACGATCACATAAAGACAATTTGTTGAATTTTTATAATAAATTTTTACTTAAATTAGCATACTCTGATATAGACTTGAGCTCTTTCTGGTGCAATTTTTGTAAAATATTAAAATCCAGCTTTGCAAGCTTTAGCAAAGTTCCATTATGTGCCTCTTCTTGTTGGTAGAAAGAAATAAAATGCAATGTCTCTTTTCTTGGCAGGCCTTTGAGTATAGGCCACCTCAAGGCATGAGTAAAGTGTTCTGCAAGAGGGGAATCCAGTTTTGTCGTCATGGACTTCAAGTGTGTTTCGCTGAATTCAAGAGCCTCGTCGAGTATATCTTCTCGAGGGACACTGTAGTATGAAGCCTCGTGCAAACTCAACAAGCCACGAACGTCATCGATTAGGCATTTCTCTGCACCACAAAACACATCACCTAATGACCATGAGATTTCATTGGTAAATATTGTTATTGTTACTGTTGTTATTAGTATTCGTGAGACACCATGTTGGTCAGTAATGTTAAAAAAATAATAAAGTATAAAGAATATAAATGTAATGAAATTAAATTGGATAAAAAAATATAATATTTAAAGTGTATTTAGTGTTATTTTTAAAGATAAATTTGATTTTCATAAATAATATTTTAATACAATAAATTAATAAATTATAGTAAGCATTAATACAATAAATTATAATGACTATCATTCTAAAATACAAAAGAGTTTCTTATTAATGTGACATACGTAGTATCTTAGTGTAATATGTTATAACGATTTTTCTTTTTTTCATATACAACATAACTTTCTATTAATGTGTATCTTAAATAATAAAATAACAAAAATAATACTAATCTAGTTAAATTGATTAACCTAACAAGTTTAATTAGAATAAAGAAAGAACAAAAATTAATAACTTTTTTATATATTATTGGGATGAGATCTAAATTTTAGATTATTTTTTTATATATGAAGTCTTTTTTAAATTCTTTTATTTTGTAAAATATAAAACACATATCATTTTATAAATAAATAAATAAAGTTTCATACTTTAATTTGACATACAAATATTTTAAAATATATTTATTTTTTTAACAAGTATGACTAAGATAAATGCTGTAAGTGATGTGAAACTCACCGCTAGAAACGTTGTATCCGTGTTGTCTCAGCAGTCGAAAACTAAGAGCAAAGGTGAATAGCTTCTCCTCCTCTTCCTCATCATTGGCATTTTCAAAACCTTGGAAAGTATTGTAAACTTGTCGCAAGGCCTCTTCAATTTCTCTTTCGAAATGGTAAGCAATGCCTAGTCTTTGGATAGCATCAATGGTAAGAAAAATTAACGTGTTTTCCCCGGCAACGGAAGCTAATATAATTAGGTGACAAGGCTTTTATGAGTGTGTACATTCAGTATGGACAAAAATGACAAATATAATTTTACATTGCACTTCAAGATAAAGGAGAAAATTAAAAAAATAATAATAATAAATTAAGCAGAAAATAAATTATTAAAATATAAAGTATTATAAATATAAATTACATAAATGTAAATAATAGCAATAATAATAATACTTCTGCTTTTGGAGTGAAGCAAGAACTGCTGAAAATTGAAATGCCATAGCCTTCCTTCTCTACTTGCTGAAAGCAATCCTTACTCCTGCTCAATTGCGAGCGTCTGGCATAGAGTTCGTTTGAGAGCATATTTATAGGCGCACTCCCTGGGATAGGCTGTGGGGTGTTGCCCCAATACAAATGCTTGAAAATTGCACAGGCTTTATCGATTTAATTGATTTTGCAAGCCTTTGAATATGTATAGAACTTGATGTCTAATGATAAATTTATATTTATAAAAGTAATTAAACAAATAATTTTATATGATGTATTTTAACTAAAAATTATTTTTAATTTTTATTATAATTAAGTTGCATATGCTGATTTTTAGGACATGTTCTCTGTGTTTTTTTTTTATTTGTGTTTTTCTTCATATTAGCTGGAAATATATTTGTGAAAAATGTATACTTATAATTTGTGTTTGCAATCTTAGTAATATATAGTGGGTTCTACATTTCCAGATAAAACCTGGCCCAACTTGCTACAGTGGCTAAGTTCCTAAAGTGACCCAACCTGTTTTTTTTTTTTTTTTTTGGTTATAAATTAATTAGTCCTGGAAAAGATTTAAACTCGAAATTTTGAACCATGAAAATTATAAATAGTGCACATCTCAAGACAGTAAATAAAATGTGGCATCATATTTGACGCCGTTGAGGCTTTATTATGAGCTTTATATCTCTTAGTCTATGAGACACTATGGGATAAGTATGGAAATTGGAGTTGAGAAAGTGATGCATTTTTCCATTTTCCTTTTTTCCTTATTTGGCTTATCTTATCGCCAAAGCTGGGGAGTTGGCTGCATGCTTTCAATCTTAATTACTTGATTATATGCAACAGATTTATGATCAGACCTTCTTTAGTGGGGAGGGTGTATTATTCTTGTTCCTTCTATGAAATTTTATGGAAGAGGTAAGCATCTGGTGGGGCTCTTTGAAGTGTGATTGAACTTGACAGCAGCCAAGTAAATGCTTAGTTTATTTTTCATCAAAAGAGGTTTCATACATCAAGATCAAGTTTAACATGTGATCAAAAGAACAATTTCATTGTTTGCTAATGATATCATTGTTATGATATCTCCAAGATGCGTGTTTAGCGTATTTCGTGTAGTTGTCTATGGCTTCTGCTTCTAAACATGTATCCTCCTGGTTGTAGAGATACATTCAGCAGCATAATGAGGTTGAGTTCTTTTATTTAATTAAGTTGCATTGCATTTATTTTGTTGCGTAATTTGTTTTAACATATATAGGAGGATAGTGAAAGTGCCACTGACATCAAATTGGAGCCACAATCAATCGATGTTGTGAAGGAGATTTGTCGATATGTTTATTTTGGCACTAGTTTAGATGGAGGTGAGTATGTATAAAAACTTTCTGATTTCCTTGATGGTATAGAATGCTTTCTTTTTGCTGTGTCTTTTGAACTGACAAATATGTCTGTGGACTTCCTCCCAGTGAGGTCATTTGTGACTTTGGCAAGCAATATGCCACAAGGAGTGATTTTGTTTCTACGCAGTCAAGGAAAACAATCAAATCTACGGTATGTAATATATTCGTTTTAACTTGCAATTTTAAAGTAACGAAAGATTGATATATGATATTTTTGCTTAAATGACATTTGCTCTAGATCTTGGTTGTTGTTGCCAATGCTCTCACTGTAGATGAGATTGCATGGAGTAATGAACAGAAGAATTGTTACTTGCGTACACTTTTCGCAGTATGTGCCATATCTATGTTAAGATTGATAGATTCAATTACTAATTCAATTACATTTATGGGAAATGTATACATTGCTTTCACAATGTTTCTATAAACATATATCCTTTGTGTAGCAAATGGTGCTAGTCACAAGACAGCCTCGAGGGATGCCTGTTTACATGAAGCATTTTAAACAAGGAGAAATTTCATACATGGGAAGCATATTAACAGTTGAACAGGTAACCTTCTGCTCATCCTTTTTCATTACTTTCTTAGTTTCCTTTGATTTTGCATCCAATTTCATAACATGTGCTATTGTTATGACTATATATTTATTCCAATAGATAAAGATTCGATGCATTGGTAACTGTGTTTGGTGAAAGTGAAAGAACGTGAAACATTAATATTAGACAGCTTAAAGGAAAGGTCAAAGTCAAGGAGGGAAGCAGATGCTATGGAAGTGGTAATAATTGAATGGTTAATTATATCATGACATATTTTCTAAAAAATACTACTCCAAATATCCTTTTTTTCTTTTTTCTTTGTAGATGCAGGTGTTACAAGTATTGTGTGCCGAACCAGATTTTCATGAGTCGTTACAAATGGTGGCTCCAAATATTAATGAATTTGAGATTTCAATTTTGAATGTCTTGTAACAAAACAATATGTGTTTACCAAATTTAAGTTACTTTATTGTTACTTACCTTGTTTTGCGAACCTGTTATTCACTTAGTTTATTGGTACGATTGTGGTCTTGACTATAGTTTACACATAATAGGATATATGTGATTTGGCACTTTTAGCGATCAAGACTCGATAAGAAGAATATTATTCTCATTTCTTTAATTTTTGAAGCTTTGACATTATAATTTTTGAATGGATAGATTGGATTCATGACTATGTATATAGGTTGCCTTAAGTTGTAAAGTTGGGAACTTCAATTGGTATGCACAGGTTCATCAGTTTGAAGCTTAATAGCTTGGTGTACTAGTTTAAAGGGTTTCAGAAGTTTTAACTTGTTCAACATACTGAGAAATGGATGCTAGTACACTAGCACTACTTACAGCAAGAAGGTTCCAATCTTTAATGGAACCAACTACCATATGTGGAGAGCTAAAATGCAGGTGGTAGAAAAGAAAAATAGAGCTGTGGTTGAAATGGCAAGAACTCTACTACTGAAATCCAAGTTTCACACAAGATTTTGGACAGAAGCAACATTTACAGCTGTGCACCTCCTGAACAGAGTTTTAGTAAGGCCCAATACTGATAAGACTCCATATGAGCTATGGAGTGGGCAGAAGACAACAGCCAAGTATCTTAGAATCTTTAGCAGCCCATGTTTTATGAAGAACAAGGAACAAAACTTGGGAAAATTCCATGCTAGATCAGATGAAGACATCTTTGTGGGATACTCAGCAAAGATAAAAGGTTATAGAGTTTTTCTACATAAACTGGGAAAAGTGGTTACTTCCAGTGATGTGAAAATAGATGAAAACTGGAAAACAATGCATAATGGAGAAGCTGAGGACAGTGAAGAAGATGACTTCAAGATAGATGAAGATTCAGACCAATATGAAGAAGAGGGAAAAGAAGTAAGTTCAGACTCAGATGAGAGTGAATCTAAAGATAAAAAAAGAGATTCTCTTGCAACTAAGATTGTGCAAGAGAGAAACACAAAGAAAACATAGACCGGTGCTCATCAAGGAAATCAGATCATAGGTGACCCATCAGCAGGAGTTACAACAAGAAGAAGAATTGTGGGAGCTACTGCTTTACTCTCACAAGTTAAACCTAAATCTGTTGAAGAGGCTGCACAAGACAAAGCCTGGGTCAAAGCTATCAATGAAGAGCTGGATCAAATCGAAAAGAATGAAACATGGGAACTGGTTCCAAGACCTATTAACAAGAATGTCATAGGAACAAAATGGGTGTTTAGAAATAACCACAATGAAGATGGCAAGGTGGTGAGGAACAAGGCTAGGCTGGTTTGCAAAGGCTACACTCAGATAGAAGGAGTAAATGTTGATGAAACTTTTGCACCAGTAGCAAGGTTGGAAACTATCAAAATGTTTTTAGCTTTGGCAGCACATAAGAGGTATAAAGTTTACCAGATGGATGTGAAATTAGCCTTTCTAAATGGGCTCCTAAAAGAAGAAGTGTATATTAAACAACCTGATAAAGTACAAATCAGTAAGAATGAGACACACGTGTGCAAGCTGAAGAAAGCCTTGTATAGCCTTAAATAAGCCCCAAAAGCATGGTACAGCAGGTTGGATGCATATTTAAGAAGGTTGAACTTCAGAAGAGGAACAGTTGATAATAACATATATGTGTTCAACTCAGAGAAAGGCCAACTGATAACTATAGTATATGTAGATGACATCATTTTTGGAGGGGATTACTTTGAGCTATGCCAAGAATTTGCACAGAAGATGAGTGAGAAATTTGAGATGTCATTGATTGGAGAAATGACTTACTTTCTTATATTACAGATAAAACAGTGTAAAAAAAGTATTTTTATTTCTCAAACAAAATATGCCAAAAAGATGCTGAAAAAGTTTGGCATAGAGGATAGCAAACCTGTCAGTACTCCTATGACAGTGGGCTGTAAGTTAACAAAAGATTAGGAAGGAAGAAGTACAAGTCCCATAGAATACAGGAAGATGATAGGGAGCCTTCTGTATCTTACAGCATCAAGGCCTAATCTCATGCAAGCTGTGTCCATCGCTAGTAAATACCAAGCTGATCCTAAGGAATCTCATGTGTTGGCAATGAAAAGAATCCTAAGATACCTTAAAGGGACACTGGAAATGGGTTTGTGGTATCCTGCCATGGATTCTGTAAAACTACGAGCATACATTAATGCAGAATGGATAGGAAGTACAAATGACAGAAAATCAACCAGTGGCTGCAGCTTCTACTTGGATTCAAAGTGTGTTGCATGGTTAAGTAGAAAGTAAAACAGTGTTGCTTTGAGCATAGCTGAGGCTGAGTATATGGCTGCTTGTGCAACATGTACTCAGGTGATATGGATGCAAAGACAATTGGTAGATTTGGGTGTTGAAGTGAAGTTACCAGTGAGTGTACTTTGTGATAATCAAAGTGCAATTGATCTCAGCAAGAATCTTGTTCAACATTCAAGGAGCAAGCATATTGACATCCAGTATCACTTTATCAAGGATTAAGTGGAAGAGGGCACGATTCAGTTGGAGTATGTCGGCACTAAAGATCAAATCTCAGATATTCTAACTAAACCTCTATCCATAGAGTTGTTTGAAAAGCACAGAATGAGTCTATCTGTGCAAATTCCTCCTCAAGCCTGAAGTTCAGGTGAATCCTCCATCTCTACTTTGTGGGTTTTTCAAATTTGTAATTGGTTGGCAACGACGGAGAGAAGCAACAGTGCAGGGGGAGCTGTTAAAGAAGGGGGAGTACATATTTAGGAGGAGTTGTAATCCATCTGCTTCTGAATTATTCTTCTAAAAAGATTATGAAGGATTGCTGTATTTAGGGGGAGTTGTAATCCATCTGCTTCTAGATTATTACTTTAAAAAGATTATGAAGGACTGCTGCATAATGGCTTTTGTTGTGAGTGTTGCCAACAATTACAATGGGGGAGATATGCCTATGACCTTTGTTGCCTACAACCTTTATTGCCAACAATTACAATTGAAGTTCCCAACTTTACCCTAAGATCTACTAGTCTGTGATATTGAGAAGGAGGGTGAATCAGTATCACACC
Organism: Ceriops tagal; assembly: GCA_021533255.1. Taxonomy (NCBI): domain Eukaryota; kingdom Viridiplantae; phylum Streptophyta; class Magnoliopsida; order Malpighiales; family Rhizophoraceae; genus Ceriops; species Ceriops tagal. The sequence continues at coordinate 2,440,862 of CM038600.1, read as the reverse complement.
CCTTAAAAAAAACTCTGATAATTTAAGCTAAAGTATTCTACTTCTTTAATACTTTAGCTCTTGTCAATATATAGGTGGGTGAACAACTTCAACCTCTTCTCAAAAATGAACTCTTTCTCAGATTCAACTAAGGTAGATCTATTGTTACCTACTAATCACAATAGTCCCCAAAGTTACCTTTCAGACACCTTGCCTATTAGACGAATTGGTTGTTCTTGACTAGGTCTTCTTTTAGGTTATGGGTTTGATGATTCTTTAGCTGTGTTCACAACTCAATTCAAAACACAAAATGTAAATTCAAGGCAAGGAAATAAGATATTTACGTGGTTCTGTCAATGTGACGTACTCCACGGTGGTAGGAATTCTTCCTCTACCGAGACAATCCACTATACTTAAGAACACCAGTATGGTATCCCCTATGATTACAATGGATGTCTTAATCTTTTACTCCTTTCACGATTACAAATACAAAGCAATCACAATACAAAGAGTGTCACTTACTGTGTCTACCCTTCTTCTAACTTGTCTTGCCTCTGTTTAATTTGAATAGGCTACTTCACTACCGCTTGGAAGATCACCAAAACAATCTCTAACCTCTCTTAAAGAAATCTAAAAATTTGTTGAGTTCTCTTAAATGCTTCACTGAATTTCTTCTCTAGGTTGTCTCACCCAACTCCTGGTCTCACCGTTACACGGTCTCACCCATCTTCTGGTCTCACCATCTTACCGTCTCACTGTCTCACTGTCTCACCCGTCTCACCTGGTCTCACGTCTCACTTGGTCTGGTCTCACGTCTCACCGTTTCCAGGTCTGGTTTCACATTTCACCGTTTCCAGGTTTGGTCTCACTGTTTCACCATTTTTGGTCTAGTCTCACCTGTTTCACCGTTTCTGGTTTGGTCTCACCCGTCTCCTGGTCTCACCTCTTTTCTGGTTCTAATCTGCTCTCACGTCTCACGGTTTCCAGGTCTGGTATACTCTCACGTCTCACCTTTTCCAGGTCTCATGTCCTCTCTTTCTGGTCTGCTCTCACGTCTCACCTTCTCTAGGTCTCACATCCTCTCTTTTTGGTCTGCTCTCATGTCTCACCTGGTCTAGTCTCACGTCCTCTTTTTCTGGTCTGCTCTCATGTGTTTCACGGTTTCCAGGTCTTATCTGCTCTCACATCTCACCTTCTCCAAGTCTCACATCCTCTCTTTCTGGTCTGCTCTCACGTGTTTCACCTGGTCTGGTCTTACGTCTCACCTTCTTGCTGGTCTCACCTGGTCTTACCGTTTTGGTTTGGTCTCACCTGGTCTCACTATCTTACGGTGGTTGCCCCAAAAGAGATAAGTCTTGGTTTATATACTCCCTTCTATGAAAACCCTAGTAGGGCTTACTGTAGCTGCGGTAGATTTCCTTTCTTACCCCTCCATGTGGCTTCATATTATTGTTCCATTCAAAATTCAGCATTATTCTTATTCTTAATTTATTTTTCTTGCTCTTTTCTTTTTACTGAAATCTCATCCCTTGACCGCTTGAATGAATGGCCAAGATTGCCTATGAACAGTTACAACCCTATCCCACTGTCACACTAAGACTTAAGCAATACTAAACTCCCTCTACAAGTTCACTCCAAGGAAATCACTTTGCAAGGTTATTTGACATGCTAGTCTTATCCTGTAATTCCTGAGATATGAGCCACATCTGCTTGCACACTTAAATTTGGTTGACAACAATTACAACCCATACAAGGCTATGGGAACAACAAGTTGGATTGAACCTGATAGAATGGAGGTGATCAAATGGCTGGTTATGCAACAAGCAAGCGGATAAATGTCATGATTTTGCCATTAACAACAGTGTTTGTTTTAGCACAAGATGTAGTTACAAAGGAAGATTAAGAGCACCTAAAGCATGGCAAGCCAATTGTCGAGATTCTCGTTGTCATAAGGCCAAAATTTGTCATCCAGCATCTGCCATCCAGGTAAGGAGAAGAACTCTTGCCTATGTAATTAATGCGTTTGTGAATGTCCTTTGAAGATAATTATTGTCCTCGCTTACCTCGAAATGTAGGCAGTCAACTATGCAGTAGGCATGATGGTCCAAGAACTAATAGCTAGAACCATTGTCTTTGACAAGCTTTATTTATCTTGGTCTTAACCAGGACACAACTAGAAAGTTGAGGAGGCATTTACTAGGTGGTATTGTTATACAATTATACAGTTATTTTGACTTGTCAAAAAAAGGAAAAAAAAAAGACAACAAAACAAAACAAACAAAAGCAAATTCTATTTTGATTCCCTTTTGAAAGTGTCAAATAAACTCACACAAGAAAAGGAAAGGGAGCAACAACATTATGGTTTCAGAAGAATTTTAAAGAGTTGCAACGTTGATGTAGTCTATAAATTACTTAATCTATTAGGAACGTACTTTGGAGATGCAAATTTTTAGCAAAATAAATGAAAGTGAACAATAAATATCTTAGAGAATCTTAAAAGTAGGGTAGGATGATACATGTTTTCCCTTTTTTTTGATTCCCCTCTTACAAGATGATACATGTTTTCCCTTTTTTCGATTCCCCTCTTACAAACAAATAAAATGTGAATGTCTTGTGTGAAAAAGGCAGAAATAATAGCAAATGTGAGATGTTTATAAAAAGGCATAAAGAAAGGAGTTAATATTAAGGTAAACCTAATAAGCTTAAGAGATCTGTCGTTTAATTACTTTCGTAGTATTGGGGCTTGCCTTTGATTACTTCTCGTTAATGAAAACTAAAAAATTGGCGCTTTTATGATATACATGCAATAGGTGACTATTGCACTCTTATATGCACTAGACATTGTACAATTTCATCTTTAAATTATGGCTAGATACTTATATTAATTAAATAGAGAAGATAAAGTTTATTAAAACAACACAACTTTTCAACTAACATAAAACATAAAGACAAGTATTATGGATCAATTGTTCATGTACATAATGTGCATTTTTGGATGTTAACAAAAGACCTACTAGTTTTGTCTACCAGACTACAAGTGATGTTCAAATAATTTAAGCATATCTAAACCATTTACAAAACATTTTTAGTTGTTGACATTATAATGTTGACAATTTGCATCAATGTGAAACATAGAAAAGGCCATTACGACAAGAGATGTCTCAAAATTCAACATTGTTTTGGGTAAACACTCATGTCTCACCCTTGATTTGATCCATCTACTATAGACATCATTTAAAGCAACTATTAAAAAGAAAACTAAAACATTAAGAGCTTAAAATCCAATGGGTATAGGTCAAACTATAACATTTTATTAAGGATAAAAAGACAATATATAAGATTAATCGGTAATTATATATGATTTCCTATAGCAAAGGCAATATGAGATGTTGTAGCCATGACCTTTGATGATATAGATACTTCATAAGTATATGATCTCAAGAGAAAGTTGTTGAAAGTGAAGCAAGGACGAGGCTTCAATGAAAAAAAAAAATCAATACCTTTTAAGGCTTGTGGAGGGAAATATAATTTTGTCCAAATCTAATGAAATGTGAAGTAGATATAAAGAAGTATAATAATATTGTCTAGGAAGATAGATTTCATACCATTCTAGATGAGCTAGATGATTTGGCTTGATAAAATTAGAGGGGATGTCCTTCAACTCCAATCATTTCCCACAATATAGTAGGCATATAATATTATTTGACGAGAAGACAAAAAGATCTTTGGCAACCAGTGATGTTAGCCAAGGGAGATAGAGATCTTATTTTAGGAGATGTAATGATATCCAAAGGAAAACTGAAACAACCATCCCTTGAGTTACTAGGTGGTGGAAGGCTTGGTGCCTCAAAATTGAAAATACAAAGGAGTGAAGGAGTATGTACCCACTGTTGAAGCCAAAACATACTCAAGAGACTTGCTTCAAACTCTTTAGATACCAAGAGTGGTGGCTCGAACTAAAATCTAGGAGAAAGTAAGGTGGTAGGGTTAAGAGACAATCCAAGTAAAGCTTTGTTAATAGACATTGGAATACGACCATAACTTTCACTTATATCTCAAGAAAGGAGAGTTGAGGCAGGTGATTTATCTCATGAAGCAACTGCCTTTGCCATAATATCCTGTGAACCATAAATCTTTAAAGAACCAAGTAAACATAGTCGTATTATTGATTTAGGGGCTATGAAACATATGACGATATGACATTTGATAGACAGGATTTTGCAAAACCAGCCAAATAAAAAAGAACCTATACTGCAAATGCTAATGACTTAAAGTATTTGATTATTAAAGATGAGGTGGTGGAATTCTCATCTTTTCTTCCCCTCCCAAACATACCTCTAATTTCATTTCTTGTAAATATACTATTGTCCATAAGACAAATAATAGGGGATTTAAATTATTATGTACTATTCTATCCCATCTTTTGTTTGTTTTAGGATATTTTCAGCAAGGAGATTATTGGTTGTGGTACTAAGCAGGGAGGGCTATTATTTGTTGATAAACTCAAACCTGAACAAGCATATAAAATGAACTAAGTAAATAGTAGAGAAAAGTAGATTTGGTTGTGGAACTATTGATTAGGACACCCATCATTCTTATACCATGAAATCCTTATTCCTAAGTTTATTTTTGGGTCTCCAAGAGTCACAATTCAAATAAGTAGCTTATTTACTAGCTAAGAGTCATTGTGTTTCTTTTTCATTTTGTACTACTTGGTGTAAAAAACCATTTGCATTGATCCAATTGGATTTGTGGGGACCAACACTAATTGTGGTACAATATGGTGTTAGATAGTTTGTGATGTTTGTTAGTGATTGTACACACATAACTTGGCTTTACATTATTAAGAATAAGAGTGAAGTGTTTATTATTTTTTATTTATTCCACAATATGGTCAAGGTCTAATTTTTTACTAACATTCAAATTCTAAGAGTAGGAAATAATGGAAAATACATCAATAATGAGTTTTAAAAGTACTTTGAGCTACGTGGCATGTTCCATAAAACAACTTATTTTTAAACACCCCAATAAAATGACATTATTGAGAGGAAAAATAAACATATTCTAGAAATAACAAGAGATTTTTTAACTTCAACAAATATGCTTAAATGATTCTAGGTTGAAGCAATAATTATGGTGATCTATATGTTAAACACCATATCATCATTGGTTTTGAACTTTAGGATGCCTATATAAACTCACTCACAACATGTGGCTTTTCCATTTATTTTGATACTCTCACTGAAAATCTTTAAGTTTGTAGCCTACATTTATCTTTATAAAAACCAATGAACTAAATTAGATCTTAACACAATTAAGTGTGTTTTTATAGGGGACGGAACCCATAAAAAGGATACTATTGCTTTGATCCAAGGAGCATGCAATGGTTTAATTCTATGGATGTTACTTTCACAAAGACAGAAAGTTTCGTTGAAAATTTAGAAACATCGCTAGAGGGATCCAATAATGTAAAGGAAGGGAGGTCTAACCTGGTTTTGATGATTCTCACATGAAAACAAATTTAATAAAACTAAGTGAACAATACCACATTTCACCATAAAATGCTACTTTAATAAGACAAGAAGTTAGTGGTGAAGTGATTCATTTAGAAACTCTTAAACAACCTTTCCTCAGTTATACCTAATATATAGTACACGACTAATTTGCATAAAATAATTCTATGGTGCAAAACACAAATTCTTCTCTTAATGACTCTAATGATAATTCTAATAGATATAAATTGCCTTTTAGGAATAATCCTAGAGTGCCATTGAATTGATATTTTCCTGATGTAGAGAATAAAAAGGTAAGATACTTGATTGGTAACCATGTGATCACTTGAAATTTATCAACTCTACTTAAGAAATTTATGAACCAGTTATCCTTTAAATGTATTCTATCCATTGTAGATGAGACCTTGAAGGATCCAAAGTGGACCAAGGAAAACTAAAGAGGAAATGGAAGCACTACAGAGAAATAATACATTAGAAATAGTCTTTTCTTAAAGAGAAAAAACCAGTGGCATGAAAATAGTTTTTTTCAACCAACTACAAGGTAGATGGCTCAATAAAGAGATATAAGGCCAAACTAGTTATTAAGGAATATACACAAACATATGGTGTTGATTATCAAGAAACATTCTCTCTAACGACAAAACTAAATATTGTTTAGGTCCTTTTGTCTCTTGCAACAAATTTTGATTAACCATTATACAAGCTTAATGTCAAGAATGCTTTCCTCCATAAGAGTTTAGTAGAAGAAATTTATATGAATAGTCTAATAGGTTTTTGTGCATTAAAAATAACTAATGTGATGTGTGAGCAATGAAAGGCATTTTATGGTTTGAAACAATCCTAAGAGCATGGTTCAAAAGGTTTAGTGGGGTTATAAAGAGATACGGCTACAAACAAAGTAATGTAGGCTGTACTTTGTTCTTGAAATAAAGGAAATAAATGTTGTCAACACTTATTATTTATATTGGTGATATGATAATCATAGGAAATGATACAAAGGCAATCTCTAAGTTAGAAAAATAGCTTACAAAAGAGTTTGATATAAAAAATCTTGGGGGCCTGAAATATTTCTTAAGCATTGAGGTAGTGCAAGTGAAACAAGGCATCTTTCTTTCATAAAGGAAATATGTTCTATATCTTTTAGCAGTGATAGGAATGCTAAATTGCGAACCACTAGAGACTCCCATAATTTAGCATTATGGATTGGGACAAAGTTTGGATTTGAGTTTAATGGACAAGAAGAGGTACTATTGACTAGTAGGAAAATTGATATACTTATCTCATGCTAGACCAAACATTGCATATTTTGTTTGTTTAGGGAGTGAATTTATGCAAAATCCCAATGCAAATCATATGAATGTAATGTATTGGATCTTGAGGCACTTAAAGTCAGCCATAAGAAAAGGTCTTATATTTAAAAAGCATAATCACTTAAACATTAAAGGTATAAAGATGTAAATTGAGTTGAGAATGTTACTAATAGACAATTTATCTTAGGGTATTTTACATTTATTGGTGGTAACTTGGTTACTTGAAGAAGTAAGAAATAAAAGGGGGCTGCCTTACCAAGTGTAGAGGTTGAGTTTAAAGCCTTGGCCAAGGGACTATACGAGTTGCTTTAGATAAGGAGTTTATTGGAAGAAATCAACTTTTTACAAAATGCTTATATGAACCTATATTGTGACAATAAGTTTACAATTGAAATTACTCAGAATCTAGTTCAACATGATCACACTAAGTATGTAAAAATAAACTAGCATTTCATCAAAGAAAAGTTAAAAGAGGAGATCATTCAATTTCATTTTGTGAGATCAAAGGACCAATTAGTGGACATTTTGACAAAGGTAGTTATAGGTATAATGTCTCATAGCTTATTGGTCAAGCTAGACATTAAAGATATCTATGCAATCTAAAGAGATTTTCAAAATTATTGTTAATTGGGAACTTATGTTAGAATCCCTTGTGTTTAGGCTAGTTTGTCAAAACTATTATTTAGTTTCCTTGTATAGTTTTACCTATCCTGTTTATATGTGAGGTTCTGTAATATATAAAAGAGATAACTTCTCAATAAGAAAAAACCCATGTAATTCATGCATTCATCATTATTGTTTATCTTGTTGTGTAATGAAAAGATATTGCTTCTAAAATTGTGTCCTCTTGTCTCTAACAAAAGGTAGAAAGGAATAATTGATGTGTGAGGATTAACCCAAGATTGCTTATGTCCCTCATATACAAATTGGGGAACCATGATTTTAGTTTCATGGTATCTACCATGTTTACAGTAACCAAGTTGCACTTTACACAAATTTATACCTTTCTTTATGTTTTGATATATGTGCAATTTAGGAACTATTATTGTTTGATCTTTGAAATTCTACTTGCTGTTTTTTTTTAGTCCTTTTCATGGAAGACAAAAAGGATCATCAATGATGTATTTGCGTTCAATTTTATTTCCAAATTAATTTGTTTGTAAGTTTTTTCTCTATATCTTAATTTGAATTCAATAATTTTCAAGATAAATTATTTAAAAATATGTATATTGCAAAAGTGAAAAAAAAAAAGGTAAAACTAATTTTTTGAGGGATGTTATGTATTAAATTATTGATGATGATTATGTTGATCATGAGAAGACTTATGTTTTATTTTGACCTTTAATTTGAACTAAAATCTTTTAATGATTATTGATACTAAAGAGTTGGCCTCTAATATGACTCCTTGAAAGCCTTCTTTCCATGCATAAGTAAAGGGTTAGGAAAATGGCCTAAAGTTTAGCCATAAAGGTATAAATGTAGCAGACATTTCAATAAATTTAACTATTCTTGCATATCTTAATTCTATATACTAAAGGCACCATAATTGCAATATCCTATTTCATATGTAACTTTAATTGTTTAGGGATCTTTCTCATACTTTCAACTTTTGAATAAGATTCTTTCTACATGTTTTTGACAACATAAGTATGAAGGTATTTTAAGCAAGTTTAGATGATATATAAAACAAAACTTGTATATATATATACCTTTGGAAAAAGTGAAAAACAATGTTATTGAAAAAGTAAGTTAGTTGATCAAAAGGGAAAAAGTAAGGTATATATATATATACCTTGTACAAGGATAGATAGTTTTATGCTTTTAACCTGATCAAAAGCAAAGAGAAGAGAAGCACAAAGGGAGAAACTAAGAAAGAATACTAAGGGTCTTGATCTAGATATAAAGACTAAAGGTTTCAACTAGATGGAAATTTTGGGTGAGAAAACCATACAACTAGGGTATTTTGCCAAATACCTTCCTTGCTCTTGAATGCCTCCTTTTATAGATGGTTGAGGAGCTTTACTTAAGTAGGAGTCATCATGGCTTTTTCGTCTTCTTTTGATGTAATGGCAGACAAGTGGAATCCACTTTATCAAAAAAATATTTTTGAGTTGATGGAGAATCTGCTTCCTACCTAAGAAATTTTGTCTTTGTGTGATGATGATGTTGCAGAAGGAATCTACTTTTTCTTCGAAAGACATTTTATACTTTTGTAATGATAGTTCTTCAGAAAGAATCTGCTTTTCTACCTAAGCAGTTTTATCCTTTTGTGATGATGGTCTTCTAAAGGGAATCATCTTTTACTTCGAAAGATGTTTTATCTTTTTGTGATAGTGCTCCTTGGTAGGAATCCACCAAAAGGAGTTCTGTTATTTTATTGGAGAGAATATCTCAAAGCAGTCTAATGAGGACCGTTTTAGGTCTCACACTGAGAGAATGGGTGAATCAGTGTGAGATATTCTTTTTTTAACAAATTGATTCAAATTTAACCTTTACGGCTTATTAGAGCTGATGATCCAATTTTTATTTTTCTCCTTTATATGAGCGTGACTATACGAATAAAAAATCAATGCGTAAGCACCCAAGAACACACGACAATTTTTACGTGGTTCACTCACAATGTGTAAGTTATGTCCACAATGTGATATGATAACTCTTAAATCACACAATCCACTCTTGTTATCAAAGGATACAATAATGTTATGGAAGGATCACTCCTTCACTACTTGTAGAACAACTACTTTTTAACCACTCACAACGATCTCCCGATCACTCCAAGGGTATCCCAACCTATTTTTCAACAAATTTATCAAGAGTTTATGGTAAAACATTTCTTAGAGAATGATCACTCAATGTGTACAGACTGGTAGAGCAGAATATGGATCTTTTCCTTCCTTCACTGTCAATGTTATCTTACCCACAACTGGTGCTACCCCCGCATGTTGCTGCTGTTCGTGCGCGCTGCTAATGCTGTCCACACGCTAATGCTGTTCGCATTCGCTACCGCTATTGTCCATGCGTGCTGCAGCTACTGTCTGCGTGCGCTCTTGTTGTTGTCCGTGCACACTACTAACGCTGTGTTGTTCCCACAGCCTTTTATGGGTTGTAATTGTTGTCAACTAGGTTTAAGTGTGCAAAAAAGGAAAGCCACATGGAAGGGTAAGAAGGTAAATCCACATGGAAGGGCAAGAACATAAATCCGCTGCATAAACCCTGGAAGGGCAAGAACGTAAATCCGCCGTGTAAGCCCTGTTAGGATTTCATGGAAGAGAGTATATAAAGACCTTAGAAGACAAAATTAGGGTAAGGCCAACACAATTGAATACACGGCAAAAATACAAAAGTGTGTAGACGGCCACATAAAGAAAATAGAAAAACAAAACATACGGCCAAAGCACATCGACAACAAGCGAATAGCAGAACATGGGACGACAAAATAGAAAAGAAGCAGCCATCATGAATAGTGCAGCCATTGAGTAAATAGTAACCGTCGAGTGAATAGTAGCCGAAGTGAACAGTAGCAGTCAAGTGAACAGGAGCCATCGACAGAAGAAGAAGAGAAAAAGAAAATTGTAGTCGTTGTCGGGCGAAGGAGAGAAGAGGACCAAAAAGAGAAAACCGGCACACCACCGATACACCCAAAATACACCCAAAAAAGAGAGAGTAGCCGTCGACGGGAAGGAAAGAGAAAATGTAGTCGTCGTCGGAGATAGGAGAGAAAACGAAAATTGAGCAAATTGGGGCAGACCAATGGAAGAAGAAACTAGACGGCCATAGAAGAGAGAGATACTGACAACAACAAAGAAATCAACCGTCGAGAGAGAGAGAAAGAGGAGACGGTTGACGGCCAGGCTGAACGAAGAACAGGAGCCTATCGAGAGAGAAAAATGGGTAAGACAAGACCAGATCGGGAACTGGGGAGACCAGATTCAAGTTGGAACGGGTGAGATGAGACCAGATCGGGAACGGGTAAGACCAGATCCGAGCTGAAACGGCTGGAGGGTAAGAGAGAGAAATTTGGCGGTAAGAGAGAGAAATTTGACTGGACAGCAAGAGAGAGAGAAACGGATAGGTGAGGCGTGTGACCAGTAAGGCGTGCAAACCAGAAATATACGTAAGACGTGAAACGCCAAACCAGAACATGCGTAAGCGTGAGACCAGAACGTGCGACGACATGAGACCAGGAGACGGGTAAGACTGTGAGACGGTGAAAGCAGGAGTTGTGTGAGACAACGTAGAGAAGAAATTCGGCGAAGCATCGGAAAGAACTCAACATATTTCCAGATTTCTTCAAGAGAGGTTAAAGAGTATTGCGGTGAACTTCTAAGCGGCAGTGGGGCAGCCTTTTAATTCAACAGAGGCAAGACAAGATAGAAGAAGGGTAGACACAGTAAGTGACACTCTTTGTATTGTACTTGCTTAGTAATTGCAATAGTGAAAGGAGCAGAGGATTAAGACATCCATTGTAATTGAAATTCTCAAGTATAGTGGATAGTCTTGGTAAGGGAGAGTCCTTACCACCGTGGATGTACGTCACGTTGACGGAACTACGTAAATCTCGTGTGTCCTTAATTTGCTTTACGTTCTGTGTTTTGAACGCAACTAAAGTATCAGCCAACCCATAACCTAACGAAGACCTAAACAAGAACATCCGAATTGTTTATTAGGCAAGGTGTCTAAAATGTGACTTTGGAGATTATTATGATTAGTAGGTAGCAATAGATCTACCTTAGTCGAGTCTGAGAAAGAGTTCGCTTTTAAGAAGAGGTTGAAGTTGTTCACTTATCTGTGAATTGCAAATTGTGGTGATACTGATTCACCCCCCCTCTCAGTATCACAAACTAGTAGATGTTAGGGAGAAGTCGGGAACTTCAATTGGTATCAAAGCACAAGTTCACCAATTTGAAGCTTAACAGCTTAGTGTACTAGTTTGAAGGGATATAAAAGTTTGACTTGTTCAGCATACTGAGAAATGGAAGTCGGTACCAGCACTAGCACTACTTACAGTAAGAAGGTTCCAATCTTCAACGGAACCAACTACCATATGTGGAGAGCAAGAATGCAAGTGGTATTTGCAACCATGGGCATAAACATGGTGAAATGCGTACAAGAGGGTTTTGTCGCTTCGAAAGAAGGTAAAGACCCAACCCCAGAGGAGTTAAGGCAGCTTAAGATAAATGGGAAGGCCTCAAATGTCATCATTTCAACATTGACAGATGTTGAGTATGCTAAAGTTATGGATTGTAAATCTGCCAAGGAGATATGGGACAGATTGCAGAAAGTCTATGAAGGTGATGACAGAATGAAGGAGGCTAAACTTCAAGTGTTCAAGGAGAGATATGAATCTCTCAAAATGCAGAAGAATGAGACAGTTCAAGAGTTCTTCACCAGAGTTATTAACGCTGTAAACGACCTGAGAAGTCATGGGAAGAACAAAAAGGACTCATCGATTGTGAAGGAAATTCTAAGAATTCTGCCTGAGAGGTTTGCCTCAAAGGTAGCAGCCATAGAGGAGAGTAGAGATCTCAATTCTATGTCACTACATGATCTCCAATGCAATCTCATTGCATATGAGATGAGAATAAAGTCAACTAAAAGCTCCTCAACGTCAAAGGTATCAAAAGAGGCAGCTTTTAAGGCTATGAAGCACTTAAAGATAAAAAAAGAGGAAGAATCATCCAGTGAGGATGATGATGATGATAAGAAAGAAAGTGAAGGTGAAGTGGTGGCATACTTTACAAGGAAGTTTAAAAAGGGGTCTAAGAAGGGAAAAGGATAGTTGTCCTTGAGATGTTATTGTTGTGGGCAGACTGGACACTTTGCTTCTTAGTGTAAAGTGAAACTTGATGATAAAGATGAGGATGGTGATGATGAGCAGAATTCAAGATGGAGAAGACCATCATTCAAATCAAAGAAGTCCAGCAAGAAGACTACCAACCCATAAAGGAAGAAGAGAGGCTCATTCAAGAGTTATATGAGTCAGACAAAAGAAGCTAATGAGGAGGAAGATTAAGATTCATCAGATAAGCATGTCTTTATGGCATCAGTATAAGGTGGTAGCTCAACCTCTGAAGTGGAAGAGGAGGTTGATGAAAAAGAGTCAGATCTTGAAGTTGAGCTAGAAGCAGCTTCAAAGGAGATAATCAAAAGGGGTAGAACCATAAAAAGGTTGGAGGCTCACATAAAACAAGTTGAAGCAAAGTCTGAAGATGTAGAAAGTCAAAAGGATGAAATAAAGGCTGAACATGTTGACTTGAAGAGAAGATTTGAAGAATAGATCAAAATATGTAAAGACCTTACTATGAAGCTTGGCTTAAGGACTTCAACAATTGAAGAAATGGAGATAGAGTTGCTAAGACTTCAACAATAACTCAAAAAGAGTGAGAAGAACTTGCAGAAGTTTAAAGTGGTATAAGAAACAAGCTCTGCAAAAAAAAAAAAAAAAGAAGAATGAGACTTTGCCACAGAAGTTGAAAGAGAAGGCTGTGACTTAGGTGAAGATAATTGAAGAAGAGAAGACAGTTATCAAACCAAAGCTAGGGCCAAAAAGGATGTATGTGGTTAAAGAGCAGCAACCTATAGCTGCTATGTCTCAAAAAGAAAAGGAAGTCAGCCAGCCAAGGGCAATAGCTGAACAAAAGAAGGAAAAGAAGGCAGCTGAAATAAAAGCCACACAAGTAAAGAAGCCAGCAACCTTGCCTACACAACAAGTAATGAACAAAAGAAAACAAGCTGTGATTATACCCAAGAAGAGGCAATTTCAAGGTCACTATCTTTATTGCGGAGTTTAGGGTCATAAGGCGAGTAACTGCTGGTGGAGGAGGCCAGTATATGTCTCCAACTTGAAAAGATACGATGCTACATATAGGGGGATACAATACAGAATTCAAAAGAGAACACCTGTCGTGAGTTCTTGCACATACTATAAAAGGCAAGGACACACTGACAAGGATTGTTGGTGGAGGCCCAGATCAGTGGTTTCAAAGAACAAGTTTGCTATATTGGCAAACTTGGAACAGTGTGAAAGGTACGGGCAGGATGGCCATAATGCCAAGAGATGCATAACACTTCTCCCTGAGCAAGAGAAGGCACTCAATGGCACAGTGAAAACAAGCGGTGCAGTCAAAGCTGAGAAAAAGGAGAAAGCTATCTTCCAGCCAGTTCAAAAAAAGGAATATAAAGCAAAAAAGAAGGTGGCTAATATAGCTGAAATTGCACTAAAGGTTGATTGCAAGGATAAGCAGTAGATCCTTGATAGTGGATGCACTTTGCACATGACAGGAGACAAGACTAAATTATCAAAGCTAAACAAATCAAGAGAAGGCAAAGTCAAATGTGGCAATGATGATTCACTTAACATCAGTAGTCAGGGGTCAGTGAATATTGGAAAAGGAAAGCTAAAGATGTTCTGCATGTTGAAGGACTCAGATATAATCTAGCATTTGTCAGCTAGCTATGCAATAAAGACCATAAAGTGATATTCACAAAAACAGGTTGCCAAGTAAAGAGTAAAGAAGGCAATACTGTTGTAGTCGAGAAGAGAACAGCTGGAAATTTGTACGTGATTGATGAGGACAAGACAAACAGTTGTCTACTTATGAAGGAAGAAGAAAATCAGCTTTGGCATAGGAGGTTGGGACACTTATCATAGAAGAACATGAGGAAGCTAACCACTACTCATGCAATCAAAGACATTCCTGACCTCAGGAGAGAGAGAGAGAGAGAGAGTATGTTTGCTTAACATGCTCTAAAGGAAAACATGCCAAAAAGTAGTACAAGACCAAAGAGTTCAGTTCTGAAGCAATGCTTGACATTGTGCATACTAATTTGTGTGGACCGATGAGGACAAAAGGGTTGAAAGGTGAGAGGTACTTCATTTTGTTTGTTGATGATTATTTAAGAAGGACCTACCTCATGCACCTCAAACACAAGTCAGAAGTTTTGAATTACTTCAAGAGATACAGAAGATTGGCTGAAAATGAGAGTGGAAGGAAGATCAAAGTATTGAGGTCAGATCAAGGCACTAAATTTACAAATAAAGCTTTTGAAGATTATCTTGAGAAGCATGGAATTCATCATCAAATGGCAGCAACAAGAACACCTCAACAGAACGAAGTGGTAGAGAGGAAAAATAGAGCTGTGATTGAAATGGTGAGAACTCTACTGCTGGAATCCAAGTTTCGCACAAGATTTTGGACAGAAGCAACATTTACAGTCGTGCATCTACTAAACAGAGTATTACTAAGGCCTAATATTGATAAGACTCCATATGAGCTATGGAGTGGGAAGAAGACAATAGCCAAGTATTTCAGAATCTTTGGTAGCCCATGTTTTGTGAAGAACAAGGAGCAAAACTTGGGAAAATTCAATACTAGGTCTGATGAAGGCATCTTTGTGGGATACTCAGAAAAGACAAAAGGTTACAGAGTTTTCCTGCATAAGCTGGGAAAAGTGATCACTTCCAGTGATGTGAGAATAAATAAGAACTGGAAAACAATGCAGAATGGAGAAGCTGAGGACAATGAAGAAGATGACTTCAATGTAGATGAAGAATCAAACCAACCTGAAGAAAAGGAACAAGAAGTAAGTTCAGACTCGGAGAAGAGTGAGTCTGAAGATGAAGAAGGAGATCCTCTTGTAACTAAGACGGTGCAAGGAAGAAGGACAAAGAAAACATAGATTAGTGCTCATCAAAGAGATCAGATCATAAGTGACCCATCAGCAGGAGTTACAACAAGAAGAAGAATTGTGGGAGCTACTGCTTTACTCTCACAAGTTGAACCTAAATCTGTTGAAGAGGCTATTCAAGACAAAGCCTGCGTCAAAGCTATCAATGAGGAGCTAGATCAAATTGAGAAAAATTATACATGGGAGCTGTTTCCTAGACCCACTAATAAGAATGTCATAGGAACAAAATGGGTGTTTAGGAATAAACACAATGAAGATGACAAGGTGGTGAGGAACAAGGCCAAGCTGGTTTGCAAAGGCTACACTTAGATAGAAGAGGTAGATGTTGATGAAACTTTTGCACCAGTAGCAAGGTTAGAAACTATCAGAGTGTTCTTAACTTTGGCAGCACACAAGAGGTATAAAGCCTATCAAATGGATGTGAAATCCGCCTTTCTGAATGGGCTCCTGAAAGAAGAAGTGTATATTAAACAACCCGATGGAGTACAAATTAATAAGGATGAGACACATGTGTGCAAGCTGAAGAAAGCCTTGTATGGTCTTAAGCAAGCTCCAAAAGCATGGTACCGTAGGTTGGATACGTACTTGAGAAGGTTAAACTTCAGAAGAGGAACGCTTGATAATAACCTGTATGTTTTCAACTCAGAGAAAGGCCAGCTGATAACTATAGTATATGTAGATGACATCATCTTTGGAGGGGATCACTCTGAGCTATGCCAAGATTTTGCACAGAAGATGAGTGAGGAATTTGAGATGTCATTGATTAGAGAAATGACGTACTTTCTTGGATTACAAATAAAGCAGTGTAAAGAAGGTATCTTTATTTCTCAAACGAAATATGCTAAAGAGATGCTGAAAAGGTTTGGCATGGAAGATAGCAGACCTGTCAATATCCCTATGACAGTGGGCTGTAAGTTAACAAAAGATCAGGAGGGAAAGAGTACAAGCCCTACAAAGTACAGGAAGATGATAGGGAGCCTTCTGTACCTTACAGCATCAAGGCCTGATCTTATGCAAGTTATGTGCGCTGCCAGCAGATTCCAAGCTGATCTTAAGGAGTCTCATGTGTTGGCAGTAAAAAGAATACTAAGGTACCTCAAAGGAACACTGGAAATGGGTTTGTGGTATTCAGCTATGGATTCTATTGAACTACAAGCATACACTAATGCAGACTGAGCAGGAAGTATAGATGATCAAAAATCAACCAGCGGCTGTAGCTTCTACTTGGGTTCAAAGTGTGTTGCATGGTTAAGTAGAAAGCAAAATAGTGTTGCTTTGAGCACAGCTAAGGCTGAGTATATGGCTGCTTGTGCAGCATGTACTCAGGTGATATGGATGCAAAGACAATTGGCAGACTTGGGTGTTGAAGTGAAGTTACCAGTGAGTGTACTTTATGATAATCAAAGCACTATTGATCTCAGCAAGAATCCAGTTCAACATTCGAGGAGCAAGCATATTGATATCTGGTATCACTTCATCAAAGATCAAGTGAAACAAGGTACAATTCAGTTGGAGTATGTTGACACTAAAGATCAAATTTCAGATATTCTAACTAAACCTCTGTCCACAGAGCTATTTGAAAAGCACAGATTGAGTCTATATGTGCAAATGCCTCCTCAAGCCTGAAGTTCAGGTGAATCCTCTATCTCTACTTTGCAAGTTTTTCGAATTTGTAATTGGTTGGCAAAGGGGGAGAGAAGCAACAGTGCAGGAGGAGCTGTTAAGAAAGGGGGAGTGCATATTTAGAGGGAGTTGAAACTGCTGCATAGTGGCTTTTATTATGAGTGTTGCCAACAATTACAAAAGGGGAGATTATTGTTCCCACAGCCTTGTATGGGTTGTAATTGTTATCAATTAGGTTTAAGTGTGCAAGAAAGTAAAGCCACATGGAAAGGCAAGAAGCTAAATCCACATGGAAGGGCAAGAACGTAAATCCGCCGCGTAAGCCCTATTAGGGTTTCATGGAAGAAAGTATATAATGACCTTGGAAGACAAAATTAGGGTAAGGCTAACACAATTGAATACATGGCAAAAACACAAAAGTGTGTGGACGGCCAAATAAAGAAAACAGAAAAACACAACATATGGCCAAAGCACACCGACGGCAAGCAAACAGCAGAACAAGGGACAGCAAAATAGAAAAAAAGTAACCGTCATGAACAATGTAGCCGTCTAGTAAACAGTAGCCGTCGAGTGAACAGTAGCCAGAGTGAACAGTAGCCGTCGAGTGAACAGGAGCCATCAACAAAAGAAGAAGAGAAAAACAAAATTGTAGCCATCGTCGGGCGAAGGAGAGAAAAGGACCAAAAAGAGAAAACCGGCACACCATCGATACGCCCAAAATACACCCAAAGAAGAGAGAGTAGCCATCGACGGGAAGGAAAGAGAAAACGTAGCTGTCGTTGGAGATAGGAGAGAAAACGAAAATTAAGCAAATCGGGGCAGACCAGCAGAAGAAGAAACCAGACGGCCATGGAAAAGAGAGATACCGACGACAATAAAGAAATCAATCATCGAGAGAGAGAGAAAAAGGAAACGGTCGACAACCGGGTTGAACGAAGAATAAGAGCCCGTCGAGAGAGAGAAACGGGTAAGATGAGACCAGATCGAGAACCGAGGAAACCAAATCCGAGCTGGAACGGATGAGACAAGACCAGATCCGAGCTGAAACGGCTGAACGGTAAGAGAGAGAAATATGGCGGTAAGATAGAGAAATTTGGCTGGACAGCAAGAGAGAAACAGACAGGTAAGGCGTGTGACCAGCAAGGCGTGCAAACCAGAAACGTACGTGAGACATGAAATGCCAAACTAGAACGTGCATTGGCGTGAGACCAGAATGTGCGACGACATAAGACCAGAACGTGCGACGGCGTGAGTCAAGGAGACAGGTAAGACCATGAGACAGTGAAAGCAGGAGTTGTGTGAGACAACGTAGAGAAGAAATTCGGTGAAGCATCAGAAAGAACTCAACGTAAATCTCGTATGTCCTTAATTTGCTTTACATTCTATGTTTTGAATTGAGTTATAAATGCAGCTAAAGTATCAACCAACCGATAACCTAACGAAGACCTAAACAAGAACATCTAAATTGTCTATTAGGCAAGGTGTTTGAAAGGTGACTTTGGGGATTATTATGATTAGTAAGTAGCAATAGATCTACCTTAGTCGAGTCTAAGAAAGAGTTCGCTTTTAAAAAGAGGTTGAAGTTGTTCACTTACCTGCGAATTGCAAATTGTGGTGATACTGATTCACCTCCCCTCTTAGTATCACAAACTAGTAGATCCTAGGGAGAAGTCGGGAACTTCGCGCCGTCTGCTACTAATACTGTCCACACGCACTGCCGCTGCTGTTCACATACGTTGCACCGTTGCTACTATCCGCGTGTGCTGTTGCTGTCTTCTCAGGCTGCTGTTGCTATCCCTGGGAGTTGCAGCTGTTTTCTCACACTGCTACTGCTATCCCCGCGCACTGGTTACTGGTCAAGACCTTTCTGTTGCTACTCCACTACCTGTCGGCTAATGCTCCACCTCCTGCCGGTTATTGCCTTAGTGGTTTGTTGGTGCGGTTGCTGCCTTGGTGATGTTTGCTGGTGCGGATGGCTGCCTTGGTGGTGTTTACTAGTGTGGGTGGTAAGCTACCTTGCTCTCTTTCTTTCCTCCTTGGTCAGCTACCTTACTGCCTCTCCTTTAGTGGTTGCTGCACTTTCCTTGGCCAATTGCCTTGCCCTCTTTCTTTCTCTCCTTGGCCAGTTGCCTTGCTGCCTTTTCCTTTCTCTCATTAGTCGGCTGCCTTGCCCTCTTTCTTTCTTTCCTTAACCGACTGCCTAGCCTTTACTGTTCACCTCTCTTTGGCCATTCACCTCTCTTTGCTGTTCACTCAATTTTCTACAGCCCTTTGTTTTCTTTTTGCAAGACACCTAGGGGTATTTATAGAGCCTTGGGATTAGGACTATATTATCATCAACAGACGTCGTTAATTTCCACATATTGCCCTTCAATTAATGACTAGATTTGATTCTTAAAATTTAGGGTCAATGGTCAACATTGACTTCCTAAAATTTATGGTCAATAGTTAACGGTCAACGGTTAATCTTGACCCTTAAAATTTAGGTTCAACGATCAACATTGACTCCTCAACGCCAGGGTTGACCTGTCATCACCGGTTTCTCCCAATGACCTCAATACATTTCAACGGCATTCATAACATCAAATCAACATATATAACTGTATGAGATGGTGTTGATAACAATCTAATATTAGCCATAAAAGATAGGCTCAATAATCTCCCATTTTGGATTTGTTGGCAACACATTAAATCCAACCATGCACAATATCCCCTGCACAAAGTCATTTAGCTCCCCCTAAAACATGCATTACTTGCTACTCCCCTTGTCTACTTCTCCCCCTTGACAAGTTCTCCCCATTTATCCATCAAGCTACTCCCCTTTTTTATGGGTATACACTTTCTTTGGATTTATGCAAAATATCTCCCCCTTTGACAATAAATTCAAAGAATAATAGAAGAAGGAAGAGAAGAGGGGTTAGAAAATACCTCAACCTCTAGGGGTTAGCTGAACACATAGGGTCAACCTTAGCTTTTGGAACATCTTTCTTGATAGAGGTTTAATGAATATATCTGTCACTTGCTCTATAGTAGGCACATACTCTACCATTACTTCATTTTCTCCACCTTTTCTTTAATGAAGTGGTACTTGATTTTAATATGTTTAGTTCTGGAGTGTTGGACAGGATTCTTTGACAAATTGATGGCACTTTGATTATCACAGCCAATTAGCAATGGTAGTTGTACATCCACCTTCATATTTTCAAGCTGTTGTTTCATCCATAGCAATTGAGTACAAGCTTGAGTTACAGCCACATATTCAGTCTTTGCAATACTTAGAGTCATTAAATTTTGCTTTTTGCTATGCCATGAAACATATCTACTGCTCAAATAAAATGCACCATTAGACGTTGACCTTCTATCATCACAATTTCCAACCCAATTTACATATGTATATCCATACAGAATAAGTTGTCCACTTTTATTATAAAGCAACCCATAATTTGTTATGCCCTTCACATATCTTAGAATTCTCTTAGTCGCCACGAGATGGGACTCCTTGGGGTCTTTTTGAAATCTAGCACAAAGGGTTATAGCAAAAATAATATCAAGCCTTGATGCTGCCAAATACAAGAAGCTTCCAATCAGCTTCCTGTATTCCTTTTGATCAACCATATTGCCTTCCTTATCCTTGCTTAATTTTGTTCCAATTGTAATGGGAGTGTTTACTTCTTTAGAATTCTCTATCCCAAACCTTTTCAACAACTCACAAGCATACTTTTCTTGGGAGAAAAATTTCAGCCTTGCTTTGCAATACCTGTAATCCTAAGAAGAATTTCATTTCACCAAGCATGGATATCTCAAACTTCTTCTTCAGCTACTCAGCAAAGGTAGTACACAAGGCCTCTTTTTCTGTGGAAAAGATTATGTCATCAACATAGACCATAACAATTAACTGGCCCTGGTTGTCTTCTTTTATATATAGGTTGCTATCCATATTCCCTTTTTTGAACTTCATGTTCTTAAGGTATGTATCCAACTTGGAATACCATGCTCTTGGAGCTTGCTTTAAGCCATATAAAGCCTTGTTCAATCTGCACACACTTAAGCCATCATGATTAAGTATAAAACCATCAAGTTGTTCGATAAATACCTTTTTTTCAAGCTCTCCATTTAGGAATGCAGACTTCACATCCATTTGATAGACTTTGTAGTTCCTCTAAGCAACAAGGGCCATGAATATTTTGATTGCTTCAAATTTGGCCACCAGAGCAAAGGTCTCTTCAAAGTCAACACTTTCTACTTGTGAGTAGCCTTTGCAAACAAGTCTTGCCTTGTTTCTTACCACCTCACCTTTTTCATTGAGCTTATTTCTGAACACCTACTTAGTTCCAATGATGTTTTTCCTTTTAGGTCTAGGGACTAAACACCAAGTATTATTCTTTTCAATTTGGTAAAGCTCTTTGTTCATAGCACTCACCCATTCTTTATGTTTTAATGCTTCTTCCACAAACTTAGGTTCAACCTCGGAAATCAGTGAGGTTTGTTCACCACCCCTTAGTCTTCTTCTGGTCTACACAGAGTCATCTTTCTTGCTAATAATGTTTTTGGCCTAAACTTCAACTCTGACTCTTATATACGTTTAGGAATGCTTTGATTCTTATTCTTCATCACTTGTAACTTGAGAATCAATGTCTTCCTCATGATGGATTGCCTCAGATTCATCACTGTCAGACTCTCTTTGATTGTCATACATGGCATTTTCAGCTTCCACATGTTGTGATTGCATTGCAGCACCATCTTCAATCACTTTAACATCAAAGCTATCCACCATTTTCAGCAACCTTTTATTGTAACATTTGAACCCTCTTCCATTTGGTACATAGCCCAAGAATATGCCTTCATCAACTTTCTCATCAAATTTTCCAAGATGTTTACCTTTGACTTTAATGAGGCACAGGCTCCCAAACACTTTAAAGTGTTTTACAGTTCGCTTCTTACCATACCACAACTCATAGGGTATTTTCTTTATATGTGGTCTCATCAGGCATCTATTTTGAACCTAAGTTATAGTGGTAATAGCCTCTTTCCAGAAGCTATGTGATGTACCATACTTAGCCAACATGGTTCTTGTCATCCCTAATGGGCTTCTGTTCTTCCTTTCAGCCACTCCATTTTGTTAGGGTGTATAAGGACTAGCATATTCATGCTTCACTCCATGCTTCTCTAAATAATCTTCAAATTCATCTAGCCTTTTAATTTTTCCCCCTAACTAGTTTTCAGCCAACCTCTTGTAGCTTTTGAAATTATGGAGAGCCTCTGATTTATGTTTCAAGAACATAATGCAAGTCATTCTTGTAAAATCATCAATAAAATAGATGAAGTACCTATTACCCTTGGTTGATCTTTGTCTCATCAACCTATAGATGTCCGAGTGGATGAGCTCCAATGGCTTCTTCGTTTGGATCTCTACATTTTTATGGGGAGCATTCACTATCTTCCCTTTTTGACACATGCTACAAATTACGTCTCTCTCTTCTCAGCTTGGATACATCTTTCATAGATTCATTTTTGGATAGCTTGTTCAGCCCTTTTTGTCTGAGATGTCCTAATTTTATATGCCACAATAAGTTCTCATCTTTGGTGCTCATGTAGTATGTGTTTATGCTTATAGAAATTTGGTACAAGTTTCCATGTGTTCTTTCATATTTAGTAAGAACGGTACCATCTTTTAATCTCTTTACTATGCAGCCACTCTTATTGAAAGTAACTTCATGTCCATCATCGCAAAACTGGCTAACACTAATAAGATTGTGTTTTAACCCTTCAACATAATGCACTTTCTTTAATTTCAGCTTTTCTACACCAATTTCAACAACACCAATACCTTGAATCTTTAAGGTACCATCATTGCCAAATTTGACTGACCCTCCATCATATTTCGCTACTCCCTTCAACATCTTGGAGTCTCTTGTCATATATGAAGATCAACCACTATCTAGGATCCATGACTTTTCTTTCTTAGAAGCTTTTAAGGCTATTTCCACAACTATTGATGTTTCTCTTCCTCTTCTTCTTCTTCTGCCGAATTATGGAGCTTGTATAGGTGTTCTCCTTTGCATTCCTTGACCGGGCAATAATGGTTAGTGTGTTCTCCTTTGCATTCTTTGACCGGGCAGCAATGTCAAGTAGTTCTTAACAGCGTGTCCAACCCTTTCACATCTTCTATAGATCTTTTCCAACAAATCAAACATGTTTCTCAATGGAATATGACTTCTGTCTACTTGAGATTGCCTCTTTTCTTGATAAAGTCTCCCCTTAGACTCTTGCCTCACACTTCTCTTCATTATAGACCAAATATTCCAACAAGTATTAGCCTTGTGCTCGTATTTACCACAGCTCTAGTAAAATCCTTTGAACTTAGATTTACTTCCCTTACCAAGTCTATGTCTTCTTTCTTTAGCAGCTGCTGTGGCAACCTTCTCTCCATCTTTGACAGTCTGTCTCCTTTGGTTGGGAGTTTCCACCACGTCTTTCCTAACCCATTTTAACTTGGGTTGGTCTCTCTTCTCCATCATGTCATTGTGCTTGCTTTCAGGCACAAACACAATCTTCTTCTTTTCTTTTACCTTCTCACTAGACTTTTTAATGTAGCTAAGTCCTTTCTTCCCCATGGAATAAGGTCTTTGATTGCTTAGACACTCATCTAACTTTTTGGTAACATCCTCCTTGATGGCACTTGCTGATGATGACTCTCCTTTCACTTAAATGGTCTATATAAAGCTTTCTTCATGCTTCTTTAGCTTGAACTCAGCCTTGTGAAGTTTGGCTTGCAAAGTCAGCATCTCTTGCTCTTGTGTAATCACTTTAGCGCCAAGGTCTTCATGTATCTTGCCATGCTCTACCTCAAATACGCTTAGCTCCTCAATTTTCTTCAAGTACTCTCTCTTTTGCTTCAAACTCCTTTACCTTCACCTGGAGATTAGATTCATCAGTAGAAGAATTTTCACATAGTTTCTTTAGTTGAATTGCCTCTTTTTCTAGCTTGCTGTTTTTGCGCAAGCAAGCTTTCAACTCATTCTCAAGTTGCTACAACAACTCATCCTCTTCCTCTTTTGTTGATTCCTCCTCACTTGAAGATTCTTAATCATCATCTACTTGAGCAACCAGCACATTCTTTGCAGCCTCTTCATCAAAATCATCATTACTTTCTTCTTCAGAATCTTCTTCCTCTAACTCACTCAAGAAATTCCATCTTTTGGATCTAAAGAACTTCTTTTTCCCTTTGGCACATGAATTTCTAGTTTTGAAGTAGCTGGATTGCTTTGTCTTCCTCCTTAGGACTGGCTTATCATCATCCTTAGTATTGGCTTCTCTTCTCTTTGGATAGTCCACAACAAAGTACCTAATTGCTCCACATTTACAGCACTTCAAGGGTAATTTTCCCTTGTACTTCCCTTTTCCTTTCATTAAGTTCCTGGTGATATATGTCATGACTTCATCCAGCTTAGTATCACCATTTTCTTCTTCAGAGCTACTATCGGACTCTTCTTCTTGGTCTATAATTTTTAATTTCTTTATTGCCTTGAAAGCCAGCTCCTTTTCTACCTTAGACTTCTTTTCTTTCTTCATTGGGGCTATTCTCATTTTATAAGCCACTAATATGATGTGCAGGTCATTTAAGGGCAGTCTATCCAGATCTCTATCTTCTATGGAAAAGACTTAGGCGTTATAAGCTTCTAGCAAGGTTTTGAGTATTTTCCTTACCATAATGGCATCATGGATCTTCTCTCCATAGCCTCTGATAGAGCACATAATTTCGTTGACTCTTATGAAGAATGCATCTACAATCTCATCATTCTGCATCTTTATGTCTTCGAATTTACTCCTCCAGATTTGTAACTTGGCTTCCTTCACAACCTTGTCTCCTTCATAAATGTTCTTTAGTTTATCCTAAATTTGCTTGGTTATGTTACATCCATCACCTTAGTGAATTCTTTATCTGACAAAGAGGCATATAAGGCATTTCTCGTCTTTCCATCACACTTCAAGTTCTTCTTATCTGCTGA
This sequence comes from Ceriops tagal, assembly GCA_021533255.1. Classification (NCBI taxonomy): domain Eukaryota; kingdom Viridiplantae; phylum Streptophyta; class Magnoliopsida; order Malpighiales; family Rhizophoraceae; genus Ceriops; species Ceriops tagal. The sequence continues at coordinate 2,415,740 of CM038600.1, read as the reverse complement.
CATCATAGAATTACCTTCAGTAACAGGGATGAAGCCACTAACAGTAGACTCAAACACATTAAGACTAAGGGACATTAGATATGGGAGCATCCTATTCTTCCATAACTGATAATTCTATCCATCAAACGTAGGGATGCCCTTGCTATTAATACTATTCATGCTATCTATGATTTCAAGCAACAGTAGAGATAAAACTCACATAACAATGCATAACTTCAATTCAAAGCAGAAAAATTGGATCAACAGAGGAACCAGCTTTGATACCACTTGATGAGGACCATTTTAGATCTCATACTGAGAATGGGGTAAATCAGTGTGAGATATTCTCTTTTTTACAAATTGATCCGAATTTAACCTCTGTGACTTGTTAGAGCCGATAATCCAATTTTTATTTTTCTCTTTTCTATAAGCGCGATTGTACAAATAAAAAATTAATGCACAAACACCCAAGAACATACGAAAATTTTTACATGCTTCACTCACAATATGTGAGCTATATCCACAATGTGATAGGATTACTCCCAAATCACACAATTCACGATGTTGTGGAATGATCACTCCTTCACCACTTGTGGTTTGTTGGTGCTATCTGTTGCCTTGGTGATGTGTGCTAGTGTGGGTGGCTACCTTAGTGGTGTTTGTTGGTGCGAGTGGCCGACTATCTTACTCTCTATCTTTCCTCCTTGGCCGATGTTGTTCCCACAGCCTTGTATGGGTTGTAATTGTTGTCAACTAGATTTAAGTGTGCAAGAAAGTAAAAGCCACATGGAAGGGCAAGAAGGTAAAAGAAAGTCACATGAAAGGGCAAGAAGGTAAAAGCCACATGGAAGGACAAGAAAGTAAATTCGCCGCAAGTAAGCCCTACTAGGGTTTTCATAATGGCTATATAAACCAAGACTTTGGCTGGACAGCAAGTGTATGGCACAGTAAAGAGAGAAAACACAACACACACCACCAGCAAACACAAGAGAGCACAACATAAACACTAAACCCTAAACGGCAAAGGAGAGGGTCGGCCAAAGAGAGAAAACAAGGGAGGAACGGCTGGACAGCAAGTGTTGGACGACAAAACATAAAGGGACAGCCAAAGAGAGAAAACGTAAAGGTGGAACGGCCAAACACAAAACAGCACGGCAAAACCAAAGAGTGAACGGCAAAACCACCACCAACTGAAAGAGAGAGGATGTCAAACTAACCTACACGGCCAAGCAAAGAGGTGAACGGCCAAATAGGTGTGGACAGCAAGGAGGAGAACGGCCAACCAAGAATGGACAGCTAAAGCAAGGCTGGATCGCAAGGGAGAACACACGGCAAAGAGGTGTGACAGCTAGAGAAAACCGTGTGACTCACGTAAGAGAGAAGATAACACACCATCCGTAAAGGAAGAGAGGAGAAACCGTGAAAGAGGAGACCACCGGCTGGAGGAAAACCAGAAACGGAAAGGTGAGGCGTGAGGTGTGAGACCACCTGCTAGAAGAAAACCAGAAACGACGTGAGACCACCTACTGGAAGAAAACCAGAAACGGACAGGTGAGGCATGAGGCATGAGACCACCTGCTAAAGGAAAACCAGAAATGGACGGGTGAAGCGTGAGGCGTAAGACCAGTGAAGAGGAAGAAAACTAGAAATGTGAGGTGTGAGACCAGTAATGGGTGACCAGAAAAAGGGAGACCAGAAACTGGTGATCTGAAACGCGAGACCAACAAAGCTGTGACGAGAGCACAGCAGAAGCATGGGTGTACGTCAGGAGACCGCGTGAAACTAGAACGTGCGTGAGATGTGTGACCAGCAAGGCGTGCAAATCAAAAATGTACATGAGGCGTGTGACCAGTAAGGCGTGCAAACCAGAAACGTACGTGAGTCGTGAAACCAGCAAAGTGTGCAGACCAAAACGTGTGTCGGCGTGAGACCAAAACGTGTGACGGCGTGAGACAAGGAGACAGGTGAGACCATGAGACGGTGAAAGCAGGAGCTGTATGAGACAACCTAGAGAAGGAATTCGACGAAGCATCGGAAAAAACTCAACGTATTTCTAGATTTCTTCAAGAGAGGTTAGAGAGCATTGCGGTGAACTTCAAAGTGGCAATAGAGCAGTCTTTCAATTCAACAGAGGCAAGACAAGCTAGAAGAAGGGTAGACACAGTAAGTGACACTCTTTGTATTGTACTTGCTTAGTAATTGCAATAGTGAAAGGAGCAGAGGATTAAGACATCCATTGTAATTAGAATTCTTAAGTATAGTGGATAGTCTCGGTAAGGGAAAGCCCTACCACCGTGGATGTACATCACGTTGACGAAACTACGTAAATCTCGTGTGTCCTTAATTTACTTTACGTTCTATGTTTTGAATTGAGTTGTGAACACAGCTAAAGTATCAGCCAACCCATAACCTAACGAAGATCTAAACAAGAACATCTGAATTGTCTATTAGGCAAGGTGTCTGAAAGGTGACTTTGGGGACTATTGTGATTAGTAGGTAGCAATAGATCTACCTTAGTCGAATCTGAGAAAGAGTTCGCTTTTAAGAAGAGATTGAAGTTGTTCACTTACCTATGAATTACGAATTGTGGTGATACTGATTCACCCCCCCTCTAAGTATCACAAAATAGTAGATCCTAAGGTGATGTCGGGAACTTCAGCCGACTACCTTATAGCCTCTCCCTTGGTGGCTGCTGCACTTTCCTTGGCCGACTCCTTATCCTCTTTCTTTCCTCCTTGGCCAGCTGCACCTTGCTGCTTCTCCCTTGGTGGCTGCTGTACTTTGCTTTGGCCGGCTGTCTTGCCCTCTTTCTTTCTCTTTTTTGCCAACTGCCTTACCCTTTTTCTTTCTCTCCTTGGCCAGTTGCCTTGCTACCTTTTTCTTTCTCTCCTTGGCTGGCTACCTTGCCTTTGTCATTCACCTCTTTTTGTCGTTCACTTAATTTTCTGCAACCCCTTATTTTCTTTTTACAAGACACCTAGGGGTATTTATAAAGGCTAGGGATTAGGGCTATATTATTATCAACGGTTATTATTAATTCCCACATGTTGCCCCATAATTAACAGCCATATTTAATTCCTAAAATTTAAGGTCAATGATTAACATTGACTTCCTAAAATTTTAGGGTCAACAGTCAATCTTGACCCCTAAAATTTAGGGTCAACGGTCAATATTGACTCCTCAACAACAAGGTTGACCTGTCATCACCAGTTTCTCCCAATGACCTCACTACATCTCAACGACTTTCATAACATCAAATCAACACATATAACCGTGTGAGATGGTGTTGACAACAAATCCAACACTAGCCATTAAAAATGGGTTTAACACAGTCATCTTCATTGTCTTGGAGAAAGTTTATTGAATCTTCATCTCCAAATGAGTTTTGGGCTTGTGATACTTAGGCCAAAGTCCCTTCTGAAGAGATCTTGGATAGCAAGTTTTGTTTCATTATTGCAAAATATTCATCTTTAGTCTTGGCTTGGGCTAGTCTTGTCGTTGCATGAGACTTTTGAGCCAGGAATAGTGAATTGGCCTTTGCAAGAATTAGGTCCAGTTGTTGGGTCCTTTGGTTCTTTCTAAGCCATTTTTTTATAGTTTCCTTAGTGAGATTTTTGGAATTCCTAAAGGCATCCCACCATTTCACCTTGAATTTTCTTATTATAATAAGGGTATCTTTTTAGACCTAGAATTCATAATACAAGGCTAATATCTATGGTAAAAAGAAGCTAACATGGAATTGAAACAAAGGAGAAAGTTGAGATTCGTCCTTTGTTGGTTCATAACGAGTTTTGAACAGTTCATACCCTTCCTTTACTCATTTTATGAGAAGATCTGGAGCAGATCCAAAGTATTGCCACCATTGTTTAAACTAGTTTGGTGTTTTTGAGTAGTCTTTTTTTATATTGAAATAAAATAGTCACAAATGTTTATTCTTTTCATTCTAAATAAGAAAAGTATTGAACCATACTTGCTAGTAATCCCAGTAATTGAAAAATAAGCAATAGTCATACTTTGTTTTGAAATTAGTTGGGAACAATTTTGGTTTTGTGAGGGCTTATCCCTAGTCTGATGGGCTGATGATTTTTTGGATTTGGCAGGTTGAATATCCAGGTTCTACAGGGTTTTCTTCTTATGGGAAGTGTTTGAATTTTGCAAACTCAGTATATTCAAGAATGACCATATAGTATCTTTGGGGTTTTGTGCTATTAATATGCTTATAATGCCATCTAGTGGGGAAGGTATTTGATATGGCTTTTGATGGGTTTTCATGGAAAAAAAAACCTTCTTCTATAGGAAAAACATTTTAAAAATCACTTTTTTCAAAATATTTTGAGTGTTTTGTGTGTGTTTGTGAAGAAATTATTTTTAAAGAAGGATTTTCAAAATCATTTTGAGATAGGGGTTTTAAGGAAAAACCTATCTCTTTTTTTTTAAATGAGTTTTTGAGCCTTACCTTTGAGGATATCAACTTCTGTGTAAAGTTCTTAAACAGCCTTGCACAATTCTGGGTCTGAGTCAAGGTTTTCTAGCTATTTTTGGAATTGTTAGACTTTTTCATCTTTTTAGACCATGTCAGCCCAAGTTTTAATAGGTTTTGTTGAGGCTATTTGACACAGGATAATTAGTTCTGGTTTCAAGGGTTTTGAAGTAGGCTGGGCCTCAGTTTTTAAAGAAGGCTTGGCCTTTTCCTTTTGGGATAGGATTTCTTTTCCTTTCATTTTTTGAGGCATGGTTTTGGGTTTTCCTACAAGAATTCTCAGGTTAGAAAATCAAGAACTAAGTTCTTCTTTCCGTTTATGAATTCTATATTAAAGTCAAAAACTGACAAAATTACTTGCCATCGAACAAAAATTTGCTTAGATGCTAAGTTTTTAACATCATTCTAAAGGATTTCTTTTGCCAATTTATAATTAATTTGAAGTATAAACTTCTTATTGAGTAAATCACTCTGAAATTTTTGGATACACATGACAATGGAAAGAATTTCCTTTTTAATTATGGAATAATTCTTTTGCGAATCATTCCAATGTCTAGAAGTGAATTGGACAATTCTTTCATTGCCATTTTGAATCTGTTTCATAATACCACCATAGCCAACGTCAAAGGCATCAATCTTAATGATTTTCTAAAGCAAAGGGTTTGTAATATGAAGACAAGGAATTTCTTTGGCCAAAGATTTCACCTACTAAACAATAGCAGAGTGATTTTTCGTCCAAGGACTAGGATTTTCCTCAGCCTATTATGTAGAGGTTTATGAGGTTTTGGATATTTGGGATAAAATCAAAGACATAGTTCAAGCTTCCAAGAAATCTTTAGACTTGAGTCTTATCTGTGATTTTATTCAGAAATTTTTCAAAAAAGGCTAAGGACCTTTTAATAAGAGTGATGGTTCCTTGGGTGATGTAATGACCAAATGTTTAAAAAGAATAAAGAGATCTTTGATTGAGAAACTATAAAACCATTTTTCTTGGTAATTAAAAAGAATTTATAGAAATGTTTAAAATGCTTTTCAATTGATTTTGAGAAAATCAAGACATCATTAATGTAAATGATGCAGAATTTTGAATGAAGATGAAAAATGTCATCCATGATTCTTTGAAATTCAGAAGGAGCATTTTATAATGGTCTTTTGGATGAATTTGAATTTGCCAAAACCCCGATTTCATGTCAAATTTTGAGAAAATGTATGCTAAATGCAATTTTTGCAACAAGTCTTTTTTGTTAGGTATGGGATACCTAATCCGCTTAAGAGCTTTATTCAAGAGTTTGTAGTTGATAACTAACCTTGGTGTCCCGTTCGATCTTAGAATTCTTGTTAACATAAAATGCAACTCAAGACCATGGAGAATAAGACTTTGAGATTAGTCTTTTTTATTCTAAATCTCTAATTTCATTTTTACAATGTTGTTCTAACTCTACAGACTTTTGAATATGGTGTGTTTTTGTGGGGATTTGGTTTTCACCAAAGTCTAGTTCATCAGGTAGGTCAATCATGTGTTGTTTTTTATCTCATAAAGCATTTGGTAAATCTAAATAATGTTTAGTTTATAAAAGATTTTTAAAATTCCAAATTCTTTTTTAAAGATAAGGGTTTTGTAATTCTTTCTCAATTTTCTTCAAAGAAAATTTATTTTAAAGTTCAAAAAGTTAAAAATGTTTTGAAAATATTATACTATGAATCTTATTTTCATAAATTAAATGAGCCTTTATAAGATTAAGATTTCTTATCTTTGGTTTTTCTAAAAATGGAAAAACAAGTTTGTGATTTTGTTGTAAAAGAAATGCTGTCATAATTAACAAAATAGGGAGTTATTAAATTTATAAAAGCAGTCCTTAAAATGACAATATAATGCATATTCTCAACTAGAATAAAGCTACTTTTGATTTTGAAATTTTGATTTTCAACAAAAGCAGTAGTTTTGCTAGAAATTACCATTTTGGAATTGTTTGCAGCAAATAGTTTTTCATTTGTCTCTTGGAATCTTTTTGGCACTATGCTTTGTTTAATACAATTTAAATCTGCACCAGTGTCAAAAAGAGCAATAATGTCAATTTTAAAATCATTGAAAAAAAAACAAAAGAAATTTTTATTAAGTATTTCTAAGAAGTACTTTTTATGGATTCCTTTGAAATTTTTTTTTTATGTTTTTAATGTTTTGAGATTCCTTTGGTTCTTCAAGTTCAAAGGTTTCATGGTGCTTTGAAAAGAAGAAATTGTATGGCTTCCTTTCTCATTTTCTAATTTTCTTTGAGCTCTTTAACCTCAATTTTGATAGTTTTGATTTCTTTTTGAAGGCCCTTAAAGGTTGGATTTAGGATTTTTGATTTTTGTTTTGAAAGGATTTCAGTAAAATTGTAAAAAACCTTACAGAGGTTTGGGTGCTTAAGTGTTGTGGGTTGGTTTTCAAGGGTTTTCAGAAGTTTTTCAACCTACCCTTTTTGTAGAGAAGGGTCAGTAATATGCTTAATAATATCAAATAGTAACTCTTGGTCTTTAGTAAGCACATTTACCTATTTTGGATCTGTCTCAACTTCAAAGGAAGATGTTTGAAGTTCATTTATTTGTTTTGATTCCTCATTTGTGCTACCTGTAATGGAGTTGGTTTTGAAACCTGATATGGCTTGAAAATAGGTTGTTTAAAGGGTTTTGGTCAAAGGTTTTGGGAACTTGGACATTAGTTTTGTGAATATGTTTTTCTATCTTGCTAAGTCAATTTCCAATAGTGTGTAGATAGGTGTTTGAAAAGTTATTCTATTGGATAATCATCTCAAAAGGTTTTCTGGGATCATCATTTTTTTTAGGAATCTTATAAAGGGTGAGGTCAACTATGTCTTGTTAGTGACCAACCTTTAATTACTTAAGTGGCGGATGTTTAGCTTCTATGATTCTGTCATTCGAGGTGGTCCACTCCCTAACTTTATGTCTTTGTATAATAGGGTTAAAGGCTTTGCGAAATGGGTATGCAATGTAATTTTCATATACATACAGTTCAAATTAATAAAAAAGAAAGAGATATGGATTTTATGTTGATACATAAAATCATAAAATTGGTTTTGTATATCTTTATAGTTTTTGGAAAGGTTTTTGAAAAACCATAATTTCTTTGCAGAATTGTGTTCTGTATAGAAATCATCATGCAAAAACTTTTTATCAACTTGAAAATCCTTTTCTAACACATATAATTCATATGTGAGATTTTCATAGATCTGGTTTTTATGTATCTTAGGAATTTCCTAAACATCGATCCTTTTTTGAAAGTTTTTAATAGTGATTTCTTCACTATTGATCTTTGGAAAAGAGGAAGAAGAAGGAAATGAAGAGTTTTCTAAGGTAGAAAAAGGTGAACAGGAAGTCGTTCGGCAAAAGACTTGGTTCATTTTCTCAAAAGATTAGAAACATTAAGATATTACTTCCTGTCGTCCAAGGAGCAAAATAGGGAACATAATACCTTTAACACATGACTAAAATCCCAAAACACTTTAAGGCCACTTATGAACACGTAGAAACAATAAGATAATGTTTAAAACCTTAAGAAAATCTGAATTGATAGGACAAATGAAGAACAAATACCTGATACAACTCACTCCTCCCCCCTAAGCTCTAATACCAACGAGAGTCACAGATCGTTGCACGCAGTGAGAAACACTAGAACACAAGAGAGAGTGAGAAACCATGAGAGAAGAACACACAAATGAGAAGATCAAAAGGAAGCTTTCATTGAACTAATGGAGGATGTTTTACAAGGGTAGTTTATATATAGAAAGAGAGAGCACGAATTTTGAGAGAGAGAACATAAAGAGAATACAAGGATAGATAGTTTTGGGCTTCTAACCAGATCAAGAGCAAAAAGAAGTAGAAAGGGAGAAACTAAGAGAGAGTCTTGAGCTAAATGACTTCCTCTTGAATGCCTCCTTTTATAAATGGTTAAGGAGCTTCACTTGAGTAGGAGTCATCATGGCTTTTTTGTTTTCTTCTGATGTAGTGGCAAACAAGTGGAATGCACTTTATCAAAAAACATTTTTTGAGTTAATGGAGAATCTGCTTTCCACTTAAGTAGTTTTGTCTTTTTGTAATGATGTTGCTGTAGAGGGAATCTACTTTTTCTTTTGAAAGACGTTTTGTCCTTTTATAATGATAATCCTTCAGAAAGAATTTGCTTTTTCCACCTAAGCAATTTTATCCTTTTGTGACGATGGTCTTTCAAAAGGAATTTGCTTTTTCTCCGAAAGACATTTTGTCTTTTTGTGATAGTGCTTTTCCTTGATCGAAATCCATTAATAGGAATTTTTTGGGTTTTAGAAAATATTAGGTCTTATTTTCTTGAACTACTTGTTAGTCTAAGTTTTATGGGTTTTAAGGTAAGATGGGCTTGCTTATGTTAGCCCATGGATTTATGGGTTTTTTATAAGGTAAGTTGGGCCTCACCTTTTGAGGATTTTATGAATTTTATGGGTTTAAGTTCTTTTTAAACTATATTAGTCTGAGTTTTTATGGGTTTTATTAGCCCTTGATTTTCAAAGAAAATTAGGCTTTTAAAGGTTTTTGTAGGTTTTTGGTGTGGATAAGGTTTTGGAATAGGTTGGGCCTTGGGTTTTGAAATAGCTAGGCCTTTTTTGGATTTTATAGGTTTTGGGCTTGGACTTGTTTAGATTTTATGAGTTTTACACTTAGACCTAGTGTAAGTTCAAGTTTTATAAGGGTTTATGGGTCTTGGAAAGACAATTGGGTCAAGGTTTTTGGGCTTCTTTTCTTAATGCTTTTCCAGACTTTTTTTTTTCTTTTTCAAAGCTTATTCTCTCATGGCATTATCTACATCTTCATCTCCCACTATAGCTTTAAGGTTGTAATATTCTTCGTTTTCCAATTTAGGGTCTTCTTCCTATGGAGCAGATCATTCTAAATCCACATGGTCTGGGATTCCTTCCACTAATGTCTTTAATTTTTTAATTTCTTCTTTGAGCTTGGTATGCTCAATCTGAAAAGGTAGGTGGATGTAAGAGAAATAAATTTTCACGAAGATGCTTTGGATATTATCCTGAGCATAAAGATTGTATTCCGGATATTCGTTTTAGTAATACTGTCTATGGTTGATGTTAGACTTTGGCAACCTTAATTTGTTTGGATAAAGCAACAGTCATTTCCCCAGGTTGATAAAATTCGTCCAGAATCCATTGCCCATGCCTAATATAGAAATGATGTTAGGCTGGGAAGAGAGTGCCTTTAGCCATCTCTGGAGGAGTTGATTTGACGTTGACGAGTACTCTAGTGTCTGATTTGTGGCTTATCAGGTTTAGTACTATAACTACTAGCTTTCGTTCGAATGACTCAGTGTATTAGATTTCAAGGAAAAAAAATTTCACTTAGAAATCCATAATCCAATAATGTTTTAACAAAGATCGTTGGCATGAATTATATGGACCTGATTCCTCCCATATACACATGTGCTTTATGGATGTTAAAAAGAAGCTAACAGGTGCAGCTATCCTAGTTGTACAAAACTTTGCATCCTTTCGTGCATGCCCTTAAAATGTCATAAAGGTGATGCTTAGAGACCACTATTCCTGGTACTGAGATGTCACGCATCATGATGCTTTTGAAAAATTGTTGGATCTCCTGCATTCTGTTGTTGAACTGTTGGAGCTGAAGTTGGTAAATCATTTCTTGGATTTCCTATAGGAGTTTTCCAAGATATATTTTTCCAAAGAAAAACATTCTTGAAATGATATTCTGGAAGGAGTCTGAAAATTTTAAACTTGGAGTGGCCAAGTCTTTTACCAGCCTTTTATGTAATAGAGATGTAACTTCTGGCTTGTACTTGCTCGCCTTTCCTTTTCCTTTGTTGAACTTATGTAATAGAGATATTAAGGATTGCCAACTGCTCTTTGTCATGCCTAATCTCTCCTGGAGATTTTTTATTTCTATGTTACAGACTTGTAGCATTTGTTCAGCAATTTCCAATTGTCTTTTATAACCCTAAATTCTCTCATAAGGGTTATGTAATGATTACAAAAATGGAAATGCTAGGAGAGATGCTTTTCAGAAAGATATTTAGCAATGGCGTTGCAAACCTTGATCGTTTTAAGGTTTGGTGACTATAGGTTCCAGACTGCATTAATGACATCACGTTGATCAAAATTTCTTGGAAGCTAAGGATGGAATTTTTTTTTATTGCTTATTGGCTATATTGGTAAAGCGATGTTTTCAAACTGGGTATAGGACATCCAATTAGGAATTATTTGTGCCATCTACAAAATAAAAAGTTAACTAAGAGTATAGATAAATAGAGATGTAGACTATGATGTAATGTTGTATACTAGAATGTAATGTTTTTACTAATGCATCCCTTTTCTTTTTTTATATAAACAGGATGTCATAAAATAAAAATTAATTACAAAGATTTAGCCTCATATATCTTGTCCTGTATCTATGTCCATATCAATATCCATAGATACAGGTTTTTCATATTCTAATTTGAGAGTGAGATTTCTAAGAAGACGGATTAGTATATAAACAAAATGTATACAAGTATAATAATTCATCTTAATCTAAGATATCGCTTTAGGAGGTGCATCTTACATGTTATCTTGGAAATTTGTAAACTCGAAAGGAAACATCATATAAAGCTCATCAATAAGATTTTGTTTTTCAATGTAATTAGAAAAATCAATATTTGAAATAGACTCTACAAACTTTTCAATAGACATAATAAATACAAATATTACACAAACAAAGGTTGTAAGTAGAAACGAAAAAATGGAGATGGAACTAGATAAAAAAGAAAATTGAAAAGTGAATAAGCATGATCAACACAATTATAATATCACACGGGTAACCTAAAAATAAGTACAACAGAGTATTATGAAAATACAAGCAAAAGTTTGAGTATACACAAGCAAACAGACACTAACACAATCAAACAAACATATATAGATATACCTTTGATCTTAATGACCAAAGGAATTTGGCTTTCCACCCTTAGTTTAACACAAACTAAGACAAAAAACATAATATAATAGAAGAATATGGAAAAGTAGAGTTTTCAAAGGTAAAAGAAGAAGAATAGGAAGTCATTCTACAAATGACTAAGTTCATTTTTTCAAAAAACTAGAAACACTGATATATTGTTTCCTATCGTCCAAAGAGCAAAATAGGGAACACAATAGCTTCAATACATAACTAAAATCCCAAAACACTCCAAGGCCACTTAAGAATACTCGAAAATAATTAGATAATGCTTAAAATCTTAAGAAAATCTAAATGGACAAACAGATGAAGAACAAATACTTAATATAACTCACTCCTTCCCCCTAGGCTCTGATACCATTAAACACAAAATGAATGCAACGATCTCGTGTTCTTGTGTTTCCTTTTTCTTTTTTTAATTTGAGCAAAGAAACAATAACTTTTCAATGTGTCCAAAAGTCACTATATGGCATCTAGTAAAAAATAAAAATATTAAAATACAATAAATAAGAAAAATATAAAATATATAACAAAATCTTCTTTATTTTTATTAACTCTTACTATTCAATGTTTACACTTAATTTGTTAAAATCTTTTTTTTGCAGTTACTCCCCCTGTAGTAGTACAGATATTTATAAGTCAATTTTACTTGGTCATGTCCCAACCTTTCACTTGAGTTTTGATCAAAATGGTGAATGCCAGTCTTGGATATAATATGCTTGAGTGACAGGGCAAGCGATTAATACAAGAGAAAGACACAAGACATGAAATGGATGACAGAACGTCTAGAGGTTTCTTCTGACCTTGTAAGCTTAATTTGGATGGTCTCAATTTTTGACGAGTAGAAAACCCTCTCACACCTATACATTATTATCATTAAATTTTATATGGGGATAGCGTATAATGTTAAAGCCATTTGGCCAAGAATTTGTAGCATGCCACATAGATGCCCTTTGGCCTTTTGTATTTTTCAATGAAATAAAGTTGTAGTCATGCATCCTACAATTTTGTTTTCTAGCAAACAAAAAAAAAGAAAAAATCTCTTTACAAGTTAACTACAAAACCATTTTTATGATTTTATGGTGAACACATTGCAAATTGTTCCTCATGATGTGATAATGACATCCCTTTAAATTAAATAATAGTGAATTTTTTATATTTTATTATTGTGAATTATATAATTTTATTTCAATCAATTCAAATTATAAATTTTTAAAATTCAATCAATTGCATATTTTAATTTTAAGTAATTTAATTTGTAAATTTTTAAAAATAATCAAAATTATTATTTCTTATCAATGATAATGTGATAAGTAACATAACAATTCAAGTTGATACGTAAATAAGATAATGATGTTAAGCCTAATTACAATTAGGATTGCAAGAAAGCCATATTAAGTTGAGTTTGGACATATTTAACAATAGATTATTTAGTTAATGAGTTTAGCGTAATCTATTTTTCATCGAGCTTAGCCCTAGGTTTTTCATAAACAACTTGTTTAACTTTATAGTTATTAACATATATAATTGAAATTATAAAAATTATTATTATAAAAAAATTAAATTGATAAAAAATATTTAATAAAACTAGTTAACTTTTAGAAACAAGTGTTTAATATTAGTGTATAATTATAAATATAAAAAGACATTTTAGTGTACAAGGTGTTTACATGACAGAATCCAAAAAGTAATTAAATATACACATTCTTATTTTTATTTATGAAAAGTGATTATTTTCTAACTCAAAAAATATTTCTGAATAAATAATAATAATAAACTAAACAATCATTTTAATAATCTTATAAAATGAGTTTTAAATGATTTTTTAATGAACTATTTGCAAGTCTAAACAAGTTGAGTTTGTTATTACTCAGACTTGATTTGTTTACAAAATGAATTTTAATTTTAAATTTTAATTAATATCTTATTAAGTCAAATTATTTAATTTTTAATGAATGCATTGGTTTATATAAAATTTTAAGTACAAATGGGTGTTTCATGTGTTCTATTTTGTTTATGCTTATAATAATTTATTTCGTAATTATTTATTTTAAAAAAAAATATAGGGCATCTTTCTAATTATGGTCTAGTGTGAGAGATTTTTGTAATCCTAACTATGATACTTTTTAGGTCCAAGAATGGAAAAATTTGCTTTTCAAAAACCAAGGGAACACCTTTTTAAAAAGTAAAGAAAATGTTTTTTAAAAAAGTAAAGTTGGTTTTAGGAAAGAGAAAAAAATAACAAAAATATATAAAATATTAAAGAATTATACACTTCTATTTTTTTATATTCTTTTTATTTAATTTGTAAACTCAATTCACCGAAAATCTTTTTTTTCTCAACAATACCTTCCCTTTTGCACTACAAATGTTTATGAGTTAATGATTTCTTGATTATGTCCCATCTTTTCTTTTGTTTTTTTATTGATATAGTGTAAATTTGAGATTTTTGTACTTCAAAAGAAAATTTCAATATAATTAAACTAAAATTTAACGGTTCATCTCTTCTTTCGTGATTTGATCCAAATGGCACATGCAATTTTTGGAAATAATGATTGGTTTGAATGGCAAGGGCAAATGATTAAATACAAATGAAAGAGTGAAAGACAAGTTATGAAGTAGATGACAAAGTGGGTGCTTGGTCTCTTATGGCCTCACAAGTGATTGGATGGTGAATGCATGCACTTGCCAATCCTTTGTCACGGTGATAATGTGATATCTATTTTTCTTTTTTAATTTTTTTTAAAATATTTTAAAAGATACTCATTATTCTTATATAAGTTTGAGTTAAATATAAATTTAGATTAGATCATGAATTTTTATTATTTTGAGTTGCATATTGTTATTTTGATAAATTTTGAATATAAACTTTTAAAATTTTGATTTTAAATTTGGATGAAAAAGTGGATGGCAATGGCACATGGCAATGTCGGATGCAATTGTTTTAGTGGTGGGGCGAGTGCATCAAATGCAAAAATGGGTGAAAGGCACGAGCCTTGAAGCGGATGGCCGGGCGTGAAGCGGATGACACAGCTTTTATGGGTAAATTTATTGATCAATTTTCTCTTAGACACGACAGATCCCTTGTCTTGTGATTTGATTCCAATGGCACATGGTATTGTCGGACATAATTGCAGAGCGGAGGTTTCGTCTGGCCTAAACCCGCTCAATTTGGACGGTCTTTTTCAGACGAATTTAAAAGCTGCTCACACCCACGCATTTCTGCCGCTAGATGTACGCCTTGCTTTGGAATTTGGCCAGTCATAACCTGCTGTGATTCCTTGGAGTAAAATTTTTTTTTTTTTTTCACTCTTGGGATTGCCCTTATTTTTATTTTTATTTTTATTGTTAACCTTTCATTTTATTTTATTTTTTTCTTTCCCATACTTCCTAATTATATTTAACACTAATAATTGTACTTCTCACAGAAATTACGATTAATGTTACTGATTGACTTGACCCATCAACCGCCATGATCTCAGCCACGTGGTTTCTCTTTGTGTTTTTATTTAGCTTTTCACATTAGAGGTTTAATGCACAAAAATAATGGGATTGTTAGGATCTTATTAAAGAGTGGTCAATTGCTTACCTTATATTTATAATTTTTATTTTTAATTATAAATATATACAAATAATTATAAATATATAATTAATAATTATTATTATAATCTAATATTGATTAATTACTAGAATTTTTATTTAATTATAATTACATTTGCGCTAATTGATTCATAGAATCTCACTTGGATTGTAGTTAAATCTCCGTAAAGAAACTATGTGAGAAAATAAATAAAGGGAAGCTTTATTTGGCCCCATTCCATATTTTCATAATATGGGATTGTAGTTAAATCATAATATTAAAATTTAGTTTATCCTCTTATCTGCAATACCACTTAGGTGATTTGGCCCCATTCCATATTTTCATCCTAATCAATTAGCCCGATGTTTATGGGGGCTATTTTAATTCAATTTTATTCTGCCCCATACTACTCAGGCCTAATACGTAACTCGAGAACGTTTTAAGTAGTATAGAAGTTCATATTGTTATATATATATCAAAAAAAAAAATCTTATATTGTTAAAATATAAAAACCTTACATGGCTTGTAACGCCTATGAGTTGTTTTTTTTTTTTTTAACGTATAAGCATGAGCTTTTAAATGGATTTAAAATTCTAATGCGTTATTTGACATAGTATTAGAATTTGATTTATTCTCTTGTTTGGACGGGCACTCAATAGTTTGACTCTTTTTCATATCTTCAACCTTATTAATCAATTAATTAATCCTGTGCTAGTGGACCTACTACCTAAATTGGACTGTTTTAGCCCAGTTTTATCCCAGTTTTATCCTAAAAACTCAAAATTGTAGACGAGGAAGCTCATAAACATTATAAGTCATGAAATTTAGTTGTAACATCCTACGTCCATAGTCCAAAGATCCATAAAGATTAAATATCTCATTGAATTGTGTATTTCACATCATACATGAATGTCGACATACACACACAGTGAAGATTGTTTTAAAATTAGGGTTAGTAAATTTCAATGATATTAAGATTTTAGTCTAATGCTAATTAATTGTTAGAATTTTTATTTAATTACAATCAAGTTTATACTGATTGATTCGTAAAATATCACTGTAATTATAATTGAATTTTTGTAATTATAATACTCTCTGGCAATCTCACTTCTAATGTCTCGTAGTTAAATATTGTTGGGCTAATGGGTTAATTTATTTTCTCTGGTTTTGTAGAAGGCCATTAATTGTAAGTTATATAATTAGGAACGAGCGTAATGCTTCTTGTTTTTTGTTTTATTATGTCATAAATCAACCTGAATTTTTAATTGTTGGGATGTGCCTCTCGCCGACAGTAATAAGTGATTTGAAGGGATAAATGATACAAAAATATTAACTATATCGCACGTGATAACCATGCAAACCTTTTCGTATATTAAATATTTGGGAAGAAAATGACAAGAACGTGAAGAGAGGATAAAGAACATCCAACAAATCTTGAAAGATCCATTAAACAAAGAAAAATTCTCTACGTCATTCCGGTGACAAGGATGTGGGAATTATTAAAATGCAAGTGCCCGGGAAGTTGTTTCGCCAATTATTGTTCTTACACCACAACATATTCTGACGTGCAAAACATGTTCTAATCAAGTAATAATAATTATATTTGTGTTGAGATGGAACCACTAAATCGTCATGTTTAAATTGATTATATGGATGGAATAATAATTTACTGTAAAATATCAATACGATCAAAACTTTAAGACACAATAATTTACATTATTTGTTATATGACTTGTGTACACGATAAAACAATCAGAGAATTATTCACCGTGAAATATCACTACACACAATTCCACATATATCGTTATCCCTGAACTCTCAATATTTTTCTCACAATAATACTTGTAATATTTTTTTTCACTCGGATGATCTTAAAGCTCCTGCTTCATTGGGCTGTAATAAGCCTGCGATTGCCGACACCATTCTTCACAAGTAAGGCAAGCCACCGACATTACAGCTCTGAATGGCCCTACAAATAGGTATCAAACGAACTCTATGCCACACACTAGCAATTGGGCAGTAGTAAGGATTGTCTTCAGCAAGTAGAGAAGGAAGGATATGGCAGCCCAAATCTCAGAAGTTCGAACATCTAGCGTCAATCGTCCTACCGCCGATTACCATCCTACGCTTTGGGGGGATCATTTCCTCTCTCACGTTTCTGACTCCAAGGTAATTAAACCATGCATGCCTCCTTTTCCATGCCTAACTAACTAGAAATTATTGTTGTGTTGAAGCAGGAAGAAATTAATAGAATATTAGTAACTCTATTGGTTAATTTACATACCACTAAACATTTAGTGAGGTAGGTATAATATATACTTGCTAATTTCTTCTGCAGATAATAACTACCTCAATTCGCCAACACCATGAAGTACTCAAAGAGGAAGTGAGAAAGATGCTACGAGATCCAAATCAGCCTTCCCAAAGTTTGCGCTTGATTGATGCAATCCAACGGTTAGGCGTTGCTTACCATTTCCAGACAGAGATAGAAGTTGCATTGGAAAAGCTGGGTGGTAGTGGCAGCCATGATGAGGATGATCTCTACACTGCCGCCCTTTGGTTTCGATTGCTTAGACAACAAGGGATCAAAGCGTCATGCGGTAACTTCATGTCCTCGATTCACATAGAGCCTACCTATAGCAATGAACATATCTATAAGAAACGTTGAGTGTGTTTGGTTTTTGTGTTCGATACAGAGGCATTTGAAAAATTTAAGGACAACGAAGGGAAGTTTAAGGAATGCTTAATTCATGACGTCCAAGGAAACCTAAGTTTATACGAAGCTGCGTATCTTGGAATTCGCGGAGAAGATATCTTGGATGAAGCAATAGATTTCACTACCAGAAACCTTCACTCGGCGTTGACCCTTTTAAGCTCTCAACTAAGAGATCAAGTAAGGCATGCCCTCAATCGTCCTATCCGCAAATGCCTACCAAGATTGGATGCAAGGCACTATATTGTTGCTTACTCTGAAGATGAGTCACATAATGAAACACTTTTGAAGTTTGCAAAATTAGACTTCAACATTTTACAAAAAGTACATCAGGAAGAGCTAAAGATCATCACAGAGTAAGTTCAATATTTTCCCACCACAATCGAATTGGACCACAAATGTTGCTCTCATTTTTCCAATTTTTGACTTGTTATTTTTCTGAGCGGAATTCTGAGTCAAAGTGACATGTGTCCCAGGTGGTGGAAAAATTTGGATGTCGCAACAAGGTTTCCATATGCACGAGATAGAGTTGCAGAGTGCTATTTTTGGATAATGGGAATCAACTTTGAACCCCACTATTCCTTTGGCAGAAAGATCCTAACAAAAATTATAAGCACATTATCTATTCTAGATGATACGTACGATAATTATGGTTCAAGCGAAGAACTCGAGCTCCTTACTGAAGCCATACAAAGGTTATTTTACCCCTTCCAATTCAATAACGATTTACTCGCAACTGTGCCCTTCCAATTTCACAAGACCCCGATAAAATTTGGAATTACTTGGTTGAGTTCAAGGTTTGCAATTGTTATTGATGGGTTTAAGGGGATAACAACTCTATGATCATTAGTCCACTTGGCCAATGTAACTTGAATTATCTACTTTGCTAATACAAATTCCAAATTAGAGTTGATCGAGACACGGGCTAGCTACCTTTGTTTTTATTATTTTTGATAAGTGATATTAAGGAAGCTAAAGCATGTCCATGTGGCCAGCTTTGACTTTATTATACGTCTGCCTACTTTCAGATGGGACGTTGAGGCCGCAGATGTGCTTCCAGAGAACATGAAAATGGTTCATGATTTGGTTCTTGATGTCTACAAGGAACTGGAAGACAAAATGGAAAAAGAAGGAATGTTGTATGCCGTAGAATACGCTAACGAAGGAGTACGTGTGCCACCTGTTAAACTTGCTTTCCAATTTTGTTAAGAATTTAGAGTGCTTATAACCTTTTATTAATTCTTTTTTAATTACTTGTGCGTCTCCCAGTTGAAGAAAACGGTCAAATGCTACATGGCTGAAGCAACGTGGCGGGATTCGGACTATGTTCCAACAATGGAGGAATATTTGGAGATCTCACTCACAAGTAGTGGCTACCCGGTGATTTCAGCCACATCCTTTGCTGGCATGGGACCAATTGCTACGAAGGAGGCCCTCGAGTGGGCGTCCAATTTCCCAAAGATGATTAGAGCTTCATCGATTGTTAGCAGATTCATGGATGACATAGTCTCCCACGAGGTAATTAATTAAAATCTGAATAGTAGTCTTGATTACGTTATCAAATCTAAAATTTCTAACTTAATTTTGGTCATGAATTTGCAGTTTGAGCAAAAGAGACACCATGTTGCTTCAGGAATCCAATGTTACATGAAAAAATATGGCGTATCGGAAAAAGATGCCATAAAATTTTTTCACCAAGAGATTGCATATTCGTGGAAAGATATAAATGAAGAGTGCTTGGCTCCAACTCCAGTTCCACTGGCTCTTTTGCAGCTTATCCTGAACCTCACACGAGTAATGGATGTTATTTACAAGGACGGTGATGGCTACACAAACTCCTATATCCTCAGAGATTGTGTTGCCTCTTTGCTCAAGGATCCTCTACCCCTTTAAGCTCTGGTTACCGTAGCCATGAGTGGGTACAAACCAAAAGAACACCTATAAACAAATCATAAATAAAGTGTGGCTCTAGACAAGGGTTTACCTTGGGTTCCGTCTTTTATAGTAAAATTACAAGAATTATGTTATCAATGTATGCGTTGTACCATCTTTATTTGGATCACAAAGCTTTGTGGTACAGATTATGAACTTTGTGAGTAAAAATAAGTTTATTAGCATGTTTCTTTTGTATCCATCAAGCTCCCCTAGAAGCATATTTATGTAATCTTTGCTTTAGAAAGAGTAAACTCAACTTGGGCTATTCTTTGCAACTATTGTTTTGAAAAAGCAAGAAAAGATTGAGAGGTAAGGTGTGTCAAAAAATTTTACTTGTGAGAATCATAACCTCCAAATTCTAAATTATAGATAAAATTTTTAAATATACTTGTGAGATCAATCTCTATATGAATTTCTCGTTATTAATCCCACATTATAATTTTATTAATAATTACATGAGTTTGAACTTGAATGAAAAAAATTGGTTTCACCTGCTGAGAGTCATAAAAGCTTGATCTCAACCAAAGGATTTTGATTTCATAACTAATGGTTTGAACATCATGGTAGTGTAATCTAATGATCTAGAGTTGGTTAAATAGGTTTTTAGAAGTTCTTTACCTTGCTGTGATAGGCTAATGGTGGAAAATACTGATCCAAGTGAGAGATATCAATAAATATATATATATGTGAAAGCCAAGAGGAAAATAAGGAACCTCTTGTCACCACTCACAAATGCTAATCCAAGTCAGAGACATCAATAATTTTATATGGAAGCCAAAGGAAACACGAGGAATCTAGAAAGGTATAAATTAGGTGACAAGGCTTTTATGAGTGTGTACATTTAGTTTGGACAAAAATGACAAATATAATTTTACATTGCACTTCGAGATAAGGGAGAAAAGTAAAATAAAAAATAATAATACTAAATTAAGCAAAAAAAATAAACTATTGAAATGTAAAGTATTATAAATATAAATTACATAAATGTAAATAATAGCAATAAATAATAATACTTCTGCTTTTGGAGTGAAGCAGGAACGGCTGAAAATTGAGCAGGACTAATTACAAGGGTTTACCTTGGGTTCCGTCTTTGATCGGTCCATTAAACATTCTAATTATGGGTGGCAAACGAGGGGACTGATTGGATTCGAATAAGGTTTCTTTGAGTCTTAAGTTATTTTAGGTTATGAATCATTAATCTTTTCATCTACAGACAAAGCAAATGCAATTGATCCCAATATATATCACAATTGAGCCTTAATATAACAATATAACCTATTCAATTATGACTCGAAAGTAATGAATTCAAATCGCTTTGTCCAATAAAAAAAAACAGAGAAAAGAAAAAGGTAATAGTGCGAGTCTCGTGCATTGAGAACACTTACAACGCATTCAATTCAACTATTACAACAGGTTCCCCTCATGCCAAAAGCCAAAAACCATAGACAGCAAAACACAGATGCATGGTTTATAGGACAAACATGTTCATAAATAGGAGAAGGGCTATTGCACCAGATCGTCTCAGTAGGAACATTTCAGAAAACACATGTTGACAATTCATTCTGTTCTCTGTATGGCTAATCTCTATCTTTAGACTCCATGAATGGGAGTCCACCAAGAATAATGACATCTATTTGTCAGCCTGGCAAGATTGAATACGTAAGAACAAGCTTCTCACCTTGCCAAGAGCAGTCACCGGCGGCCATAGAGAGAACTCATGTTTCCATAACCAGGACCCACATTGTTCTCAGGAGTAGGTGGTTGTCTAGGTCTTGCATATTCAGCAAATATAACCCATCCATCCAGGAACTACAAAAGAAACAAATATCACAGGTAACTTGATAATTTGATAAATGCTACATTAGCAAAGACAATCATTCATCAACACTACAGATGAAATAGATTAAATGGCCTTAATGAGAAAACAAACATATGAACTTTATTTGTATCCAACAAATAACGGCCAAACATGTATCCACAGAATGCCATTTATTGCCTTAGGTCCAAAAAGTAAACAAGAAGGTACTTCCCCAGCATAACTTTCCTGATATTCAGAATCAGACAGTCACTTAGTCATTACCAAGAACAAGGGAAGCAGATAAATAGCAAAATGTCTTGACAATCTCTCAAAATTGTTTGGTTTTCTATTGCTGCCACTGTCCTGCAATCTGGAAAACCTAAGACTGGGTAGAGTGCCTGAATGCAAGCCTATTAAGGAGGAGAGCAGACAAGAACAGTAGTGTCTACTGAGATAGGGAAACAGGAAATGAAATGGAGTAGGGCATACAGTAGCCATGCGTGAAGTTTTAAGGTTGAACAGCAAAGAACAAAGTTTTGGATAGAAAATGATAAAGTCATGTAATTGATAAATAGTGAGCATTCAATTGTGTTTAGAATTGTTGCTACAATTTTGGAAAGTTCCAAAAATGTTTTCCAAATTAAGCAAGTTCAAAGCAAGGATAGTAAATAATAGCAAGTTCCACAGTTGCATGCGACATGGGCAGATAAAAAACACATTGACCCAGCTAGATCATGACCAGCCTGAAACTGTACACACACACACAATCTGTCTGTGTATTCTGCAGGTACTGGTCTCCTCTATTGACAAACATAGCTAAAAAAATCAATCTAAACTAATAAAAGGAAGTAGTTTTCACTGTTACACATTTGAAATGATACCTAAAATGGCAAAATTATGAACTTGTTAAACCTTATAAATAATTTCCTACACAATCCAAGAGTTTTTCATTTTTGACACATTAGGATTTCTCTCATGAACTCCATATGAAGGTTTTATAGCAGTGTGAGTGTCATTTCTACCTTCGAAGAGCAAGCCTTGTTTACCCTGACTGGATATTGAACATTTCTAGTGTTATTTACCATACTTGAAGTCCAAGCTAGTTTGACAAATTCATCAGAATCCAGTGATTATCATAAGAAAAAGACTTTATCAAATGAATACATCTCCCCTCTTTTTTAAAAAAGGGGAAGTACAGAGCTGCATCAAACTCACCTTGCCATCCAAGCCTTCTATGCCTTTTTTAGCATCTTCCAGGGTAGCATATTTAACAAAACCAAACCCCTTCGAATATCCTGAGACTCTATCAGTAACAACTCTAGCTGTAAAAAAACAAAGATAAACAGATAGTAATTGCATGGTAAATCTTAAAAAAGCAATTTTTGTAAGAGAACACAAACCATGAACAACTTCACCAAACTTGGAAAACTCTTTCCATAGTTTCTCTGAAGTAGTTCGTTTATTAAGCCCTGATAAAAATTGACAAGATATCAATTCATTTCACAACAAAATTGATACTATCCACAAAATTAAGTTGGATAGAGAAATCCCACAGAAAATTTTATTGCACTTGTTCAACCAAATGCAGCCACCAAGATGGGGCACAGAGGGGCGCATAATCAAGTTGACTTGATGTATCACCGAGCATCACTGATGAATTTCACATTTCTTCCTCCACTAACTAAATCTTTTTCTCATATACAGCCAAGTGCAATATCAAAATCTCATTGTGCACAGGGGTAACTTTCAAGGTAATCCAACTTTACTTCGTCTTCTAAAAAATTGGCCTAAATCTTATCGTCAAGACAAAAGGGTACAGCAGCAGACTGGTGTAGAGAAACCAAAATAAGGAATGAATATGGGTAGAAAATTGAAGTTGGAACAAGAAAATTTGGGCTAGGGTTTGGAGAAAGCCACTATTGTCAAGAAATATTTTGATAAAATTGCAAATGTCTAAAATTTGTCCAGCAACCAAATCTATTTATATCAGGTTATGATGAGATTAAATCTCAACCCTTGATGAAATAAAACTCTATCTAACCTTAGTCATCTATCTATTAAAATAATTGCAAGCTAAACAAATGACTTTTTAACCAAAATAAATAGCTAAAATAGACAAAATAGCAAAATAGCAAAGATGCTCCTGCATCACAGGCACTACAACAGATACAATACAGGACTGGGACTCTCAATGCTTTCCACTTATAAGTGCTAAAGCTACCTGCAAGGATGATAGCTACATTAATTAAATGCATTGCAATACCAATCAAATAAAAACCTGGTCTGCATTTAGTGCATAATTAACACATAAAACTTCATATTCTACCCATGTTAATGCAAAACAAGATACAGATACACTTCCTTTTAGGTTTCCAAGCAACCCATTGAAAATTCAAGGCAACAAGATGATATCCTCAAAGGCTTTTAATCGACTCCACAAAATAGAAATTGCAATATCCTACCAGCAGCTATTCATTCTTCATACCAGAACATAAAGCCAAAGGCGCACACTCTTAATGCAGCAAAGCAATTGAGATATGAAAATTCATCAAAAAAAAAAAACGCCAAATGACATAAATTTCAGCTTTTTCCTTTTGCATTTCCAATAGATGAACTTAGCATCTAAATCCATTAAAAAGCAAACAGCCCAACATGCCAAAATTATAAAACAAACTTTAATTTTGGGAAAAAAAAAAAGAAGAGAGAAATGTACGTACCAGAGACAAAGAGGTTTGTGTTGGGCTCAGCCTGTTCTCGAGCCGGGGGCGACGATGGGCTCGGCGGAGGAATGAAGGGTAGAGTGGAAGTTGTACAGAAGAGACGCCGCAAGCCGCTGGGAGCCGCCACCAGAGACGCCGTTGACCTCATCGCCATGATGCGCATCACCACAGCAGGGTTTCGCTAAAACCCTATTTCAATCAGAGAGACAGAGAAATAGACAGCCGAAGGAAATCATCCAATCGAAACGCGGCGTTATAGGGATTATAAGGAAGACACAAGGTTTAAGTTGAAACGGAAATTACGAAACCAGCCTTACAGTAACAAAGAAATCTGCTTTATATTCGATTTGTAGTACGTTTATTATTGAGTAATGCTAAATAAATTTTTTTATTTATTATAAAAAATATTAATTTTATTAAAATAGATAATTTTTTATGAATAAAATTATTGTATAAAATAAAAAAAAATATTTATCTTAATAAAAGTAATATTATGTAATAAATTAGTAAAATTTTTTATAATATTTAACATTATTATTTATAGTCTCTTTTGACAAAAAGTATAAATATTATGGATTAAATTTTAGACTTGCATATTGTGGGAGTTATAGAGACTTAGTTAAAAAGTACTTTAGTGAGTATTTTTTTTTTCTCTAATGTTCAAGTGTATTATTGCTATCTAATTTTTTTTTTAAAAAAAAAGTAGAATTTTAGGTGTTTAATAAAACATTCAAATAAAGTGCACCGATCTCTCGATAGTGATTGATTAAACATACCTCCTCATGGGCTTAATGGAATAGTAGTCATCTAGCACTAGGGTTGTCGTATAAAGGTGCAGTGGTGGATCAACAAGAGAGCCATAGGAATTGAGTTGTGGGATAGGCCAATTAGCTTTTTTGACCATGGAGGTGTTTATTATGTTATTGTATCAAAGTTGGAATGCTAAGTTCAATTGGCTTTATCGAAGTGCGGCTGAGGTGATTCGAAATTCACGACTAATCGAGGGTTTACTTCATTATTTGAGAAGGGATATTCAACATTCATGTCGGGTTACAATTATAAGTAGATCAAAGGTCCTTTTAACTTTTAATTCTATTGCAAATATGATTGAAGAGCTCAATGGTAACAAGGTAGATTTGTGTCATTTGTTTACAAGTTTAGAACCTATTCCTTAAATTAGGTTAGAATAGATTAGCACGTGTGGGCATGGATTGAGGCTTTGCCCTCACAAGCATAGATAGGGACTTTTTGTCACGTATGGTGAAGATACTTAGCAATGGATGCCTTGTCCGATCAAAAAGGTCGATTTGATCACCACAATTTCTAAATGCTCGTTAAGGATATAACTATATTCTGCTTATAATGGTTGTGGAGATTGATGGGTAACTTTTTCCTCGTACAATTAAACTAAATTAGTCTGTTAGTGATGTGTCATCAAGGAAATGGATAATGGTAGGAGGACCCCATGATCTGCAGGGAGTGAATCTAGAGGTAATGACATCTTATTGGTGGCTTTAACAGGCATTTCTCTGTCCAGCCTCAACAAGTCATTAGAGGATGGCTCAGGGCAGAGTTCAACATCTTAATGACTAAGAGTTTAGACCTTTTGGGCTAAGGATAAAGGAAGGCCTAGTCTTAGGTGCTAAGAAAGGATGGGTTGAGTCTTAGGTTGAGCTTATTAGTGGCCCATTTGGTCAAAAACATAATTAAGAGGCAAACATAGGCTTGGGTATAGGACGAGATTCATTGCTTGTTGGGTCAGTGGAAGTTTATTGTTATCAAAGGCCAACCCTCAAGAAATTATACGCAATTAAAGTAATTCATACACTATAAGCCCTTTGATTTACAACCTAGTAGATAATTTAGGTTCTTTAGGCAAATCAACACAGGCAAGGTTAAATTGAGCCCTTAACCAAGTAATGGATAAGGAAAGGCTAATGATCCCTAATGGATAATTTAGGTTCTTTGGGGACATCGCTAATGATCCTTTGGTGACTCAAGAGGGAGTCATAGGGAGCATTGCATTAGTGCCTGATGCTAATGATGTTGGCGAGCAAAGGAAAGGCTTCTGTACAACAAGTTGGTTTGGCAAAAGGTGGTCATGGAAGGTCTGTGAAGCTTTAAAAAAGGAACTCGATGAGGCATAGGGAGGTGAGTTTCAAGGGTGAGAAAAGGAAAGGAGAAGTTTGGAGTGGATATGGTAGTAAGTCCATTAGTTCGGAGAAAAGGTAAACCAATAGGATAGAAAGTGTAAGGTACAGCAAGTTCTTTGGCAAGGTTAACTTGGTCTAAAAGAAGTCATTTGAGCCCAAACGATAGGGTGTCAACATAAGAGGTTTTATTTAAGGAGAGACAACTTTCTAATAAGATAATTTAATTTTATGATAATACTTCAATATGAGGCAGTACACATTGTTTGACTAGGTTAAATGATAGGTTTAAAAGTTACTGCCAGTGAGGAAACCGCTTATCGTAGGCTGGCAACATTGGAAGGAAATAGGGGAAGCTATTAAGCGTCATCTGGTGCTAAACACATGGTAAGGATTTGTTACTTCATCCATGATCATACGTTGCATGCTAAAGGCTTAGAACAATCTACAAAATGAAAAGTCATCCAACGGTAGACTAGGCAAGTGAATCCTAGTATATTATTTATGTAAGAGACGAAACTTAATAATCCCTCAAAATTGATTATTTTTTCTAGTTAAAATAAAAGTTGCTTATAAATAAATTTATAATCATATAGGTATCATTGTGCCATTAAGACAAATAGCAATTTTAGTAAAAATGTATGTACCAAATTGTCATATTAACTAACAAGTGTTTTAGGAAGAATTATAAATCCTTAAAAATCAACTTGTTAGTTGGTAGTGTGTAGGAAATGATTTTAATACTATTTTGGATATCAATCACAAAGTAAGAGTTTTTAATGATAGTTATACTGTCCAATAGTTCAAATCATTTGTATATTAGACAAAGTTGGTGAATTTATTTATACAGGGAAGCCCATACATACATATGATGTAATTTTTAGGACAATCCATCCATAAGTCACGTGGATAGATTTCTTATTGGGGTCTAATGGTTTGTGGCTTTACCGAATTTAAGGTAGTTAGGTGTTTTTAATTTTCTTTCTAACCATTTAAGGGTTTTTATAGGTATAAATGATAAGAATTAGGAACCTACTCCATTCCAATTTTTTAAACATTGGGGTGATAATAAAAATCTTTAGAAAGCCATTAAAGACTTATAAGTGAACCATTCAGTGAACGGATATTTAGATTTTATGTTGTGTAAATGCATAAGTTCAATTAAATTTTTTTAAAAAACTTAGAGTGTCAAGGATCAAGAGGATATTCAGCAAACATTGAAAGATGCTAAGTTATAAGTTGACTAACTGTTGTTGAAATAAGAGATATAATTATCATCTGTTGAGGAACAAAAGGCATTTATGCAAACACAAATTAATTATTGAAGTAGTCTAAAAAATTGAGAACAAGAGTGATTTTAAAAATCTTGTCTTTATTGGCTCATAGAGGATGACAAAAACACAAAATTCTTCTAACGTTATAAAAACTTGGTTACAAGCATTAAGGTTGGTGACTTAACATTTATTGAGCCCTCGAAGATTAAAGTAGTCATCTTTACCCATTTTTAAGAATTTTTGGATACTTCTTTATCATGCATATAAATGGAAATGGGTTTCTTTTAAAAGTTTAGAAAGGCAAATAATGTGTTTCTTGAAAGCTTATTTATGACATCAAAGGTATAAGAGGCCATCAAGGATTATGGTAACACTAAAGTGCTACCAATTTCATCAAACAATAATGGAACAAGATGTCATGGTATTTATGCAGGACTTTAATGCATATGGATGATTATGTGTTGCTTTAACCTTAACTTTTATGGTTATTCTATTGAAGGTAGATGGTATAATGGCTATGTCTTAGTTTTGTCCAATCTCATTAATAGGTTCAATTTACAAAATTTTAGCTAAAGTATTATTTAGAAAACTAAATGGCGTTAAG
Organism: Ceriops tagal; assembly: GCA_021533255.1. Lineage (NCBI taxonomy): Eukaryota > Viridiplantae > Streptophyta > Magnoliopsida > Malpighiales > Rhizophoraceae > Ceriops > Ceriops tagal. Next base: position 2,387,520 of record CM038600.1, on the reverse strand, counting down.
GAAGGTGGTGATAAAGACTCAATTTGCTTTTTTTAGTTAAGCATAGCATTTTACATGGCATACTCATAACCAATGAGACAATTAGTGAAATGAAAAATATGAAATGAGGGAGGTATTATTATAAAGGTTGACTTTAAAAAGGCATATGACTCAATTAAATGGAGTGATTTAGTGGATGTCTTACAACATATAGGTTTTAATTAACAATGAAGGCAATGGAAAGAAGTGTTTATCTCCACTCTATAGCTATTAATTATGGTGAACGATAGCGCTACATGACCATTTAAGATAGTGCATGGTTTATGCTAAAGGAACCTTCTTTTTCTATTCTTTTTTATCCTTTTCACAAAAAGGTTAAATTCTTTATTTTAAAAAGGGTTAAATCTTAACCTTATTAAAACATGCCTTTAAATAATGAGATTAAACTCATCTATTTATAGTTTGCTAATGATACTATCATCTTTAACAAAGTGAGTAAAGAGTTTATTGTGAACTATAAATAGATTCTCAAATGTTTCTAATGTCGTGTAAGATTATGATTAAACTTAGTCAAGACAATTATGTATAAAATCAAAACAAGTGATACCGAAATTTAGAGACACGTAAGGCTCTGGGGTTATAAAGTCAAATCTTTTCCTTTCAAATATTTTGGGCTCTTTTTAGGCACATATAACCAAATGGAAAACATGCATTTTGTCAAAGGCTAGACAATTAATCCTATTAATATCTTGTTTACACTCTCTACCAATATATTATAAGTCCATGTTTACAATGCCAAAATAGGTAAAACAAAGGTTGAAGAAGTTACAACATTAAATTTTTGGGGGCAAGGAGATACTAGATCATCGACGTATACATCATATGAGTTGGAGTCCTATTTACAATAAGTAGAGTCATGATGGACTGAGAGTTAAAAGATTGCAAGAGAACAATATAAAATTATTAACTAAATGGTTATGAAGCATTGGAAATAAAGAGGATACACTATAGATAAGGATCCTTAAAACAAGATTTAAAGAGCAATAAGTTTAGCCATAGAAATGGTCAATATAGAGTTCATAGATGTCATCAATATAGAAAGGGATATGTTTTGTGTGGCAACAAGAGATAACCCTTATAAAGGGAAATAAATTTCCCTTAATGTATTTAATTGGAGATGGTAAAAAGGTGGATTTTTTGGGTTAATTTTGGATTGTGATGCCTTACTTACCCACCAATTCCCTTATCTTTTCACCCTTGTCACGTAAAAAACTAACTCAATTAGCATATTTGGTAGATAGGTGGAGGGTAAGTGGCGATAAAGTATCCCATGTCATCATTGACTTTTTGATTAGGAAATATAGCTACATAATGCCTTAATAGGCTTGTTATAAACCTAAAAGCTTTCAAGGTAAGCCTAATTTAAAGAGAAAAAAGTGGTAGAGTATTTACTGTACAGTCATTTTTGCAATTTGCTTGATTAATCTCAAGGGAGGTTTGACATAATGTCATCTCAAGTGTAACCCAGTTGGCTTATTTAAAGGTTGAGGTATTTGGATGATAGTTATTAATAGAACAACTTCTTGTTAAGTAGTGCCTTGGACAAATAATTGACGATGGATACCATAATTTGAAATACATGATTAGTAGTGATATATCTAAATTTATTTGTCATTTGTTCTTTTATTATCACTCGGTATAGGCAATCTAGTGTAAATGCTTAGGATGATGGAGTAATTTATGGATGATGTCAAACTTAATATGACAATTACGAGATATATGATACAAGTTAAATCAAGGTTATCGATTAAGGGAGATATGGATGATGGGGTTTTATACTATTGTTTGATCAATGTGGTTGGTATGAAATTAAGGGATTTTTACCAATAAGCTTTTTTGATTAACAAGGTATACAATCTAATTTGTTTCAAAGTGTAGTGATAAGTGAAAACTAAATGACCTCATTTCAACTTCTTGATGGAAGATTTTCTGTTCAACTTGCACGACATCAAATCGATGAGGATAGTTATATCGCATCTTTCAAATCTTGTATTGAAGGCGTCTCCCAAGGGTATCATCAAATTTAATATAAATGTAACTATAACAAGGTCGTTAAGGTGGTAGGCATAAAAGGGTAATGAGAGGTAAGACCAAGAAAGTGATATTTCTATTCTCAAAGGTAATGATTGTATCTAGTATTAATAAGGCAGAATTGTTAGTAATTTCAGAGGCAATAAAATTATGGAGTTAGTAACTAAAGTAAGAAACATTCCACTTAATTATTAAGAGTAACTCTAGCACTACAATCTTATAGATCAACAATAAGATTGAAAGACCCTAAAAACTTCGTCCATTTTTAAGAATATTTATGACAAAACTACAAATTAAGGTTCTTTTATCTTTCAGTCATTTAAATGTAATTTCTTTACTAGTGTGTTGGAAAAAATAAAGAAGAGTGAAACGTTTGAATTTTGTGGCATGGGTGTGATCGAAGGAATGTATTATTAGAAGTACATAGTAGTTAAAAAATTTTATATTTATTGATAAAATTGCTTAAGAGTCATTTTAAAAAATTAGCTCTATACTTTTCTTCTTTTTCAAAAAAAAAAAAATTATAACAGCAAGTGATGATTAATATACAATGAAAATATTTTTAATAATAATATCTTAATTACTTAAATATTTTCTTTTATCTCTAATAATTTTTTAAATTCTATTTTGAGAAATCTTATAATTTATCATTATCTAAATCTTTTTAAATAAATAAAATTGATTTAAAAATGAGATAGCCTACCAACTTTTTTTTTTCTTTTAATTGAAGAGATGTTATAATCCAAATAACAATAATAATAATGATTTTATTATGTTTATAAATGTTACTTTTTTAAACAATAATTCATCCCACTTAAAACATTAATAAAACTTACTAGTTAGTCATTTTAATATTTAACAATAATATACAATATCATTTTAATCAAATGTTATAATTTTATTTTATTCATTAATAAATGCAATTAATAATAACAATAAGCAACAATAATTGTTAACATCAATTCCTAATAATAATTAATAACAAGTAAATCAAACATTCATTTAGTTCTTATATGTATTGTCGAAAAATATTAACACACCTTTAGTTGGATGCAGGTTGAAAAACAAAATGAATAAATATGCTTGGGATCATTAGACTAATATTAACCAGTCATATTAATCATAACGTTACACTTGGTACAAACATGTTTAAAGATAATAGATAAGTAATAACAAAAGCGTATTTAAATAATTTTCTGAATAAATAATTTCTATCACTATATACATCCGCAATCCAAAAAAAAAAATTACTGATTAATTTTCTAGCTGCCATGATCATATATAGTAACAAAATCATAATAGAGTTAACTTTCATATAAGCATTTATCCCCTTAATTTCCATATAAGCTTTTATACCTTTATATTCATAAGAAATTTGCGAAATTCTCCCATTCGAAATCTAGCATCAATAACTAAGGATTTGATTCATTTAAATCCATAGCTTGTTTTAAAAAAATTGAAAAGAAAATATTGCCATAATATAAATCAAACAACATTATATGCAACTTTAAAATGTTGTTTACCATTTATTGGGCTCTTTGTAGGTTATACCATTTCAAATGAGCGTAGCATTGGAAGAATGGTAAATTAGGTATAGTCCTTGTGACTGGAGGAGAACATTGAGCAATGCCAATGATACAAAACGAAAATTAAAAAAAAATAACAAAGAAAAAAGAAAAAACATGAACAATTAGTAACTCACAGTTGAAGAACAATCGATTCTCTCCTTCACCTGTGAATACAAAAATTTACAGACGGTTGTAATTTAACCCAAAGTAAATATATTAGATCAAGGAATAAAAAAAAAAAAAAAGAAGGGAAATATGGCTTCTAAAATTACAGGAGATAGTAGCACGGGTACGGATGTCACTAAAGCTGATTCTAGTTCAACGATGATTCCGACAAAACATAAAAAGAGAGTCCAAAAGAAATTAGAATTATTAAAAAGAACATAAAATTCTGCTTTAAAAAAAAAGATATTTCCTTTATTTAATTTTTCAAAGTATGAATTTCATAACGTGTATTTTTATTATTGTAATTACGACTAGATATTACAATGATGCTATGTGTATGGTAACTCCAACATAAAATAACTCATGTTGGGGTGGAGGAATGTTTGTTATATATGTTTCAAAACATATTATTTTTCCTTTTATAATTTTCTAATCATTAATATTAGTTTTAGTTTCTTTAATTCTTAAATATATTTTCCTTTTTTTTTTTTTTGGCCGGTGCATTCGTAGAATAATTTTATATATTCTTCCAACCTAATTAGCATTGGTGAACGAGTCAATCGTCATTGCATATAAGAGAAGCATACACACATTTCCAGTGGCTCCCTCAGACCTTTCTTGCCCCACCCACTTCCTTCCCCCATTTTTTTTTTTTTCTTTGGCGTGTACTTTACATGGTAGACGCAATAACGTGCACACAAGGTGCAAAACCACAACAACCTAATCCCAAGAACACCTTTGATTTCAAGAGAAGCCCAGATGTCCTTTGCTCCTTTCTTTCTTCAAAAATTTGTATTCTTTACCTTTACGAATAAGTAACTGCTACCCTCCTCTTTCCCTTGTATACACTAATAAAATCCACACCTACCTATCCAACAATCCTCAGGAACTTCTCATTTCTTTGAGAGAGGGAGAAAAAATAAAATAAAAGAAAAGAAAAGAGATATTCACCATGACCATTGGTCTTATCCTCTCTCTAATGACCCTTCTGTTGGTGCACACAGAATCCATTAGCAGAGATGATTTTCCAGCTGGATTCACTTTTGGAACAGCTTCTTCAGCCTACCAGGTGAAGTATCTACTCTGCTTTTGCACGAGCATGTTTTGAAATGCACTGGCTTTGGATTGATCAGCAGTGCAGGATAAGAGTAATTTATTATGATTAGGTGATTATTTGTGTTGTAGTTTGAAGGAGCCGTCAATGAAGGAAACAAGGGAGCTAGCATATGGGATACCTTCATAAGGCAGCCTGGTAAGGATCATACTTGAGGCAAATTCAATATATAGCCAAAAACCATCATGGGAAACAAAACGATCATATGGTGAAAGTAATGGAGGTTGATCAATGATCATACCCGAGTCCATGTATTTCAGCAGGGAGGATACTGGACTTCAGCAATGCAGATGTAGCTGTTGATCAATATCACAGATTTAAGGTAAGTGAACTAACAGATGTGCTTGGACCTTATATGTGGCTTCAAAAAAAAAAAAAATTGCTGTAATTGCTGTTATTGATTCAAATCTTCATTTTTGCAACTCCTTGTTTCGGTTTGTCAAAACCCTAACACATGACGTGCTGGTTTATTGGGCCAAAAAGTGTGCACAAGGCACCGTTCACGAAAAAATAAAGAGAACGGATTTTAATTCGTGTCTTTTTTGATAAGATTTTGATACTACATTAAAAAAATAATTGATCTAAAATTTTAAAGTGATGGATGAAAACTAATCACATATTAAATTATAATAATGCGGTTCATGTTCCTTGCTTGTTGTGTAAGGCAACTTCACCTTGAGGCTCGTTGAAAGGGGACGATTACAAAACTTTTTGAAAGAGTAGCAGATCAACTTGTGCACTGATTTTGACTAGTCACCGAAGAATGTGTAAATCAATTGGATGAAAATTCTCAATTAAACCAATTCATGTACTAATACATATAGATAAGGATATGGAGACGAGGATAATTGTGATGTGTCACCAACTCAAAGAAATGCAAAGGATCCCAAGTAAAACACAACTAGAAGAGATTAAAAAACGTCATATGCCAATAAGGATTTGTCTTAGTTGTCTCTCACAGAATTAGGAATAAAACCTATGAATTTTTACAGGATGATATAGGCTTGATGAAGGAATTGGGGATGGATGCATACAGATTCTCCATATCTTGGCCAAGAATTTTTCCAAGTAAGTCAATTTCAAAGAGCTTTAATCATATTCTTTTGCTGAGTATCTTTTTAAATTGTCAAGAGTTTCAATCATAATCTTTTAACAGATGGAACCGGGGAGCCAAATCAAGAAGGAATAAATCACTACAACAGCCTCATAGATGCTTTATTGGATAAAGGTTACTCAGTTATCCATGCCTTGTAGTTCAGATTCTTTGCGGGACAAGGGAAAAAAATTATTTATATATATATACACAATATTGTTGAAGTATTAGCTGTTGTTTCCATTCAGGAATCCAGCCTTATGTAACTCTATACCATTGGGATCTTCCACAAATGCTTCAAGATAAATATGATGGATGGTTGAGCAGACAAATAGTGTAAGTATATTGGAACTGAATGCAACACTTTTGGCTACGAAAATATAGCTTTAAGAAAAAAAATGGATCACTTACAGAGAGGACTTTGAGCATTATGCATTCACCTGCTTCCAAGCATTTGGTGATAGAGTGAAACACTGGATCACCTTCAATGAACCTCACGGTTTTGCAATCCAAGGCTATGATACAGGAATCCAAGCTCCTGGGAGGTGCTCTATTCTTGGCCATATACTTTGTAAAACTGGGAATTCATCTAGTGAACCTTACATTGCAGCTCACCATATCCTCTTGTCGCACGCAGCTGCATACCATTGTTATCAGTCAAAGTTTAAGGTACTTCCTTGCTCAAACGTAGTCGTCTGCCACCAGACATCTTGATCCAACTATAAAATTGAATAAGCCTGACAGAAGATATTGGCCTTCTACCAATTTGTTGGGTCTTCTAGGAACTACAAGGAGGTCATATTGGAATAGCATTGGATTCCAAGTGGTATGAACCACTCTCTGATGCTGATGAGGACAAAGATGCAGCGAGGAGAGCAATGGAGTTTTCAATTGGATGGTAAATAGTAGATGCCTTAGATTCGTGACGTTTCAGAAGGGTATACATACATTTACCTCCCTAACAGTCCTGAAGTGAACCAGGTTCCTCAATCCACTTTTCTTTGGCGAATATCCTCTTTCAATGAGAAGGCTTGTAAGTGCAAGGCTTCCCGAAATCTCCCCAAAGAGGTCAAAATTCTTAGCGGGGTCCTTGGATTTTGTTGGCCTAAATCATTATACAGCATTGTATGTCCGGAACGACAGGACTCGCATTCGGAAACTAGTATTGCAGGATGCATATTCTGACGCTGCTGTGATCACGACCCGTAAGCTACCAAAAAGCCCGATCTTTTACTCCTGAAGAAAGGTGCATAGCCGAAAAATTGACTGATGATCTTTACAATGTTCTCAATTGCAGCTCATCGGCACGGCATTGCCATTGGAGAACGAGTATGTCACTAACCAACCTAATAAGCAATAAGATCTTGTCATGTGTATTGATATGAAAATCAGCTCAGTGGCAATTGCTTCACAGGCAGCTTCCCGCTGGCTACACATAGTACCATGGGGCATTCATAAATTGGCCAACTATTTGAAAGATAACTATGGGAATCCACCGGTGATTATAACAGAAAATGGTACGTATGTCGAGGCTTCAAAATGAGCAAAAACAAGCTCAAAAATTTGAATCATGAGATAACCTTCTTCATCATTGCAGGCATGGATGATCTAAATATGCCATTCATGCCTCTAGACAAGGCATTAAAGGATGAGAAAAGGATAGAATATCACACAGACTACCTTTCAAACCTTTCTGCAGCCATAAGGTAATTAGCAAGTGTCTTGACTTCCCCAATGAATCCTTCAATTTCTGGCCTCAGGGCATTTCTGCCACCTTAACCAGAAAATTGAACTTAAAACCAATATGACAGGCACGACAACTGCAATGTACGTGGCTACTTTGTTTGGTCTTTGCTTGACAACTGGGAATGGAATTCTGGCTACACCGTCCGATTTGGACTCCATTTCGTTGATTACAACAATAATCTCACCAGGATACCAAAAGCTTCGGCTAACTGGTTCAACAGGCTACTGAGGCCACAGGTATATCTGCAGAGGCAGTTTTGGTAATTACTAACAGATGCGTACCAGGAAGTCATAAACACATTGTACCATGTGTAAATGAATAGCGAAAGAGTGGAAATTAGAACATGCAGTGAAAGTAGGTGTTACTAATACAAGAAATATATGGTTGTGGGGGCTTAATATGCGCAATAGCTTAAAATTTTGGATTATATGACTTTTTAACATGATATTAAAAATTTTATGAAAAAATAAAAGGTTTTGAGTTAAAATCACAATTTCTCGTGGCAATGAGAGGGAGCCAAAAAAATAAAAATAAAATCTGCCTATTATTTTTTATGGTTCTTCAAAAGGATTTGGTGGAGACAATTGCTACTCTCAGCTAAATTTAGCTTATTCCTGGATGAGAGAATATAGAAGGAAAAACAAAAAAAAAGCCCACTTGATTAAAACTAAAAGAAAATGCAAATGGCAGGCAGGAGAAAAATAATATCACATTCTCACGAATATCCCCAGCTGTATGCTTTGAATACAAAAACCTCATTCTGAAATTTTTTCTTAGTAATCTTTACAAAAAAAAAAAAAACTCAATAATAACTTTTTTCATTTTCACTTTGAGTGTCCCCTAAAAAGCATATAATTTTACCACGAATTACAGTCAGACGTGCCAGACTAGTCATTTAAATACTAGAGGATTGGCCAAAATTTTTCCAAAAGGGTTGAGCCAGAATTCTCATTCCGTAATGAAATGCGCTGTAAGTCGGTGTCTATTTTGCATACATTAAGTGTATCTCTACAGTAGAATTTATTTCTAATTTATTTCTAAGTTGTGACGTGAAAAATAAAATAAAATAGTCTCTTGTTGAACAAATAAGCACACAGATACGACCCAAATACATCTATAAGATATATATGTATGTATATTTTAAACATTTTTAATAATATTAATATTTTTAAACTCATAATTTATGATAATCATTATATTATTTTATGTTATAATTAGCATTTCGTCCAAAATTATATATATATAATCGAACATAATATTTAACTATAATTTAAAGTAATCAACATAATTAATAAAATAAAAATAAACACATCCTAAACCCATAACAGACGAGTTTTGAATGAATATCTTCACCATGTACACACAACATATTATATTTATCAAAATATTAATTAATTAACAACGTCATCATGTAATAAGTACAATATTTAAATTAATGTGAATACTTCAAGCAACTAGGAAGACTCCAACAACAACCAAACAAAACTACAAAAACTCCTAGCATTTAACTCATAACGACGACTCCCCGTGAAGATCAGAGTGTCCAGCACGGCAGATAAGATTGACAGATGAAATATACTGATGCCCAAAGAGAGTAGCAAAACTAACCACTGCCTAATTAAAACAAGCTGATAATGTACACAAGCAAAAGTGCAAATAAGAAAAGCTATTTATTAGGATTTATCTCATTCGAAAAGTCTTTTTTGAGTTTGTAGACTCGGCAAATTTACAGTCACATTGCCAAATGATTCCTAAACTCGCTTCATTATCACCACCATTATCACCATCATTGCCAATGCCATTAAAGATGCTCCCACGGTTTTGTCCATGGAACTGCGCCTTGCGTCAGAAGCTGCAGAACTGTTCTCTGCGGATGAAGCACCAAATATGTTCTGAAAAAAGGCAGTGACATTGCTCACCATCTCAACCACCCTTTGCTTGATGTTCTCGAAAAAATCCCCGAAACCATTTTCAGACTTTCCAGTTTCATCTTGACTTTCATTGTCAGACACTTCAGTAACCTTGCTTTGAGATTCATGATCCTTGAAGCCCCCATCTGCATTGGTTCATTTTGGTTTAGAATAATATATTGTGAAGGAGCCAACTAATAAGATTATGTTTTAAGAAAACACAGAATAAACTGAATTAGAAGAGAAACACAAAAGTTACTCGTCTTGTAGGTCTGGATGAATTTTGTGAGCTCATCATTTTCCAAAACAGCATCCCAGACATTTGGATCAGAGGCAATGGAGGCAACAACGTCCTGGGTATAAAAAACCAATCAGCAGGTTCAGTTAACAATATGCAAATTTACTCATCATTCATTATAACTGAAATAATCAAAGCCCTTTCTCTCTCTCTCTCTCTCTCTCACACACACACAATCACACAAAATTTTACAGTCAAGCCTGTACAGTCTTTATTAGTCGATTTAAGAAACAGCAAAAAATGTCTCAACACAAGCGAGAAAGATTCAGCACATTATCCAGCTGTCAACAATCGCATATGCTGGTGGCAATTTGGGTTCAAGCCTGAGCCTGACTATCAACAACTCCATATGCTGATGCCATTTTCATTTTGTCAACTTACAGAAAGAACCACATAACTGCTACACAAACCTGAGTTAAACAGCCGGCTAAAATTTATTAATTTCAATAGTTGCTTAGCATCACAGTTCAACCCAAAGCATGGAGATTAGCTTCCGTGGAGAAGCACCCAACATACTACATTCCTCACCCACACCCCCCCCCCAAAAATAAACACCCCACAGGCTTGCACATGGAAAGGGCATCACGGAGCTTTGAATTTCCATCATGGAAAAACTTTCTATATTCATTCAGATGATGCAAAATAGTCAAATTTTCAGCGAGAATTGCCAATGAAGAGGGAGTTGGAGGTTTATAAGAACCTGAGCTCCAGGACTTTCATGGAGCAATGCAAATGCCCTTATAGCATAATTTGGCACAGAGGCAGCTGTTGGCTCAGCAATAATACAACTATTAGTCTCCAAATGGTCAGAATTACTAGGCAAGCAGTGGCTGGACACCTGACCGAGTCCAAATGAAACATCAGTTCCCTTGTCAGTAGGAGATAAGAGATACACCCTGGAGACATCATGTTGATAGCAGTAAGGAAGATGGTGAAGTTCAACAAAATAAAAATGATATTATATTCATAATAAAATCTGAATTAGGTAACAGCAAAATAGGATTAGTTGCACCCTTAGGAACAAAACTGAATCCAAAAACAACAAGCCTAAGTTACAAAAACATAACACTTTTTTTTTGGGGGGGGGGGGGGAAGGAGTGACAGTAAAATAGAAGGGAAAAAAGGTTGATCACCAAGTAAGGCATTCTCTGAAAGAAGGAAACTGTTGTGGATTACCATGTAAATCCACCTGCTCGGGTTCAACTATACATTAAGTTCATCATTGCCACTTACAAGCCAGAATAAAGGATGAGGATTGTGTTAATTGACCAACTAGCCAAATTTTTTTAACACGTAAAATGAAGATGTAAGATTGGAGTGTTGTGAGACCACAAAATTCCCATGGAGTGAAGGGTGAATTCTATTGAATAACAATTAGGTCAATGATGTTGTGTTGCAGCGAGTGTTGGACTCTGAAAAAATAACATATCCAAAAATAATTTTATTGAATAACAATTAGGTTAGCGATGTTGTACTGTAGATCCAAGAGAATAAGAGTAGTGGACATAACAATACTTATACACATTCATGACCACACTAGGAATAAAAATGGATAATCCCAGTACACAATGCTCCCAATTTAGAAATAACCAAATAACAAATTAATGTAGGTGTAGGTGTAGCACTAATTTGAGATAAGCAGATGGACTGACATTCATGTTGGCTTTTGGAAATGTCCAATGTAAACCTGCGAATACCCCAATTAAAATGTGACCAAATCTAGGTGAATAGGAAAAAGGTAGGGAGAGAATGACAAATATTAGTTAAGAATCTTTAGTTAACAAGATCTCAAAACAAACTTAATTTACAATAAAACGAAATAATGAGAAAAATTCATGAAACTGAACCCAAGTAAATTTGGGATAAAAGTTTGGCTGTTGTTTTGTTTCGTCATGTAAGTGGAAAGACAAAACACAAGCACACACATCCGGACAGAGAGAGATCTCCAGGAATGACCAAGGCATTGATGTCAACATGCCTTGGGAAATTTCTGGTGGTCGTGCAATGCATACCCAAGATCCACATCAGACCACAGAAGCTACCTTAACAGGGAAGCCACATCTAGAGATAAATGCGATAAATGATTGAACGGTATAATCAAACCAAACAAATCAAATACAACAGAGATAACAGAAAAATGACACGGTAAGGAGAAGAAAAATCTACTTAATTCCAGTCTAAAAGTAGACTTTAAAGGGCAACAAAAGTATGCGCACGTAAATCTGCAGATCAATCAGCCACTCCAATTCAAACAGATACTAGAAAAAGGCTTCAACATTATATCTTTACTCTGAGAGCAGGGACGCAGTAGAAAACTAATAATGGCTCTGGTTCCTAAAAATGGGAATTGTTGAATAACTCGCTTTAGAATCCAAAGTTAGAGCTGAGTACGAAAAAAAAAACAATGAAAACAAGAAAAAGTGATTTGAATTCGAGTAGAAGTGTGAATACCTCTCCAGTGCGTCCTTCAGCTCACTGGTGGCGTCCTTCGCCTCCTGCAGGCTCGGCGCGCCACCGAATACGACTCTCGGCATCGGCTTTCCGGCATCGAGCAACAGATCCTCCTCACCGCCGGCAAACTCCCACTCGTTCAGCTCCCGCGAGGGACTCTGAACCGCGGTTGCCACCTCGGTCTTCCCGCTCTGGGAAATTGCAGCCGAGACGGGGCGCGAGGCGTTGCGCACCGAGTGCTCGGCCGGCGGGGTGACGGACGATACGCCGCCACGGGTGCAGGCACGGACCACGCCGATCCCGGCGACCTTTGCAGCGGCCCTCGCTGCCGCTCCTCCTCCTCCCATAGCCGCCGGGGAAGGGGGCAGATTTTTTTTCTTAATATTTATGGAAATTGGTGATAAGGTGGGATCGGGAGATTTTTAAGGCGGTGTTGTGCTGGAGGAGTTTACGGCTTTTATTGATATACGTTTTTTAAATGACACGACGCGTCCCTTTGGTTGGGTGGACATGCCTTTTCTAATTTTTTTTTTTTTTATCTTGTCAGAACTCATGTTTATCCATGGTTACTTTCTGAAAAAATAAAAATAAAAAAAAAAAGAAAAGAAAAAGTTGACAGTCAATTAGAAAATACAACCGGCGTTAATTGATAAAAAAATAAATTTAAATATCTAAATATATAATTTTAAATTTATTAATATTAAAACTAAATATGAAAAATCTCTTAAATTTAATACTTTTTAAGAAATAATTTATTATATAAAAGTTAAATGAAAATAATTTATTATGAATATTAAAATAATTTATTTTTTAATAAATTAAATAATACAAATTATATTAATTTATTTTATCAAATATTTATTAGATAATAACCCGTCAGCACATTAAGAGAATAGAGAGATAAAGAAATATATATTTTATTTTATTTTATTAAATTTTTATTCTTAATTACATAGACGAGGAGTAATATTTTAAATGCTAAAAAACAGCGAATCGGGCTGGCATGGCATGTCCCTTTTCTAGATAACTTTGCCTGGTTCTTAAGTTCTTTATTTTGAACTTCTCTTTTTATTTAATCTTCTTTTATCTATGATTAAAATATCATAAATAATTTAATTTATTTTTTACAAGTTTAGAAAAGCACGATTATGTTTAGTAGAGTCGTATTCAACTTAAACTGCCTAATATCATAAAAATAAAATTTAAAAACACTAACACAAAAAAATTAATTTAAATAATAATTTTTATTAATTAAAATGAACATCTTAAATAAATAAAACAACTTATAAAAAAATACTAATATAAATAAATAATTTAATATTCAAGAACAATTATATTTTACTTACAAATTAATCTTATATGCGTCCAATTATAAAAGTAAATTCTTCTTAATTAGAATAGATAAAATAAAAAATATAATAATTTATTAATTATAATACAAATGATCAAAAAATAATTAGTAGGTACAATTTTTTATTTTTATAATATAAAAAACATTATTCATATTTTTTTCATAGGATGATTAATAATATTTATTAATTGAGTTGATTTTAAATGAATTTTAGGTTATTAATTTTTCAACAAAAAATAAATTATTATTATTTTTATCCATTTCTTTTCTAATTCTTTTTATCTTTTCTTTTCTCTTTCTTTTTTTCTTTGTTTTTTATTTACTGCCTTTCTAAACATGCCCCCTATTTATGCATCTCTCTCTTATTTAAATCCAAAATCTCTTTCTCTCTCTCTATCTTTACACCCACTATTCCTCTAACCATTTTTCATGTTTAAAGTTTAGAAACATTCCAATCACAAATTTTAGGTATCATTTTTAATAGGGGAAGCCAAGATTTAGCTTCAAAAAAATTTTTCTATTTATTTCTTAATTAGCAATGGTAAAAAGAGGATGGCTGCCATTGATAGCAAGGCATTACTAGCCTTCAGCCGATGTATGAGTAACACCAATGGATATATCATCACTTATTGAGTTAACCAATGTTGATTTCATATAACAATAACACTTAAAAATGGTTTTTGAACGGGGAGGAGTAGGCAATGATGATAGGCTTCCAACCTACAATTATCACTTCCCCATGCTCCAATTAATGCATGAAGGGCACAGTTGGATAGATTGCCACACAACATGTCGAACAATGCTAGCTCAAACGAAAATCGCAATAAGTAGCGACATAATAGTAGACCTCAAACTTTTGTTGGTTCGTGTGTTTCCTAACCTCTTCTCAATATGTGATTATTAAAAATATGTAAATCAGCATTAGAGGACTCTCGCCATCGTCCTTATGGTGTTTTCCAATGATGTTGGCAATTATGCAAGAAAGGCTCCAACAAGAGTTCGTACATTCATCTTTTTTACCCTTTCTTTTGTGGCTTTTTTAATTTGATTTTTATGGTTATCAATTCTGCAAAAGAACAAGAAAAAAAAAAAGATCAATGTGCTAACCTATAATTCTTTAAGTGCAAAGGGCTCATGTGGGCTTTATTTTTTCAATGAACAAAGTAATAATACTCAAGATAAATCTCTCTTTAGCGACTTTTTGGGTATTGGATATGTGTTCAAGTATTTGATATATTAGTGCTATATTGTTTATAAGTATATTTATGTCTCAATTTGTTGATTATGGTTATTTTAACTAAATAAATAAATTATTCAATAACCATCGATGGGTGGAACAATACTTATGATTGGATATTTAACCATTAATGTTTGGTTCTTATTTTGTTCCTTGGCCTAATCATGGTTTTAGGCTCAATTTGGATCATCTTATGGGTGATTATGTCTTTGAATTTATGGTTTAACTATTACTACGATAAGTTGCTAGTTTGCTAAAGAACATTCACTATATTGGATACTAGAAGCTAAAATTTAAGATAGATTAGTTTATTTTTTGGCTTTAATTAACTATATTGTGTGGAAATCATAAGTTTGACGAAAGATCTATACAATGTTTAGTAAAAATGAAAGAAAAACTTAAAAGGCTTTATAATTTTGTTATGGATACCTTTGTTCCCACCATTGTTGGTTTAAAGGAGTTAGTTCTCCTCTTAGGTTGAAACATTTTTTGGGTGTTGTGTAATGTTATTAGGTTGAAACATTTTTTTGGGTGTTTTGTGTTATTATCACTTTTATTATTTTTGTCTTTTCCTTAGTTGCCTTAAATATCCTCACTCTTATTCTCTTGCATAAATATCTTGGCTCCTAAATCCCTTTAACTATTATATCTCTTAATGAACTCTTTCTTTTCTTATTGGTTACCCTTTTTTTTGTTTTTTTACTCTTGATGCTCCCATTTGTGGTTTTAGTCGTTTATGTTAGCTCACTGATTTCATGCAAAAAAAGGCCCGCTTTTATAAATAAGCTTGCTTGATTTCCATTGGCAATCTTTGTTGCGTTTTACTGAACCATTCAAATTGATTTATCCTTTTACACATATATAATATTTTATAAATT
Source organism: Ceriops tagal (assembly GCA_021533255.1). Lineage (NCBI taxonomy): Eukaryota > Viridiplantae > Streptophyta > Magnoliopsida > Malpighiales > Rhizophoraceae > Ceriops > Ceriops tagal. The sequence goes on along the minus strand of CM038600.1, from coordinate 2,371,638 downwards.
GTTGACCTCCAAAATTTATATTTAAATTAAGTCGTTCACCTGTAAAAAAAAAAAAAAAAAACTAATATTACTGTACCTAAATACTTAATCTAAGTTTTTTTCAAAATAAGAAGACTCCCTTTAATGATGCAACTTATTTTTAAAATTAATATTTTTAACTTTGAGTTTAATACAAAGACTAAAAGACTTTTGGATATTTTCCTTTTAAGGAAAAAATATACTTTGTATATTGTACATTAAACTTTATAAATTAATTTGCAATAATCTTTTTTTTATTTTTACCCCTTTTTTCTCTTTTTTATTGTTTTTGATACCTAAATAAATAATTCATCATCCAAGAGCAATTATATTTAATTTACAAATTAATCTTATATGCGTCTAATTATGAAAATAAACGAGCATAAAATTTCTCTTAATTAGAATAGATAAAATAAAAATATAATATTTTATTAACTATAATACAATTGATCAATAAATAATTAATAGGTATTATTTTTTATCTTTATAACTAATAGAATAATTAATAATTTTTATTAATTAAGTTAATTTAAACTGAATTTTAGGTCAGTAATTTTTCAACGAAAGAGAAATTATTTTTTTTTTTAAGTCAAACACTCCCTGGCCGACCAATTGGATACCGTGTCAAATTACGTAGAAAAAAACACTGGGGCCCTGTTCTTCCAGCCTTCCACGCAACCATCCTAGCTTTAACCAAGCAATTAGATGTGAAATCATAATTAAATTACTTTAGAGGCAATTAGTAACAACACTTCACTAAGCCTATGCCCGAAGCAATGAAGCAGTTCTTAAGCCCATTCCTGTTCGGATCATATCTTGGGTCTGGGTCTCATCCAAACAAATCCATTTCTAAAGCTCACGACAAGCCGAGTTGAATCTTAGTTGGTGAAATTGTTTTTTTCTTTCTTTTTCTTTTTTTTTTGATTGATGAATTGAAAGAGGGAATTGATGGCAGGAAGTGCAAAATAAAATAAAATAAAAACAGTAAAGTTTTGGATTTCAAGGGCATAAACAAACAAATATAAACAAAGTATATGTGGAGGAATGACATTTAGTCGAAGATCCCCCCCCCCCCACCCCAAGAGGGTGATGATAAACTTCAGGCAAACAACTACATGTTGAATGAAGCAGCCATGCACATTGGCACCTCATTGCCTATTTTTTGGACAGAACGGATCAAAGAAACACAATAATGAAGGGCACGCACTTTACTTTAAGCCAGAATTGGTGGACCGTGAAACATCTGTAGCTGACCAAAGATGCAACACACTTTGAGCAAAAGCTAAATGGAATTTATAACAAATTGCAAAAAAAAAAAAAAACAAAAAAGAAGAGCTTTCACATGAGAGAAGAATGAAATGACGGTTGCACTTGCACACAAGCGCATTTGATTTGATATAAGAAAGTGAACTTCATTTTCATCATGGGTGACGAGCTCAAATTTAAGTAAGAAAATTGTTAATCTGATTAACTTAAAAAGACGAATTGACTTAATATTATATGTTAGAAAATAAAAATTTTAAATGAAATATAATTTTTTAAAATGAGTAATTGAAGATAATCAATTGGTTATATTTACAAAAATAATAATAATAATAGTAATAAATATAACAAACACCTTATTTAAAACATTACTCTAAACTAAATTTTAATAAAAAATGATACATATTTTCAAAATTTGTTTGGGTTATAATCAAATAGTGTTTAAAAGAAATTCATATTTTATTTGTGTCTGTGCATATCTCAGAAATTTGTTACTCATAAAAAATTAGAGAAATTTTGTTTACGCTTAGAAGCCTTTTGCCATTCATACCCTACATGTTTGCAATGATTAGTTTTTTTTTTTTTTTTTTTTTTTTGTGTGTGTTTTACGATATAAAAATTTCCCATGATTACTATTGAATATAAAAAACAAAATAAAGAAAAAAAAATTTCCATCTTACAAGCCAATAAACACGAAAGGACAAAAGGCACGCAAACACCCGAAATCAGATGCCGATCGCAAAAGAAACAGAGAAACTAAACACAACAACGGTGAAGATGAGGTATATCAAAATTTTCCCTATACTATAATTAATATGAAATTTTTAAAGAAAAAAATAAATTTAAATGTTTTTTCTCTAAAAAAAATAAAAAGTAGAATTTAATTTTTTTAAGAAATTATTTTTTGTTTTATTTTCTTTATTTATAAGCATTTACATTATACAAATTTTAAACATGTGAAAATTATTAATGTGAATTAAATAAACTATCATATATGTTATATCATAATTAAGTAAATTAAATAAATAAGATGTATAATAACATCTCAATTTTACTAAAATATTAAAAAATTACAAACTAATTATTGTGTTAATATTAATAACAATAAATTATAAAAAATTAAATTTAAATGAAATACTTACGTATTTTTAAAATTAAATACATACTATCACGTAAATGATTCATCAATTTTTCTCTCAATTTTGAAAATATATATTTATGCATGAAATTTCTTTTTTATCCAGACGTATTAATTATAATATTCAAACTCCAGAATTCAATGCTAACCAAGCAATTTCACTAGGATTATTAGTCTATAAATTATGCCATCTGACGACTCAAAGAACTAATTTTCACATTACTATAATTTTAATTTAACAGACGGGTATTGGGGACGTAAATTTTGGTACAGATTTTTGTTATTGATATTAATTATTAATGGTAATGATAATATCAGGCGCATTTTCCCTTGGTCTAATCTGATGGCCAAAAACGGGGAAAAAAGTTGCCATTGCCGAAGCAAAAGCCAAAAAAAAAAAAAAAAAGAGGGTCTACAAGGGAGGCCCAAGTTACAATGGTGGAGCCCTACATTGCACGGTCCACGAGGTGGCCTGACCCCACCGTGGGGATGGCCCACAATTCCCGCGTAAAATAAAAGCTCCCCTAAATGGTGGGCTTCTCCCCCGGGGGAGACTCTACTGTCAAAGTGCCAATAAAGGCAGGCCTAATTAATTTAAGAATTTGCTAATAATTTCTCAAACAGAAAAAAACGAAAAAAAAAAAAAAAAGAAATTGTCTGTACAACACCACACAATTCACACCCGCTGTATCTAAGGCCTGCTGGTATCAAAACAAATAAAGTAATTAAAATAATAATAATATATTATTATTATTATTATTATTATTATTATTGTGTGAATTATTATAAAGATGAGGAGACATTTGAACCATTTGATCTTTGGCATTGCTCTTATCCCATACTTTTCAATTTAAAATAGCATAAGAACAAAGGAGAATGAGCAGTAGATATGAAATCACAACTTCTAAACTTTGATTAGGACATCGGATTCCAGAAAATGGCACCTCTTAACGGATCCCACCAAACCCAAAACCCTCCGATCTAATGGTAATAACAACCCTACATTCCACTCAACACTCTAGGATTACAAAAGCAGCTAACTCAAGATGACTACATGGCGTTTTTTTTTTTTTTTTGGTGCAGATAGAGACAACAGGTGAAATAAGGTGGCAGCTTCTATCTCATGCCTTCAATTCCTTTCTCCCTTCTCACCTTGCTCCTCAACTCACCTGCAGGAATCACATGATTAGACCCCAAAAGTTTTTTCTTTTTTTTTCGAAGAAAATAAGCCAAAAATTAAAATTTATGGGGTTCAGGAAAAGGTGACATTCACGGGAAATTTCATAATTTCCCCGGGGGAGTTGCGGATATTTTCAGAAAGATGTCAAGGAGAACAAACATCCAAAATACGGAAGCAAACAAAGAAAAAGAAAAAGGAAACAGACTCTGTCCACTCTATCGTAATCAGTTTCTGAGACAACCAGTGAATGTAAACTGAGAACTTACACTGTCCAACTTCAGACATAATGACAGAGATTAAAAACCCAAAACCGTTTGCTACACCCCAACTTGCAAATTAACCCGAAGGAAAAAGAGGCACTCAAAAAAAAAAAAGAATGCAAAAATACAAGAAAAGAACAATCTTCAAGGTTATTAACAAAATTTAAGGTGATCAAGTGGGGGGCTTTTAGGAAAAATAGACGTACCTCGAGGCTTGCAATCAGGTGGAACTTCAAAGAGTGACAGAGAAAGTTGCTTATGTGCAACCCCGATGTCAAACAATATAAGGCCTGATCCTGGGTCGTTAACAATGATATCTTTCACTGGTAGCCAAAGAAAGAGCTCTTCTTGGGACAATCCGACAACTCCTATGAGGCTGCCATAGCTGAGATTAGCCCTCACTACACTGTCAAAGAAGACCCTGTTCTCATACTTGGTCAAGCATGGCCCATCCAGAAACACCTCTAGGTAGCCATCTTCAGAGAGGGTGTAGTTCTTCACTTCTTTTGGGAGGAGACCAGCCGGCAAACCTCTTGAGATGAGCAGGTCATGAATTGAAGAGGAGAGAGAGGTTTTTGGAGGAAGGAAGAGTAACAACAGACTTAGTGTGCTCAAAAAGGCTGTTGATTTGGTGTTAAAGATGGCCATGGTTGGTTTGTCCAGAGAGAAAATAAGAAAGGGTAAGGCAGAGAAAGAGGAGGGTTTAAAGGGATAGTTTTTGCGGTGGAAAAGTGGACAGACTGTTTATAAAAGAAGATTGAATGCATGATTTTACTAATTTGTCCTTGGTTGTAGGTGACTGGGTCCACAAAATGGCTTTGATTGAGATTGATCCTTTATTATTTTGTTTTGTATCACCTAATGAGCATTAATTTCCAACTTGGCTTTGTTTATTGGAAGTCTCTTGGTTAATATACTTAGTTGATTGTCTTGTAAGGTCCATACCCCTTAAGCAATGCACCTTGGAATTATGAGTATAATTGTGGAGAGAAACTCGCCGGTGTTGACAAATTAACTAATTATAAAAATCATGAAATCAATTTGTTGAGTATTAGATCTAAGTGAGGTGAAATTTTGGATGTATAGTAATACATAAGGGTTAAAAAGAAAGTAACAAAAAGATAATACAATAATTTTTTTTTTTTTTTTTGGTATTCAGTGAATGGTTCGTATTGTTTGTGACAATGATATTACTTTTTAAGTATTATTACTTAATTTTCTTTTTTTTTTTATAATTTCGATCTTAATTTTCGTTGAAGAATCAAGAGAAGAAAAAACCAATTAAACTGTTGTTGTCAATTTTGGTTTGAGTTGGTTGATTTTACGGTTTAGACCTTGCTAATTAAAAAAGTCAAGTAATAGGAAAAGTATTGCCAAAATTATTATAACTTTTCCACTTTAGAGAGCATGAAATTGACGAAGGATCTTTAAAATACTGTTAGAAAAGGTCCTCTAATTAAGCAAAATCTTTAATTTTATTCTCATGGTTTGCCAATAGAAAACATAACCTTAAAAAGTTTTTAAAATATTGTCCGATAACGCCTTAGAGGTGTACAAAAGCATTTACGAAAGTGAACTAAAAATAAAATATTTATAAATAATCACTTTTATTAAAATATATAATAAAAATTAAAGGGTGTTAAAATAATTTTTTTATTTTTATTTTTATTTTATTTATTTGTATTAGTAAAAAAGATACTATTTGTGCACATTTCTTATATCCATTATGGGTTTACTCTAAAAATAAAATAAAATAAAATATTACATTATTATGCACATATATTATATGATAGTAGTTAGTTTAGCTTTTAATGAATATTTTATTTTCTATACTTGCAACCAAACCATTAAATTCTATAATTCCTTTAAAATACAATTCACATTCAATTCAATTATGACCTTTTAAGTCTATTAATCTGTAAATAAGTTTTAATGAACACTTATTTTAATTATTAAAAAAGGAGAATTAAATTTGAGTTATTATTTGCTAAGCCTGTGCAAAAAATCTTCGTAATTTTTAGGTAATAGAAAATCTTTATAATTTTCAAATAATATAGAATTTTCAAACTATAAAGGATTTTTCTCATATTTAGACAAAAACTTAACTTTTAACAATAAAATTTTTCATACTTAATTTGAGAATAATATTATATAGTTTTATATTATAAATAATATTACAAATATTCTCTAAGCATATATACTTGTTTAAATTAATAAATAAAATTAATGCAATTCCTTTTATAACTTAACTTGGTATCAAAAATTTTTATACCCTGTTAAACTTAACTCCTTCCCATGTTCATGGCAAAAAAATATGATTGCAAATACGACTACCATGTATATGCCACCCACCTTATATTCTAAAATATCTTTATGTAATTATCTAGCACCAATAGCACATTTATAAACCTATCCTTAATAACATTCAATATTGCCTTCCAACTATCTTTACAATTCATTTGACAGTCAAAGCTATCCTAATTAAAAGATTTAACTTACAACTTTTTTCTATAAATATGATTTGATGGATTATATTAATGGCTTATTCTCATGTTTAACTAATCCTACCACACCAATATATAAGCTTTAGATCTTCGAAGGTACTTTTCTCCATAATGTCATCATGACTTTTATTGATACCACCATTGTTCATGTGATAATAATGGCAAAGTTAGCCAAGAAGGCTTAGGTTGGCCAAATGTATTCTTTGCTATCAAGTAACTTTCTCAATTTATACATCATCTCACTAATACTTATTGGTTTACTACTCAATAAATTCTCTATTACTTTAATCAGACTATTGATATGGTATTTTAATTTGTGGTCGTTCATCTTTTACTCTTCATGCTTTCTTTAATGTTGATTAGGCAAGCAACTTTAATAATAACACCTTTACTATTACTTATATTGTTTCCTTAGTATTACTCCTATTAGTTGGTCTTCGAAGAAGCAATGCATAGTTATTTGTTCCTCTACCAAAGCTGAATATCAAGCTCTTATGGCCACTGTTACAGAAATAAATTAACTATAAAATTTGCTCTATGAGTTTCAATTACATTTAGCCATTATTTCTAATATTTATTTTGATAATATTAGGATAACTTATTTTTACCACAATTCTATCTTGCACAACCATATGAAACACGTTAGTGTTGACTTTCATTATGTTCATTCTCAAGTACAACACTAGCAATTTTGTGTGGTTCGTGTTCATTCTTCTAACAAATTTGTTGATTCCCTTACTAAACCATTAGGTCATGTTCAGCATCCGACCGAATCTCTCCTGATTGGCATTGTTGACATTGCATCTCTGTTGTGAAGTTACAATAGAGAATCTCTGTAATTCTTATATAATAATATGAGTTTTTTAAATTTTCAATCATTCAAATAAAAATTTTTATACTTAATTTTAAAATGATATTATATAATTTTATATTATAAATACTTTTTATCGCAAATATATATACTTGTTTAAATTAATAAATAAATAAAATTAAGGAGAAATCTTCTCTTAATGACTTAACAAGCCTAAGAATCAATTTAGGTGATTGTTCTCTTGCACGTGTTATTGTGTAGGGAAGACTTTTTTACAGAAGATGTTGGATTTTTTGTTCTTGCGTGCATGCTGGTGCTGGGGGAAAGCCCGTAACCAGGAGGTGGCTTCGAGGTATTTTTTTAATAAACCTTGATCTGAGAGATATTTTTTCAGTTTCTTAGCTTCTTCTTCTCCATCACCGTCCTTGGAACACGTGACTTGAAAAGTTCTAGCAGCTAGATGGGGGGGGGGGGGGTCACTGGTATATTTTCTGGCTTGAAAAAAATTGTTGCTTGTCCAAAAATTAAAGGCAGTACAATGATGGGAATATCAATTGCAAAAATTGCTTTTCCCATGTCTCAAGCGAAGTTTTAATAATTTATCCCAAAGTCGGGGGTCCCCTCCCCCTAGCTACCAATTGAATGCAACTTCCCAATCAGTCTGCATCACACCCTGTCTATTTTTCCATTGTACCACCAAAAATAAAAAAAATAAAAAAATCAGACAGACTGAAATCAAAGCCAGAATTTGCATAGTTGGCAAGCTGATAAAACAATTCGATAAATTAAAAATTGAGTGAATCAGAATGCACAATTGGATTGAATTTTATAAATATATTTTACTCGTTAGAGTGAGTCTAAAATTTATTTAAAATAGATTTTTCCTCGTTAGAATAAATTCAATTAACCAAAGTAAAAGCATTTTCGTCATTGTACAATACCCATCTCCAAAGACCATTCCTTCAATACAAGAAGGGCAAATGGCCAATCTTAGCTGAATTATTGGCTCACCATTAAATTACAATCAGGGGAAGCAGAGCTCACCCAAAAGCCTGTGGGAAATAACCAAGTACCGAAAGTTGCAAAGACGAAAAGGGGCAATTTTGGTTAATATATTTACCATTTTGCCACCTAATTGCTTTGAAAATCGTCTGACCGTGTGTCTTCAGCAGTCCCAATGACGGGAGTCCTTTTTTTTTTTTTTTTTTTTTTTTGTTGGGGGACGGGAAGCTTTCCAAAAGGAAATGATCAGGTTTGGGCTGTTTGGCTTGTCACTCGTGGACCAACGACTTGTCGGTTTCTCAGTCCGCGGGTTCCGTGAGGACTGAGGAGAGGGTCAGGTGGGCCCCTCGTGTGAATCGTGCGGGAACCCCCACTCGTGACTTTGCGTTTGAGGATTGATTGGTACAAATATTTCGAAAAAAAAAAAAAAACAAAAAAGAAATTTCGCGTGCGTTAAGGATGTAGCGGTGGCCCCAAGAGCGCGAGTCCACGGTGGAGCCACTAAAATTCACCGCACTGAATCACTCACTATGGTACTACGATCATTGCAATATGTGTAAAATAAAATAACACACTAGAATTTCGTTTCTGTGTAAAAATGGCTTATTTGTATCGATTTTGGTTTTCAAATATTAAAATATTTGAAAAATTTTTGAGGTTTCGGAAAAATTAAACAATATTATATTTATTGTGTTTCCAATGTTGGACTGAGGGTTTGTCGAACAATTTCCTCGATAATCTTGGTGACTCCAAGCACCACTAAACGCTTTTCAAAATTTCCAATAATTTTGAAAAGAAATATAAAATTTATGAAAATGCAAACAATTGTTTTTATTTTGATTGTATAATTTACTGTTTATTAAATTGATAATGAAAAGAGAAAAGAAAAAAAAAACCTCTCTCTTTCCCATATCGACTAAATTGGTCAAGAAAAAAAAATGTTAAACCTTGTGGATTGCTTAGGATCAAAAAAATAAATAAAAAATTACCAATATAACATGGTGGTGATCAAGGGCAAGATTGTTGTTCTTTTGCCCCGGAGAAAAAGGAATCGATCATTGGATTCCCCCTCAGTTAATGGACACCAATCGTGCATTAATTAACAAAATTATTGAATAAAATTCTAATGTACGAAGCTTCTATGCTTTTCATTTATTTTTATATACAAAATGTTACACATATTTCCATGCATGCTCGAGGCGACCCCTTCCTCTTTTTTTTTTTTTTTTTTGTTTTGGGTTTTGGGGGGTGGAGGGGGACGGGGGTGGAATAGCTTGGGATTGAACCCTGACAAAGTATGATAAATAAATTAGGTTTTTTCTTCTTTTTTTTTTCCCCTCCATTTCCGTGAAGTAACGCTACAAAAGTTCTCTTTGCACTAACGATGTTAACTTTATCGTGTTACCTTTCCTGATCAGATAAATAAGCACCGGTAACAGAGAAATGGGGTTTTCTTAAAAAAGAAGAAGAACAACGGGAATGATGAAATGACGATGGAAGGTGTGACGCTCGAAGCAAGGCCTAGAGACCCCATTTACATCAGCAGTTGAGTGTTACTGTCTGTTTTTTTTTTTTTTTTTTTGGGTTGAGAAGAACAAGAACCGAGATTTACATGTACATAAATGATCAGATACAGTGACAAGTCGCAATTGAAATAGGAAATAATACTTTTTTTCATTTTTTAATTAATTATTTTGTGTAACTAATAATTCAAATTTGTTGGAGGAAGTTTGAGATTTAAACCCAGAATTCAATGAGTAACCCTAAAAATTGTATTTTCATGCCCTCGCATCCTTCCTCCTAATATGTGATGGTGTATGTATCTTTTGGCCATGTTCTATACAATATGTTGAATTTATTTGCTTTCTTATTTTTTTTTTCTTATTTATTTGGGTCGATATTTCTTCTTCTGCAAAAACTTAAAATCTACATGGTTCTTTCGAGGTAGGTCATGTGACCAAAGGATACGCTGTGCTTTTGTGTCCAAAGTCTCGTGCTTGAGACATCTTTTAAAAATGAAAAAGTCAAAAAAAAAAAAAAACAGTTACATAAATACAAAAATTAGATGTAAAAATTGAAAATAAATGCCTATTATTAAATTTTAATAATACTGTTATAATTAACATATTTTTTTATAAATAATAAATTAATTACAATTAATAATCAAAATTAAATAATTTAAGTTCACGTTCAATCATTGCCCCTGATTCTCGCATCTAGGTGATAAGACTCGAAATCAAAGTCATTAGGCACCCTTTTGCTTTTGCCTCCCCAAAAGTCCTAATAGCTACGATTTGGGAGGCGTTGGGTGAGAGGAGGAGGAGTTGGGGGGTTGTGTTCATGATGATGAGTGTTGCTCGCAGAAGAAAATTTTAAACATCTATCGGCCATCATGCCGGAAATCCTCCTACAATATAATCACACTGTGGATAACTGGTTAACAAAATTCATTTACCAGATCGCGTTGATGACAAATTCAGTGTAAAAATTTTACTGAAATTCCAGTACCTCCATTATTACTCCTTGGAAAGCTTGAAGCATACGGACAACACATGACATGGAACAAATTGATTACCATAGCAAAATTTTATTTATGTGAACAAAATTGAACATCCAAGTCGACCAACTCGAGATGTTTCTTCTTGTTACGAAATCCAAAAGAGAATACAGGAACCAGACAGGGGAAAAGGTCTCAAAATGACCGGATGTTTAGCTGTCAAAGACACTGCATTGCACTAATCAAGCAAAGGTAATCAAGACATGTCCTAGCTAAGTAATAGAGACAATGATTTAGCTTCGAAGATATTGAAAATATTTGGTAGTCTCTACCGCATGATGCTACCTTGTTTAGTGAAAACAGGACAAATTGAGGGTTTTTTTTTTTTTTTAAAAAAAAAAAACCTGCATCCCATCAAATAATGGACACCGAAGTTGAGCAATGGCAACAAAAATACGAAATAAATATCAGTTCAGACCCTGCGGTTACAGAATCCTGAATGGAAGGCAGGACTAAGACAGAGGAAAAGTCCGGAGGTTTAGTTGTCAAAGACACTGCCAAGTGAACTTCCAATGTGGATAAGATCATAAAGACAGGAGAGAAATTGCTAGAATGTAGAAAGATCCATTCTTTTTGTTGTCAATAAAAAGGATGTTATTATAGAATTCAATCTATCAGTGAAAATTCCCGCAGATGGGCTCAGGTAACAAAGCCCGCATTACACGTAAAAAAATTGCCATAGTTTTTGTCCTCTCCTGTCATATCTTCGTGCAACAGATGAGCAAATTGGCATGCTTCGGTGGGTCGTCATTGTCAAGCCAAGTCAAAGGTTCTTTCCTTTGTTACTGCAATTTGAAACAACAAGCAGATTTAACGATCACTTTAAAGTTGGGAGCACGACATGACATAGCTTATGCCTTTTGGACAAGAGTCATGTCGTTATTAATGCAGCCACGAGCCACGACTTCAATCACAAAAATTTATCGGTGTTCAATATATTTGTAAGATTTGTTTGTAAGGTTTATTTTATGTATGGTACTTTCTCGTGAGTGTGCACCCAACGAAAAAGGAGGAGCAGATTGTCAAACTATGGTCAAGACAGCTCTTTAAATACCATCTCTTTGTAGCTTGGGGATATATGCCGGTTATGGCATGCTTGAAGTTCCCACCTTGATTGACATTACAGTGGATGTTGGATATGGTGGGAGTAAGGCACAAACAATGCTGCAGTATCTTGTTGCCTGAGAGAGAGAGAAAGAGGGAGACACACACACACACAACCATCATACGTAGAGAGTTTTGAGAAAAACTATCTCAGAAAAGAGTGGTAACGTAAGAGGTGGCAACAACAGCTTGGGATAAGATGATAGGCTAGACAATTCCAGAAAACAAAATATGGCATTGAGTTAGGCTGAGGTGTGCAGTTTGGTCAAAACTAACGACAGAAACCACAACAACAACACCAACAACAAAAATTTAATCTCAAAATTAATTAGGATCAGTTATATGAACCTTTTTAGCTGTTTTATTCAATTAAGAACTATGTCTGTGCGAGATTTAACTGTTCTGCATTCTTTCTAACCAAGTTGAGATAGGCCTTCCTCTCCCTCTCCTATCGTCATTCACCTAGATTAAGTCATACTCTTTATTGGAGCATTTGTAAGTCTACGTTGGTCAACCGATGTAAAAATTTCAACCATAAAACAAGTAACCGACAGCCTTCACAATAGGGTTACCATATCAATATCTCAAATTGTCTGTAGGGGAGAGAGGTCACAAAGACTGTGCTGAAGCAAGCAAAAGCAGATGTAACGGATTGGATATGGCTCTAATGCTGCAAAAGATTCGGCAATTTCTTGGAAACAGTCATAATCTCAGTTGCAGTGTGATGTTTGAAGAGTGTGAAAGCTGATGGGGAATGGTATTTTATGGACAACAACTGACGGAGAAGCAGAGGAATCGAATAAAAATCTGAACCGAAACAGAAAGTGCTGCAACACAAACGACGATTGAACAGCACAGAATCCTCGGCTGAGAATATAAACTAAGAAGAATGCCTGCCAAATTCTGTTACATCAGATGCAGAACTATAACAAATTTCAACATCAGAAAACTTTCTCGGCATAGGGTCTGTAGTGATGTTAAATGTAATAGAGTGTTCCTTTATCCTGCAGGAAGTTAGTACAGTTCGCATGTTTTATACCTAAGTAGACAGTTCCAAGCCATCCATAGCTATGGAATGAAAATAATTCAACACATTATGCAATGATAAGTTTCCTGAGCAATTAAAAAAAAAAATGGAAAACCATTTAGCTTCCATTACTGAAGAATAATGATACCATATGGAAGGTTCAAGTTAAAAAAGCAATCACTTTCTCCACATGAGTAGAACAGCGGGCTCAAGTTGGAAGCCAGGGTTAACACTTTTCATAGAATCTGGCTCGATGTACGAAAAGGATGAAAGCTCAAAACCTTTAAAAAAAAAAAAAAAAGGAGAGCTCTCTCTGTCTCATAAATCATTCCATACAGCACGACTCTAACCGGCTTAACATTCTAAAATCCTAAATATATTATCAGCAGGCTAGAGGTAAAACAGGACAAACTCTCTCTCCCTGTAGAAAAGAGAACTTGGATTAATTTTTTCTTGCCGGCCTTTTAACTAAGTGGAGCTTCACTTGCTGGGCTTAGATGCATTCTGTAAGTTCCAGTCCTCGACAATCCAACAGCTAACTAAATGACATTACCTTTGCCTATATTGCCTCTTCAAAAATAAGAGGAGAAGGTCCAATGAATGGAAACAGCTAGATTGTTTATATCTTATAACGGAGGCTTAATGCCATTTTGATGTGTCCCACGTCGGTTCTGAGGGGTCTTTGGGCTGTTTATAAGGGTTGGGTCAACCCTCCATTCTTGAGCTAGCTTTTGTGGAGGAGTTAGGGTTCAATCCCTTATCAGGTAATGATGTGTCCCACAGGGTCTTTGGGCTGTTTATAAGGGTTGGGTCAACCCTCCATTCTTGAGCTAACTTTTGTGGTATCAGGTGGTATCAAAACCAAACCTTAGAAGGTCGGTGGGCGCATGTACAAAGGTTCCTTACTACCATGCCGATCGCCGACTGAAGCAGCACGAGGACATGCAGTTTAAAGGAGTCGGGAATGATGTGTCCCACATCGGTTCTGAGGGGTCTTTGGGCTATTTATAAGGGTTGGATCAACCCTCCATTTTTGAGCTAGCTTTTATGGTGGAGTTAGGGTTCAATCCCTTATCACATTTAGCCATGAAACAGGCATAAGCGTGCCTCATCCTCCAAAAACATATTGTTACTTCTACTTTAGCTTTTAGCTACTGCAGTGCCAACAACTGAAAAATCATCCAAGAAAAATAAAGTGTCTGAATACAGGAACAAGATTGGGCTGTAAAAAATGATCACAGCAAGTGAGCAGGTCTCACAAAACATAGCTTGTATGCGACATGGCAGAGTTTCATGAAACCATTTTGTAAGCTGTAGGCTCACTTTCTTACAACCTTTTCGGGGGTTCAAATCAATCATCCAGGCTATTGGGTATTGGCATGATCTCCATCACTATAACTATTGCTATCATCAGAAGCTGCGTTGACATGGCCATTCACAGCTCCCTCATCCTCGCAGCTACCTAGTGCTAAATATTCAAGAGCAGTTACAACATCGCTCATTAGAGGTCGGGTGGAAGCTTCCTCTTGGAGACACATAGCTGCAATTGCAAGTGCTTGATAAAGACCCTTTACGGTATAATTACCTTCTAGCAAAGGATCTGCCATTAGCGTAAACTTCCTTCTGTCTTTCAATAGTGGCGTTGCCTGCATAACCATGTGTTTGATTGAGATAAAGGCTTCAAGTTACAATTCTAAACCAAACTCCTATTATAGTGAAATTGGCACACAATGTTAGAAGCAACAGATATCGAGTTTAAGTGATTGATACTCGCAGGACTAATTAGATTGAAAACCTTAAGCAAATATTCTATGGTCAACAAGAATGATGACAAACATACCCAAACAATTAGATTCTGCTCTTCAGTCGGTCTTGAATTGTCAATAACTCTTCTTCCTGTAATCATCTCCAGAAACACAACTCCAAAGCTATACACATCAGATTTTGTTGTCAATTTTCCCGTTATTGCATACTCAGGTGCGCAATAGCCATAAGTCCCCATCACCCTGGTGGAGACATAGGTATTATCCCCAATTGGGCCAAGCTTTGCCAGTCCGAAATCTGAGAGCTTCGGATTGAATTCCTGATCTAATAATATGTTTGACGCTTTGAAGTCTCGGTATATTACAGGAGGATTTGCTGCTTCATGCAAGTATTCTAGTCCTTTTGCTGCACCTTCTGCAATTTTCATTCTTGTCTTCCAGTCCAAGGCCTTTTTGCCTGGTGGTAATTCTGAAAAGGCAAAGTTCAGCTGATTAGAGCATATTTATTAAGAAACAGGAAAACATACCACTTTTGAACCTGCAGTTATTGCAACTGTTAATATTATCATGAGGGAAATGCCTCATTGAAGAAACGCTTTATGCATTGTTGGCAAAATAACAAAACATGCAAATGGAGTTGCTTTCAACATACCGAGAAGGTGACCTTCAAGGGAGCCATTATGCATATAGTCGTACACTAAAATCCTTTGATCTCCATCAGCACAGTATCCAACCAGATTCACAAGGTTAGGATGTTGAAGAAGACTCAACATCAGAACCTCTACGAGAAATTCTCTGTTTCCTTGGAAACCATTTCTGTCAAGTTGCTTGACTGCAATAACCTGAGTGTAAGAAAAATCAGGAATATCACAGTTAGTAGCTCATTTTCTGAAAAGATTTCTGCTTATTCATAGTTGGAATGTAATGGAAGAAATAAGAACTATGGCAACAATACCTGATTTGTTCTTTCAAGAAGCCCTTTATAGACCTTCCCAAAGCCACCTTCCCCAATCACATGTTCAGGGCTGAAGTTTTTAGTTGCTACACATAGCTCCCGGAATGACAAAATCTCAGCAGATATATTGCCTTTTCCTATTTTCTTTATTTCTTCAGCTATGTACCTTCTTCTGCTATTATCTGTAAAACAATGCATGTTCAGTTTAAAAACTCACTGAAACTGTTTGCATTGCCAAAAAATAACTTGAATTGGGGCACAATAACAGTAACTTTGAAGATTAAACAGGATGTTTTCTTTCATCAACAACCATGGACAGAAATTAAATTGACCTTGCTGAAGTCTTCGTGAAGTAAAAATAAAATTCAAGGGAAAGACGATCTATTTTAAACTCTCAACAACGTTTTGATGAAGTCACTGTAATATGAGTACAGAATAATTAGAGCAGAAGTTAGATTTGCCAATTTTATCTCCTGTCAAAAACAAATCCAGAAGGGAAATGATCATGCCCTTGATCTCCATTCTGAATAGAAGACAAACAATGTGGTCCAGGAACCGCTAAACTCTGGTGCAAAACATTTCATGAGATTTATACCAAAATTATGGCCATATACATTTGAAAAATAAAAAATGAAAAAGGAAACAAATGTCCTTAAAAGCTGACGGGAATTCATGAATTTTTTTTTATTGAACCAGAAAATTATACCGGTTTTGAAGGAGATATTTGCAGATGAGGCGAAATTTTTGTGGTCATGGAATCCCCTACTGCTCTTTTTCAATGATTTTCTGCTGTTTTTTCCTTCAGAGATGCAGCAATGGAAACAGTTCATCCTGCCTTTGCCTATATGTCAGTCCCCATCAAAATCATGAACCCAAATACCAGTAAGCCGTTCTCATAGGACCATTAATGATCAAACTGAAGAATAACTAGGGGAAACAAATCCAAACATGGTTTCAAGATCAATATTAGGATCTTAGGATCTACTGAAAAACTCAGCCCTGTGAAGAAATTAATATATTCTGGTTTTCCAGAAGATCTACAAGATAAAGCCCTATTTATTTTTTATTTTTTATTTTTTCATAGCTTTTCTGTTTTACCTCATTGTCAGGCTTCTTTTGGTTCATTTTTTCTCAGGGTCCATTGAGCTAGGAAGGGAAAAAGATTTGGTCAAATTTGCTAATTTTAGCCACCAGATAGGCTTATAACTTTTCCTTATTTTGTTTAACTGTACCTCTCATTTTAACAAACTTTTTAATCCAAAATGGGCATCTTGATCTAATTAGAGGAACTTTCAAAATCTTCTTCTTCTTTTTCCCTCACTTGATAGAAGAGGATGTTCAGAATCAAAAGATAAGGGTTTTCAGCTTTTATAAAGTAATCCTTATGACACCATATAAGTCTTAATATAATCTTAATATTAATTATTTTATCTGTCATGGAAATTACAGGACCCAATAGCTGAAGCTAATATATGGAAGTAAAAGAAAAAATCAATCAAAGAAAGTTATATATTTCTTAACTCTAATTGCCAAAAGAAAAAAAAAATACATATTTATAGAAACAAATAGATAAATTGGTGCGTCTAGGACTGTACTTCTTGTGAGCATCTAGACTATGAAAGAAAAAATCTTCATGAGAAAAAAGAAAATTAATCCACCAAATAACTTCATATATATGTATCAAACAACGATTAAAGTTCAAAATAGGTATATATGTGGAGGGCAGCAAGCATGAAAAACAATTCAAACAAACAATAAAGGCATGAAGTGAAGCGGTATTTCATTTAGTTATAAGGGAGATTGCATGCCACTGCTATGGGCCAGAAACTCCAGGGCAGCCTTCTTTTGTGAGATTTCCTGGAAAGTTATTGCCAAATCTTTCTGCCTTTTTCTGAGCAACAGCTTTCTCAAGTCTGGCAATCCGACCTTCAAGTCTGAGTATCAATCTTTCTGTCTCAAATGAAGAGTTTCTGCTTTCTCTGGTCCAAGGTGCGAAAATGCCCCCTTTGCTGCCACATCTATCTTCCAAGCGCTCTGGTGAGCCATCTATTTCAGCCTTAACATTCATATTGTTTTCTAATGTTTTTGCTAGTGAGTCCAGCTCTATCAAAGCTCCATCCTTTGCTTTTACATTGGAACAAGCTTGATCTGCAAGATATTTAGAATCATTTGATGGTTCATTCCGATGACTCTTTATCTTGTCACAAGCTATCAAAATTTCCTCAAATTTTAGTTTCACATCCCCTTCATCTCCTTTTTCATTTCTGATATCACAAATCGGTGGAAAGCCTGGTGGAACATCTGCACTTTGGTCCCTTGATAGTCTGCTGCTATGACCCTTTTGTTTGCAGGGAAAGGCTGGAGGAGCATCTGCACAGTTATCTCTTGATAGTCCGCTGACATGATCCTTTTGCTTGTCACAAGCACTCAACATTTCATTTGTTTTTGTATTGGAACCTGCTTGATCTACAAGATCTTTAGAATCATTTGATGGTTCATTCCAGTGACTCTTTATATTGTCACAAGCAATCAAAATTTCCTCAAATTTTGGTTTCACATCCTCTTCAGCATCTTTTTCACTTCCCATATTACAAATCAGTCGAAAGCCTGGTGGAACATCTGCACGGTGGTCACTTAATAGTCTGCTAGCATGACCATTTTGCTTGCAGGGAAAGCCTGGAGGAACATCTGCACAGTGATCTCTTGATAGTCTGCTGACTCCACCCTTTTGCTTGGGTAGAAAGCCTGGAGGAACATCCGCAAAGTGATGATCTCTTGATAGTCTGTCGGCATGACCCTTTTGCTTGTCACAAGCAATCAACATTTCATTAGTTGTTAATTTAACATCCTCACAATAGCCTTCTGCATTCCTGTTTTTAAGAACAGCATGTGACTGCCGATATTCGTCCTTTCTTAGCAAAGCTAGCGGCACTTGTTTTGGCCTTTTTCTGAAACTTCTTTTCTTTCTCACTACACTATTTAGCACATTTTTTAGTGCATCATATGAACACAACTTCCTCCACCACTCCAAGTATTGGGCAGTAACACCACAATCAGATATCCGAGATGGGACATAAAGTTTTCTATCAACAAATGGTTTAATGAAACTAATCCAAGTGAGATCACAGGTCTCAATTGATCGAGCCACGTGACCAGGAACATCTTGATCAAATCCAAATTGCATTGCAACTCGATTTTCCAGCAAGCTCAGCTACCCTCAAGCACAAGGCAAACGAGAATATGCTTTCATCGGATCCCAGATTTTCCAATTCTTCTTTCTCTCGGTAAAACCTGGGGCACTGCCAGCCATTTGCTCCTATGGTGTAAGGCCGCCAACAAAAGTTCCCTCCCGCTGAGTCCAAAGCCAACCCCACATCTTCACTTTCGGCCCTTGTAACTTTGTCCCAGAGAGCTGATCTGGGATCACCATTTCTGATAACATTAGGCTGTGGCCGGAATGCTGGAAATCTCTCCCATGCCCTGTTGGAATATGCCTTGTATTCCAAATTATTCTTTTGCCCTTCTTCTAGTCCTATATAAATAGGCATAGGCATAATAGGATTAGGAGAAGATGTGAGAAGAAGAGAGAGTTTTGAGAGGTGAGCCACGCTCTTTGTATCTTGTAACACACTTTCTCAACTAATAAGAGAATTCCTCTGTCCTTCCCATGGATGTAGGTCACGTCGACCGAATCACGTAAAATTCTGGTGTTACTTTCTTCTTCCATTTACCATTTGCAATAACATGCCCAAAGCTGAAACAACTGAAGAGGTGACCACAAACTAACTGCTAAAATATTATCACCATCATCTTCGTCTTTTTCAAGTTGCTCTGCCTCAGTCGCAGAAGCAATGGTAGCTTTTAGCAAACTCAAGTCCCTATAAATACTAGCCAGAACTGCCGGAGCAAGAGCCATTCGGGTCCCTCTAGCTAAGTGAATCGCAAGAGGAAAAAAGCAAGCTTTAAGCATATTCACAGAATCAATGAAAACAAACCTTTGCAACCAAAATGAGAGGAACACTTCGTGTTCGATTTCGCTCCCACTATATATAAACCTCTTCATCCATGAATTTTGCTCTGCCTTAGTTTCAATTCTAGCTTGCTTCAATTTGTCTTGTATTTCTTTTAGTTCTCTGCTTTCAGCAAAGCATGAAAAAACAGGGGACCCCAAAACAGAGTAGCCTCCCAAAATCATCACATCCTCCAAAGTGACGGTTGCTTCAGCCCAAGGAAAGATGAATGTGTTAGTTTCAGTGCACCATTTCTCTCCTAACCCAATGAGCAAATTATCGTACTGTCAAATCCGGCACGTCGAACTTATGATTGCTTCATAAATAGCAGCTTGTTTCCACACAGATTGATGCATAGGCTCCATGTGATGAACCCATGCTTTCCATTTTGGTGTTGGGTAGCTCTATCCACTGAACTTCACCTGAAGAGTGCATTTTTGGGTCCTAGACATGAGTGGAAACGAGCGGGAAGAAAGTGAAAGACTTACGGGAGGTAGTCCTTTAATGGAGGCCAAAATGGGTTTAAGGAAGTGGGGTTTTCTTAGAGTTGGCCTGGGATTAGCTTGTGACACCATCAGCTCTTGTCTCTCTTCAACCATGCTCTCTGCTGGGGCAAAAATAGGAATTACTGGCACACATATATGTATATAAATGAAAGATTTAAATTATGAATTGTGGGACTACATTCCATTATTTACGGTCATTTTTGGAAAATGAGAGACAGACCATGGAACTTAATCTTAATTCTAAATGAATTATTCTATTCAAAAGTTTGAATTATTAGGCAATATTTAATAATGAATTACATATTAAATTTTAACATATTTTCTCACATAAAAAATTTGCTAAATAAATAACAGATTTATTGAAAATATATACGTATACTTACAATTGGGGTAATATTGGCCGAAGGATTACAGTTTTGAATGTCTTGGCCATCTTTGGCCATTGGCCAAATACCATGCACGAACGCCGAATTCCTGCGGCAAGGGAGAGTATGAACAGCTTCGACTGGAACAATAGCCATTTGGCCAATCCATGAAAAGCATTGAGTGATCATAACCAGCAGCTTTTGAGGTTGCTGAGGTGTGGAGAGAAAGATTGAACACTAAAATGGTAACACGGAGGGGAGAGAGGAAAAGCACAGGATAGCTGATCCTCGCGTTGGATCTAGAGAACACAAAAGGTATGCCTGCCTATATTCCAATCCATGCTTTTATAATGGCGTACATGGTGTGTGTGTGTGTGCGTGTGCGTGTGTGATACTGTTTCGCAGACCTCCTAGTGTACGCCATTCTATATGATCAACCATGGCTGGCTTCAGGATTTGTGTTAAAATATGGATGTTTGTCTTAGTATCTCCCGAAAATTTGTCTCTTTTTCCTTCTTCTGGTTACTAAAATAGTGGAGTAAGGGGTGGTGCGGTTTGCAGGTACTCGCAACAACATGTGTTCTTTTCCAATCTTCTTCACGCTGGCAATTGGAATTATTTTTCCTCGCCACCTCCAAACTGTGTGTATCCATGAATCCTGGGGCGCCATGGTTGGACATCCAAATGTGAATGAAAACTTAAGGACCAACGATGTGACAAATAGATTTTATCTTATCTTATACATCATGCATTACATAATACACACTTTTAGCCATAGCTGCACATGAGACGCACCTCTTAAAACCAATTTGTAAGAGTAATAACAGATTATTAAAAAAATTAAACGAATTGTTGTAGCATGCATTATATAATATAAAAATAACGAACTGAAATTTATATTGTCATTTCATAATAAATATTGAAAATTTGCAAGTCGTGCGGACCGAATCGTACCACTTCATTGAGGGTGGCCTCTCGCGGGGGTCAGACGCTTGGAGTCACCGAAGAGGCATCACCAAAGCAAAGCAAAGCAAGAGACATCAGCCTCACCCCCTCCCTGGCTTACTGCCTTGTGTGCCCCTCGCCCCTGGTTTGAGTTTTCATACGAATGAGTTATATAGTCAAAGAAATTTACATTACAAATAAGAAGAAAAAATAAATAATATATAAATAAATTTTTTTTTTATAATTTTAATATTTTAAAATTTTGACGAACTAAATTATGATATCAAATTCATAATTCTACTGCTTATTTTGAGCTATACGAATTTTTCCATCATGCCAAAAGCCAAAACTAAAGGAAGCAAACACTTCACATGGCCCTTTTCCGCCATTAACATTTCATTTAAGCTTTAACCTAATGGTTTCACATTCTTTATTTGGTCCCGATGCTAACGCACATTTCATAGGCTAGTTTCCTTTGAAGTGTGTATTAACCTAAGACATTAAATCTGTTGAAAAGGTTGGTGGACAGAGTATTGTAGTAGATGGAGAAGAGACAAGGATGATATGGAAATAGGCTTCGTGCATAAAAAATTAAAATTAAAATTTTAAAATTTAAAATTTTAGTTAAAAAAATATATTGAATATACAACAAACATTACAGATTTTATAATAAATACTATAAATTGTAAAATAAGGTGGGAGAAAAAGTGCAATGACATGAAAGAACATGCAATACCACGTAAGAAAAGTACAATAACTGTGAAATTTAACAAGTATTGTAATAAGAATTCTTAAGGCCTATTTGGCAGTCCTAATTTCATAGGGTTTGTAAAAGGATGGACAAAGAAGGTGGTGTCGTGTTGTAGTCCAACCATAATGATTTCGGAATTAAAAAGAGTAAAAGTTACATTGCAGAAAGATGAATATTTTTTAAAAAAGTAAAGTTATTTAAAAAAGGTAAAGAATAAAAATAAAATTACTCTTAAAAAAATAAAAGAAAAAAAATATCTTTAAGTTTAGGCTTGGATGTTACTTAAATAGAATGTACACTGTAATTATAAATGGATGAATCTTTTTTAGGCCTGATTAACAAGCAGATGAGAAAATTTTAAAGATTATTTCATTAAACTTAAAATATATGATAATTCAAATATTTGTAATTAATAATAATAATAATAATAATAATAATAATAATAATAAGGATGACGACAACCACCATCACTACTACCACCGCCACTATTACCACCAATAGCAAAACTTTTATTATTATTGTTATTTTTCTTCTTTTTCTTGGTTTTCCTTTACTTTTTTTTTTCACATGACTGGGGATAAGTAAAAAATTAATTCCATATTTTTTTAATTTTTACAATAAATTACAGAATAATAATAGTAAATGATATATTATTAAATAATATAATCCCTAATTTTTAAAATTTTTCTTAATTTTAAAAATTTGTACTTTATTTTAATAAATGACAATATTAAATGAAAATTAGTCAAATTGTTAGTTTTATACATTAATCATATAAAATACAGATAAAGTAATGAAAATATGTATATTATGCATATCATAGTTTTAAAATTAGTCATAAATTATTAAGAAATTTTCAATTAAATCTTTAACTTTTGAATTTTTAAATTTATTATAAATTTTTACATTTAATTCTATTTCAATTCTTATTTAAATGAAAATAATTTAAACTATTAGATATATAGTTTGACCAAAAAATAATTGCCCAAATTCAATGAAAAGACCTTAAATAAACCCCCCTGTCTTTTTACCTTAATTTTTTTCCTTTTCTCAAATAAATAAAAACCTCAAAATCCTAAGTTCCCCATTTTCCCAAACACACAACCGAATACATAGTTTTGGGATTACAAACTCTGTTTTTTTTTTTTTACCTGGTATCTAATTTTTATTTATAATATTATAAAATTCTAACAATATCATAAGAAGATACACCAAAAATAAAAAAATAAAAAAGTGAACAATAGATTAAAAATAATATATCTCTTGAACTATTATAGAGAAGTTAAAATTTTTTTATCTAATTTTAAACTCTAATTTGTGGAAAAATATTGATTCTAAACTCAAAATAATCATTTTTTACTATTATTACCATTAATAATATTATTATTACTGTCATTTTGAATAAATTCTAAATTTGTTTTAAAGTAAGTTTTTATTTTATTTTTGTTAGTTTTAAACATATAGCTTTCATCAAGTTCTCATTTATAATTTTGACATAGATGAAAAATAAAAATAAAACTAAATTGAGTTAAGTATAAATTTAAATTATGAATTTTATATTTTTTTAAATTAGAATTTAATTATAGTTATCACCCAATTTAATATATTTCTTTTATTTGAAAACATTAAAAGAACTTGAAAATAGCACATATTTTTCTCTTGTTCCCTAATTTATTGGAGCATTAATTTTTCTCTTTTAACTTAGGTCACTCATTCAATAATAATAATAATAAATTTTTAAATTTAATTCTTATCTACTTTTTATATATTTCATTTGATATTTATTTATTTTTAATTGATAATTTAAATAAAGATTATTTCATCTATTTTTTATTCGGTTTCATTAACACTTTTTGTTATTATTGTTAGTTTAATCATTGTCAAAAAGAAAAATCATGTTCATTCTTTAAACATTCCATTTAGTCAAGAGGAATGAAAAAAAATCAACATATCTTTGTTATGATTTGTGAGTTTTATGGAAAATCTAACTTCTTATCTTATTCCTTCACCACCAACCAATTTTTCAAGCACCGAGTAGTCAACATGAAGTCAAAAGAGATCCCCCACCTCTTTCTACTTATTGGGCTTCCTTTCTCTTGTTCTTTATTTCTATTGCATATAATTTCACTTACACTCTTTCCATTTGCTTTTTGCTGAAGAGGGAAAAGTCATACATACATATAAATATATCATGGCTGGAGAGCTGGTTGGTGGGGCATTTCTCTCAGCCACCCTACAGGTTTTACTCGATCGGATGGTGTCTCGCCCAGTGTTGGACTTCTTCAAGGGCCAAAAACTCAGTGCTCAGCTCCCAAGAAAGCTGAAGACCAAAATGATCACTATCAACTAAGTTCTTGATAATGCAGAGGATAAGCAGCACACTGACCGTTACGTGAAGCAATGGCTTGATGAGCTTAAAGATGTTATCTATGAAGCTGAAGACCTCTTGGACGAGATTGCATCTGAAGTTCAGCGATCGAATATAGAAGCTGATTCTCAAACCATTCTGAAGAAGGTGCAAGATTGTGCATCCTCTCATAATCCATTTAAAACAGGAAAAAATGAAAAGATGGAAGAAATCCTTGGAAAATTGGAAGATTTAGTCGACCGAAAGGATGTCCTCGGTCTGATAAATGGTACCGGAGGAAAACTATCGTACCAAAGAACACCGACGACCTCAATTCCTGACGAATCTGTTATTTATGGCAGGGATGCTGACAAGGAAGCCATAATGAAATGGGTGCTATCCAATGATCTAAACAGCAATAACCCTGATGTGCTTGTCCTTGGAGGCCTGAGTAAAATCATCCTTGCTCAGCATGTCTAGCGCGATCACAGAGTAGCTGGTTGTTTTGATAAGAAGGCTTGGGTTTGCGTGTATGAAGAATTCAATGTTTTCAAGCTTACTAAACATATCTTTGAAGGTTTCAGCATGCCATTTTTAGATGCCAACACTCTTAATAAACTTCAAAGTAGTTTAGCTGAAGTTTTGAAAGAAAATAAATTTTTACTTGTCTTGGATGATATTTGGAGCAAAGATCATCTTGAGTGGAAAAATTTGCTGAAACCTTTATAACGGTTGGAAAAGAAGGAAGTAAGATCCTTGTCACATCACGGAAACTAGATGTTGCAGATTGCATCAAGACTTCTCCAACTCATCAGCTACAAAAATTAAGTGACAATGATGCTGGTCGCTGTTTGAAAAACATGCATTCATGGGAACAAATATGTCTAGGGCTCATCCGGACTTAAAAGGGATTGGGAGACAAATTGTAAAAAAGTGTGATGGCTTACCTTTGGCTGCTAAATTACTTGGCGGTGCCTTACGGTCCGAAAGAAATCCCGAGAAATGGAAAAAAATATTGGAGAGTGATATGTTAGATATGAAAAAGGATAGCATACTTCCAATCCTTAAATTGAGTTACGATTTCTTCCATCTCACTTAAAAAGGTGCTTTGCTTATTGAGCAGTGTTCCCTAAGGATTATGAATTTGAGAAGGAGGAACTAATTCGCTAATGGATGGCTGAAGGCCTTCTGACCCAACCTCAAGTAAGAGTGGATATAGAACAAGTGGGTGAAGAATGTTTTGATGAACTTGTCTAGAGGTCCTTTTTTCAACAAGCAACTCTAAGGAAATATTTTCTTATGCATGATCTTATTAATGACTTGGCTAAATCTATTTCCAGACAATTTTGCTACAGATATGGTGTGGATAGATTATGCGAGATATCTGAAAGGATTCGTCACCTATGGCTTGGTCATGAACAGGCGCACGAAACGGACAAACGCATCTTTACAATCCAGCATCTGCGCACTATCTTATTGCAGACATGGCTTGTACATGAGGAAGTTGAGAATTGGTTGCCGACACTCACACGTCTCAGAGTGTTGTCTCTGCCTTGCAATAAGTTGCCCGATTCAATTGGCAACTTGATGCATTTGCGCTATTTGTATCTTTCTGGCTCATCAATTGAGAGGTTACCCGATTCTGTTGCCAATTTGTTTAACTTAGAAACCTTGCTCTTGTGTGATTGTCACCATCTTATGGAGCGGCCAGCCACAATTGTCAAATTGATCAACTTGTCTCAACTAGATATCCGAGGAACAAAGCTAGGAAAGATGCCGCCACATATGGGTAAACTGAAAAAACTTGGAGAATTGGACTATTATACTGTGGGAAAGGAAAGTGATTGCAGCATCAAAGAGTTGGGGGCGCTTCGGCTACGAGGACACCTTCATATAGAGAAACTGAGAAATTTTTCACAAGTTCAAGAGTCGAAAGAAGCCAATTTGAAGTGTAAGGAGAAGCTCAAGGAGATAGAGTTGACATGGAATGATGAAGGTAGTGAAGACTCATCGCATGAAAGAAATGTTCTTGAGCAGTTATGGCCACACACCAACATCAAAAAACTTTCAATTTATGGGTATGCAGGGACGAGTTTTCCAAATTGGGTTAGACATTCTTCTTTCTCAAACATGGTGGAATTAGAGCATGCACAATGTAGATATTGCTTGTTCTTACCACCTCTGGGGCAGTTGGGATCCTTAAAGCGCCTGTCAATCATTGGGTTTAATGGAATCACAATTGTGGGGCCTGAGTTCTACGGGAAGAGCAATAAGCCACCATTTGGATGTCTGGAAAGCTTAAGATTTAAAGGAATGCCACAATGGCAAGAATGGTTCCTTATTCAAACATGGACGAGGGTGATGGAGCTACTGCTGCTTTCCCGCTCCTCCAAGTGCTTGAAATTGTAGACTTTCCCGAGCTAAGCAAGATTCTGCCTGCTGACCTGTCTTCTTTAAAGAGAGTTAAAATCATAACTTGTGCTTCATTCGAGAGTTTTCCCTTGGATTTGGCCCCCGCATTAGAGTATGTTACAATTTATAATTGTGAAAAATTGGAATTTCTCTCTGCAGCAGTAGCTGAGTCGGAGCATTTGAAAACTATAACCACGTTCATAGCAGCAGTGGAAAAATTTGCTCCAAATTTAATGACGTGGATGTGAGAATGAGTTCTATATGTGATGGAAACTCTTTTATAGAAAAAAGATTTAACAAAAAAAAGAGAAAAAGAAATGGAAAACTAAGGCATCTTGCATGGATGAGTTCCATTCCTAAGGACCTGGGATATAAAAAAAAAAAAAAAAGTAATGGTTAACATTTATGCATAAATTTGAGCAAAATCTATGCTAGGGCAAGACAATTGCATCATGATGATTGATATTGAATGAAATAGCTAACCCTTATATTCATGAAACTATCAGATTTTACAACTGGCAATAATAAGATAGGTCTTATTTTCCTCTAGCATATTATGGTGTATTGGTGAAAATTGTCAAGAAAAAGTTAAGAAAATATTTGGGTAAAAAAAAAAAAGTTTCACTGTATATACGAAACTGCAAAAGTTTTGTTGACTAAAAATTGTTACTTATCTTGAAATTTCAGGATTTCAAAATATTGGAATCTTATGCCATATGTTGGGAGTCTTTGTATCATTGGGGACTTCACCCCCTCATCTTTCTTATGCAATTGTAGATCTATAACTACCTAAAGCTCTAATCCATCTCAAATGAAAGACTACCTTCCTCTCATCCGGATGCACTTTTTTATGAATTTGATGATTGTTTCGTGCATACTAAGTCTTTATTATCTCATATTCAACCTTAAGCGAAGATATTGTAGCCAAAACTTGACCTTATAATTGAATCTGCCCAACCTGACATGTTTGCCTCTTAAGGCTAATATTGGATAAAATGTCATTAACTAATAAGGCCTTTTAATATAGTCTTTTCATGAGTGGAGAAGAGCCGCTAATCTGTCAAATGCAAATTCATTCCCATTGCTTTGCTGAGGACAAGCTGCTATAAAGATAGTTTGGAAACAAGAATTGCGAGTTGGAGAAAAGGTCGGAGGAGAGCTATTACTTTGATTATTACATCTATTGGCCCCTTTCAAAAGGGTGACAATATCTAGGAAGCAAAAGTTGGCATACATGGGTACCAGAAATGATAAATTTACTTGTGCATGGCCATACATTAAGACAAATCGAAGCAGCAAACACTGCTATAGATGCTGCTAATGATAGTTGCACCTGTTCTTGTCCCTAGTACAGGTCATGTTTCTATGGTATTAACAAAGGGATTATTAACCGAATTTGTTTGCTTGCATACACATTGCTTCCTTTATGTCCCTTTCATGCTGTGAATTCCTAGTTTCCCCATCCCATTTCTAACTTCAACTTCTTATGATGCTTTTTTAGCTTCAATTTGGCTTCTTAATCATCAGCATTTTGTAGATTCTAGATACAATGCTCTCCCTATAAATTTTGAACCTCGCCCACCTCTTTAATGCTAGAACCACTTTCTTTTCCAGCAACGAAGTCATGTAATAATTGGAGCTTTGCTAGTTCACCCATTTTTAATAGCATCAGTTGTAATTTTGTTCCTGACATCAAGATGATGCAAGCTGATTCAACTAACCATCAAGGTACTTTTGGCCATGCAGAATTAAAATCTGCAAACCACATAAATTATTTAGGGATTCATAGTAGCTTTTAAATTGACATTTCATAAAGATTTAGATGTCGTAACTGCTTCAAGTTGCCACAAAGTCATTGCATGAGCGTAAGATCAATTGTTGTAAATGAAACAAGTTATTTACCATATCAAGAAGACCTTTGATATTAAACCATGAAAGTATTTGTCACTCATTTCCTCTATCTACTTAGGTGTTATTCTTGGGTATGTTCTCCCACCCATCTGCATCTCACTTGCACCTCAAGAGACCACCACCTATCTTTCCAACTAGAGGCAAACCTTAATTTCCTAGCGTAGATATTGGTAGGAATTGATAGAAACTTTAAAATGGGCTCATGAACATACACCTTCGGCTAATTTGATTCGATGGAGAGAAAAGGCAGTAACTCTTTCAATTGTGCAAGCAAGATTGGTTAGATTAGCTCTTTCCTCACTCTTTCTCTGCCATATACTTCTAAGTCTAGATATGAACTATAACTTCCATCATCAAATGCATGTTTTGCAAATGAGGACCAGTAACTTTCCTCTGTCAGCTTTTTCACATAATAAACTGGACTGCTATACTATGCTTAAATAATAATGTCCACGATCTTGCCGCGTGGATTAAGGAAACTCCTCCTCTATCTAGTTAGTGTGGTGGTTCAATTCTCAGTCCAAATTAAAATCGATCCCAATAACAATAAATCCTGAAATTTTACCAAGCCTTAAAATTTTGCTTCGGTTGTGCCCAACCCTATGAGTCAAAAAACAAAAAAAAGGTCGTGACTTGATATTTTTAGCTGCTTTTCATGATACAAGTTGTCATTTTTTTACTCCTGTTATTGATATAGAGCTTCAGCCTATCGAAATTGATTGGTACTGCTTAAACCATTAAAAACAAAGTTAACTTAAGATTTTCTAGTATAATATCTATATTTTTAATGTTTCAAATTATTTGTAATGGTTAATATCGTACACTCATTGATGAACAAGTTACCGACTGTCTCATTGATTTTATTTCAACTTTAATTCAAGTTGTTTTTTCTCCATTCTATTAACATCATTTTATGTTAATTACTATTTTGTTGCAAAAATGCTAGTATCATTGATGACATTTCTTTTTATATGAAAAGGTGATAATTTTTTTTTAAAGAAAAATTTGCACTAAATTATATACGACTATTTATATTTTATTAGTTATATTATCTTCAAGGGTACAATGAGTTAAATTGAATAAATTGATTTAGATGGAAGAGATATCCATTTTAGCTAAAGAGAATTAACATATTGCAAATCATTGAGTTCTTATATGAAAATTAATTGGGGGTGTTGGAATTTGATAAAATCAAAAAGAAAAAAAAATAAAAAATTGCATCTCTTAGGATTTGAAGTTAGGAAATGCATAATCATACAAATTATCTCAAATAATTATTTATTACGTCCACTAATTAATAACTAGTGACCAAAATAAATAACTGAAAATAGTGTCATAAGACTCTTAGGTTGTAATTTAAAATTTATGATTGTTGAAGTAAAGAACAATTATTTTAAAATTATCAAATAACTAATTTATATGATTCAAATAAATAAAAAGAAAAAAAAAAGTTACACCTCTCAAGTGGCAAACTCATGATCATTTTTTAACTGTTAAACCAAAAAAGATAATTAATAAAAAAATCATCGTTACTTCTATAAATGCCAAAAGTCTGTTACTTTTTCCAACATGCAAATTTTCTTTCTTCTTTTCTTAATATTTTTATTATTTTATTAAGAATTTTATTGTTTATATTATTACTATAAAAATATTATAGACAATTTTGAGAGTAATTCTAAAAAGTATACCATTTTTTCAAGGATTTAATTTCAATAGTACAACTTATAATTAAATATGTTTCATTTTATTCTATGAGAAAATTCACATGAACTTCTATTGCAAATTAGTAAGAACAAATTTTATTTTAAAGAAAGTGACGTTGGATATACGACTTGAAGTAATTTTATTTTAATTTTTAGTACAATACTATTTTTGCTTTAACAATCTTAAGGTAAAATTTTTTTATGCTACAACTTGAATATTAAAAAAATTGGTTTTAACTTCATAAAATTAAAAAGGTTCAATGGAGAAAACTTCATACATTGGCAATAAAGAGTTCACTTTCTGTTAGTGTTATTACTAGTGACTTATGTTCTAAATACTACAAGACCAAAAAATGAGATTATTGTAGATATCAATAAGAGACAAAAATGAAAAATAAATGACAAGATATGGAAAGGACATACCCTAAATGCAATAAGTGACTCATTATTTGATATTTACTATACTTTTTAAATTGCAAAAGATCACTTTTCATGACACAAAATATTTATAGATGAAACCATTCTTATAAGTTTCATAATAGGCAAATTACCTTTTTCAAAGAAAGATAGGGAAGTCTAAAGTACAAAATAAAGGATTTTTTTTTGAAAAACTTATTAATCATCTTTGTCTAAAAGAAGAGTTTCGTAGTAAGCATATCATTTTTTAAAAGTGTATATAATTGAAGATGGACAATCAAGCAAGTTCACTAATAAGAGAAAAAATCAATCTAATGGTGACAAAATGTAACGTAAAAGGCAAATGTCATTTTTGTTAAAAAAAAAAGAGATACTATAAATTTAACTATCAACTTTTTAAAAAACAAAAAGAAAAGATAACCTTATACTGAAACAATAAATGAGAAAATGAATGTCATGATCACAAAAAATAACTTAATGGAAAATTACAATACATCAAGAATTAATGAAAAATGAAAAGATTTTTATTTTTACAAATATGTCAAGTAGCCCTAAAATTAATCCACCAAGTATTGTCATCTTCCATACTTGGTAGATTAATTCTAGAACTATTTGACATGTTTGAAAAAATAAAAAATTTTTCAAAAAATTGATACCAATGATATTATTGCATATATAAGAAATTCTATTATTATAGTTTCTAATATGAAAATTGGAGAAATAAAATTGCAATTAACTTCTAAGAGAATCATTACTTTTATGAATATATTTTATGTTCTAGAAAATAGGAAAATTTTGGTTTCAAGGAGAGGAGCTGCTTGAGTTAGGATGAATAAGCGGGAAAATCTGCGTTCATTCCACTCATGGACTGGAACCATATCATGCTCACAAGACTCAGCCATCTCAAGGCGGCCGATTCCATAACTTATATCTTCTTTGAATAAAATGAATTTGATGGTGATTGGAAACGGTGAATTGGCTACGAAGCCATTGAACCGTGACAGTCAATCAAGTGACTATGAACTTGACGTTTGCGGTCCACACATCTTTGGCACACACAATCGTTGTTACTGCTTTATTACTGTATCATAATAACTCAAGAACGATACGGCACAAAATGTTTCATCTTTCAAGGAGCTATATGGATTCATAATTAAGATATGATTTTAAATGCTTAAAAAGGGTTTGCAATTTGAAAGCCGCTTTTAGGGTACGGTTCTCTCTCTCTCTCTCTCTTTATAGCTTTTTGTGCCTTCTTGTCCAAAGAACAAAAGGTTTTATTGAAGAATCGGCATGTGCAGAGAGAGCTAAAAAGATCGTATCAGTAAAAGATCGAAGAATGAAAATCTTGTAAACTTACCACATCTACAAATTGCGTGTTTTTATTGAGTGTTAACCAAACCCGATTGGCCCCGCGTGCAGTGGCAGTCGTTAAAAAGAGGCATTCAATGCCACCATGCGTCCGAGGTTTGTGGGAGGACTGATGAGGCATGAAATAATACAATTTAATGCTTTCATTCTCCTTACCAGACCAGTGAAGGAGAACAGGTCTTATGTCTTGCGGTCCCTATCACACCAATAACTGATGTCTGAACGCAACACGACTATGTGACAGGCCGCTGCCGATTCGCCGGACATTATTGCTATCAACCTCGCCAGGAATAAGCTAAGTAAGCCAGTGAACTCCTTTCTTCTAACACCTTTCACTTTCCCTCCCTCTCTCCCCCGAAATGTTCGCAGTGCATTAACGACATTGATCAGGAGAGGTCATCCAACGGCCCACGCCATGATTGATTCAAGAGAAGAGCTCATGATCTCACCAACCGGCGACGGAAACCCTATTTTGAGACAAGCCTATTTCATCAAACCCTCCGTATCTTCCACTGGCGAATCAATTTCTCAGCTTTCTTCTCTTTCCTTATCTTCTCTGCCCTCCAAATATGAGCCCCAAAACTGGCCTTTATGCGTCTCTTTTATTGGGTGGAGGTTTCCAAATGTCAAATGGAAGGCTTGGGTGCAAAAGATGGCTTCTTCCCACGAAAACACTTGGAAGAAGGCTGGTGTATATGAAGGCATAATGAGCTCCACGTATAAAATTATCAAAGACCCTCATTTGGTCCTTGGGATTGCAGAGAGATGGTGCCCCGAGACCAAGTCTTTCATGTTTTCGTGGGGTGAAGCAACAATAACACTGGAGGATGTGATGGTATTATCAGGGTGCTCTGTTTTGGGGTCCCCTCTTTTTGAGGCTCTTGAATCAGAAGAATTAATTGAAGGTGAATTAATCGAAGCAAGAAAAGCAATTGCTAAGACTACGGCCAAGAAGGCATCGCAGAGTTTGTGGATGGAAAAATTCAAGGACAGTGGCAGTAAAGTTGAGCATGAAGCATTCCTTGCCTACTGGCTGTCTAGGTTTGTTTGGCCTTCCTCCTCTGATATTGTCATTGATCTTATCTTCCCAATAGCTATTCATTTAGCTAGGGGGACTAGATTAGCACTTGCTCCTGCTGTCCTTGCGAGCATATACCGAGATCTAAGCTTGTTGAAAGGAACAATCGCTGCTTTAACCACACTAGAGATAGATGGTGTCAATAAAGATCATGATGATGCATTAGCCATTGCAATTCTGTCCCCATTTCAATTAGTTCAGCTTTGGGTTTGGGAGAGATTTCCAGCATTGCAGCCAAAGCCTAATTTGATCAAGAATGGTGAACCTAGGTTTGCTCGATGGCACAGCTTAAAATGCAGAACACATAACGTGAGGTTGGTTTTAGACTCAGCTAAAGAGACTTTTAATTGGCGGCCATATACTAAACCGTTGCAAAACTGGAATTTACCCAGCTTTTACAGAGAAAAGGATATGTGGGTGGTCGTTGACTCTGGCCTGGATGAAGAACTATTATCATTTATTCAATGCTTCAAAGTTTCCGAGTTGGTTGGACTTGGCTGCATAGAGCAGTACCTCCCGCACAGAGTCTCAATGCAGTTTGGACTGGATCAGGATATTCCTAGCTATGCGGCTAGATCCAATGAGAGTCCTGAGACTGCTTGGCATTGCTACAGTATGCCAGTTGCTGATATGAAGTGTTACATTCCATCTCGATTTTTTGAGGCAGATGTTACAACCAGGTACTTGGAGTGGTGGAGGAGGTCAATGTTGTTTTTGCGAGGTGCAAGCAAGTGTGATTTGCAGCAGAAGAGTAGTTCAACTGATTTGAGTATAACACTGAAGAGTTTGAAAAAAAAGAAAAGGAACAAAAAGCATAACGGTTGCAACTTTGTGAGCAGCTTCAAAATTGCACCGAAGAATCCAAAAGGAAAGAAGGCAGTTATGAAAGTTATGAGTCACAAAGCATCATCAGATAGTGGTCAAGGAATGAAGAAAGGTGGGACTGTTTCGAGGTTCAAAATAAAGCCCAAATTGTTGAAAAGAACAATCAATGCCAAATGTTTCAGATCCATTTTTACCATAACATAAAAGACTTTGAAAGAAAAGACGGAAGCTGATGGTGCCTATGTTAGTTCTGCTTTGGCCAGAAACGGTTCAAAAACATCATCACAGAGTCAGCCACCAAATGAGAGCAATAGCTATTGCTTAGTCACATCTAGTGTTCCAGTGGAGGATGTATCTGCTACTCCTGATTTGTCCCAGAAGAGTTTCAAAGAATCAGCAAGGAGTTTAAAGAGAAAAGGAGAGGAGAAAGATGCCACACTGTCCCATAAGAGTGCCTCCATTGCTAATGTGTCTCCTTCAAGAAAGCCTGATCAGATATTGAAGTATGAGAGCGAGGACCATGAGGTGGCCTCTCCTAATTATCCTGCAAGTCTTGAAGTGATAAAGGAAATTAACAGTTCTCCAGTTCCTCCTGGATTTCCTCCCAAAAGTAACAGGGCTGAAGCAATAGACTCCATTGAGGAAGATCAATTGACTATTTGGGAGTTTTTGAGGACTCTGGACAAGCATGGAGGTGACAGCAAGAGGCAATGCTGTGGGGGCAAAAACTTCTTGGATCAAAATCAAACCTATAAATCTTCTATTGCAGATATTGAGATTGCCAAAACATCAAGGAAAGCAATTTCCATGGAGAAGATTGTGCAGCATACATCCATGGAGAAGAATGAGCAGCATGCAGCCATTGAGAATCAGCTGAGTGGTGATGGCAAGAAGGCATTAGATCAATGTGGGGATCATTTATCTTCAATTGCAGTTAATGAAGCAATTAAAGTTTCAGATCCAGTTATCATATTGAAGAAAGAGGACAGGCATGGTAAATCGACTTGGAACATACAAACTTGCAATGGCGAGGACACATCAGGCCAATCAAGCCATTCTTATTCTCCATCATCTTTGATTGGAGGCAACAACACCCCTGGGAATTTGGAGTCCCTAGCGATGTCAAAAGAAAAGATTCTGAAAAAGATTGTGCTTAGTGAATCTTCAACAAGGGTGAAAGAGGAAGGTATGGAATATGCAAATGGGAGTCAGGCAGGGAGTCCAGCTTCTTGTAAGGTGACAAGCATAAATGACAATGAAGGGGGCAGCGTTAGCTATTCAGTTGAGGAGCCATGGTTAAAGCTTGAAGCTCGACTTGAGAGACTTGAGAAGATGGCTGCAAAACTAAAAGCCAGGATTGGGGAATAAATGCTCAGTCTCGCTTCTAGTATCATTACGCATCAGTTGCAGTAGTACAACCGATCTCTGTAACTTAGTTTTCGAGAGATAACTTATTGCCTCTTCTAATTACCATTATCGTTCTGCTGCAACTGTTTTTATCTGGGGTCGTTACATTTTATAAACGGGGAAACAACATTCTAATTTCTGGTGTATTGTATAGCCTGCAACATCTGGTTTTTATGCGCCAGGCCTTGTTATGAAGTACTTTCATATTATAATTCCTACTTCCTGGTGTCTACACTACTCTATCTGCATTTAGCATGTGTCAATCTCGAGTTTCTCAAGTTATGTAGCCTTAAATTTTATCAGCATGCACAGAAGAGCAAAATTGTAGCATATATTAGTTGATGTGCAACCTGACAAGATGCTTAATGCATCCTTCGTTCGCCCTGGTTTGCAGTGACCTATATAGCAATTTCTAATATGATCACCTACTACTATGATGCTTGAAGCAACAAAAATAAGCGGAGGACAAGGAAATTTCCAGAAAGAAAATACAATTTCATTAGATAAACCAAGTAATCTTAGGCACAAATTTTCCAAAATCCATGGACATTGGAAAGTAATACTTTAAGTATGTCCTGCAAAGGATGAGATCATAATTGGAAATCCGGCGTAGTATTGCAATTAAAAGCCAGAATTTAAACAACATGGATAATGACTGAGGTATTTAGGTCCATGCTTGTGCACCAGCTGCAAAGAGAGCCCAAACTCCACCTATTGGGTTACCAAGATGCTTTCTTTACACCATTCAACATTCCATTGGAAGCCAAAGTCCGAAAAACAATGCGAGACATCCGGAAAGCCTGATAGACACCACGAGCTCTACCAGTGAATACACAACGGTTTCTGACCCGTGTGAAGGAACTATTTCTTGGGAGCTTTGAGAGCTTATAAAAAGCATTCTCACGCACCTCAGTTGGAAGACTGGGATCTCTAACAAGGGACTTATACAGCTTCCGCCTCAGCTCATATTTTTCAGCAAGAACCCGACGATGGTTATCTTTTATACAACGATTCTCATTATTAACGGCAGTCAGCTTCTGAAGAAACGACGTCATCTTTCTTTCCTGCTTAAGACAATAAACCAAACATAAGTAGCACAAGAAGGGAATGAGATTATCGTTCTTACACGAAAAAGGCTGCCTTTGTACTGTCACGATCCTTGTCCCACCAATACTTCAAATTGTTCTTGTGTATGTAAAATGTGGACAAATTTGCAAGAAATTGAGACGAAATAAAATAGTTCAAGAGGTAACCGAAGTAAGCTTGACTATTCCTTCTAAGAACCCAAGTCGAGAGACTGTTTCATTGTTTCTAATTGTCACCCCACTAGAGTTAAAAAAAAAAAAAATCTGGAGATACAAAGCTACTTCATTATTTAGAATTTTTTTTTTTCATTTTAGATATTGGATTTAACTGTTTTGGTAATCAGAAAAAGTGCATTTTTTTGTTCATTTTCCCTCTGGAAATCTACATCACATCTCGTTATATAAAACACATTGAAATTTAGAGTAAAACTTGATCAAATTCAATAGGGCCCAAAAATAAGATTGCATTTGTCAGTATAGAGGAAACTACAATAACAAACATTAAAAAAAAAAAAAAAAAGATAAACTTTGTCAGTTCTTCAACATAGGAATGGGATTGAGAATCAGAAAAGTAAAGCAGGAAACCTTCTGCTCTTAGGCTTAACAACTACTCAGCGTTTCATGCTTTGGCAATGACACTTTTCCATACACAATCAGAGAGACAGAGAGAAAGAGAGAGAGAGCGAGAGAGACAGACAGAGATTTGGTTGAGGCTTTTACCTTCAAGAGGAATTGCAGGGTGCCGGATGATGGGTGTGCGGCGGCGGGGACTTAGCTGGCAATGAGAAATATTAAGGTTCCTCGACGGGCAGCCCAGAAGGGCGGCGGTGGACGAGAGAAAGAAAAAGCGAGTGAGAGAGCAGAACCACGGAAAATTAGAAACTCAGGGTATTTATTTATTGTTTTTTTCTTTTTCAATTTTTTTTTAAGTGCATCAGACTATATTAATCATACCGCACTTGTATATCAGAGTAATTGTTTATTATTTTTTATTTAATATATATTTTTAAAAATGTGTTATTTAAATTTTATTAAATTACTATTTCGAATAATAATAAAATTTTTATTTTTAACATTAATTGACAATAGAAATACACTTTTTTTTTTTTGCGATAAATAATGTCATAATAACATAAAAAATATAGAAGTGCATTACCTTTTTTTCGTTTTTTTTTTCACCTTCTCTTTTTGTCATGTGTCACATTATTATGGTTATGAATTTTAGAACATTGCAAATCAGATTTTGTGATACCATAAGGAATTTGTCAATTATTTTCAATTGGGGTTAGCAAGTCCAAATAAAATTTTGATTTAAGTTGATCTTAATTTTAATAAGCATCAAAATTTTGTGAGAACTACTAACTCAGCTTATTTGGCAATCAGTGTTCCAGAACGCTTGGCTTGTTTCTTTGTTTCTTAACAAAGTTCTCACATAAAAAGCACCATCTAATTATATTTAACAAAGGATTTACAATCCAACCACGTTGTGCAGATGGTGTTCATGCAGGGGCTCTGGTCTTTCATTCCATGTATTTATTATGTCTGGTTTTTTTCTGCTCATATTCCAAATCATCATACGGTAATGATGCTTGAGTTCCATGGTTGGTTGGCCAACCACTTTTTGAGAGTATTCTCTCCATTCACTCATTTCATTGATGATTGCCTCCCTCCCTCTCTCTCTCTCTCTCTCTCTCTCTCTCTTCGTTGCTTAGCCTCCCCCATTTGAGTCCTTGGCATCTTTCGCACTTTCCCCTACTTTCTTGGCAACTTCAAGTGTCCATTTGTTGGTGGCAGATATTGAACTTGCAGTAGGCATGAAATTTGTGGTCTGTTTTCCCGTATGAACTTCAGTCCTCTTCTCAGGAGGAGGCATATTTTTCAACCTAAATGGAAGAGGAAGATCATCACCACTGCCACCACTGGAAGAAGGATCAGGATGTAAAGATGCACAACTCTCTTCTCGATCAGATTTTAGTGTTTCAGAGACCATTTTGTAGTTTCCTCCACCAAATGCTGCACCCTGAATGAACCATTCATTGAGACCTAAGAACTTCCCAATGGGTCTGGGACATCAAAACTATCCTCCTGCACTTCTAGCTTTGAGTAGGGGGGAAATTTAGCATCGTTGTAGCTTCTTGTTCACCGTGGGATATCTTGAACGACCTTCATGGCTAGATTTAGATCATTTCCACCAATTGAGAACCTGAGTGAAACACAAGGCACAAAGGATTTTGGTGCAATGAAAAATCTGAATGTTTACTGCTCATACCAGCGATGTCAGCAGGAAGATTTTGATCCATGCCAAACTTCACTGCCAATGTATTTGTTCTACAGTTTTCCTTACTGTCCATTCCAATCTGCTTGCACACACTGAGCAACAGATTGTAACTCCTCATTGACATTACAGCTATCAAAGATTACCCATTCAGTGTCTTTGTAAAAGGATAAATGCTGCCGGTTATCCATTATTCAAGCTGGCAGTACAAGGCCACCACTGGAAATTTTCAGCAGACTTGAGAACCAATCTAACAAGTAGGAAGCTAATTTTTTGCTCAAGCTTCTGCCATCTAGCAGCCCTAGCTTCACTGGGTTTAAGTGGATTAGAGGCTTCAGTCCCAGAAGCAGAAACCTCCCGGATGCCCATAGCTGCTAATTGCAATGAACTTCACTTATTGTTGCTGCAGAAGCAGATGCCAACAAAGTAATGCTGCAGTCAATAAAGCGTTAAAGTAAGAAAACTTAAAAGATAGGGCAACTGCATCTGTGTGAGGAAAACATGAAGGCTTAAGCAGGAATCGAAACAATCCTAACTAGCAAAATGATCTTGGTGAAGTTGTAGAATGTCCTATAGTTCTCCAACCTCATCCACTCAAATGCCCAATCTAACTATATGGCAGTCTACAAGTCTTTCCACATTAAATATGTACAGACAACAGATAAAAGAGAAATAGTAACAGCAATGCGGAAAAAGATCATACCAAAACAACAATCTGAACCTGGAAAACCAGGTTAATATGAGAGTCCAACCATTTAAACACAGCAATGAACATACCCTTTCTAAATCAATATCCATGAAAATCCAGGCAATATAAGTAAGAGAACGCGAAAACTAAATGTGAAGGGTTGAAAAATTAAAAAGGTATCGAATTCTTGTGACATTATTTCTTTCTTTGTATACAGTAAACTCTTAACATACAGAGAAAAACCCCTCAAAAGTATTGGATGATTTAATAAGCACCAACACAGTAGGTGTCTCAGACAACAGTCATGAGAAATTTGCATCCAAATTCATCATCTGATTTCCCAATCTCTACTTTGAAACACAATCTATTCATGCAAAGCCTGAAGCAGAGAAAGAAATAGAGGAACAAAGGCACAAAGAGGAGAGCTTAACATGAAGATTAAAAGATCACACAGAAATACCAGCTAACTAAAAATAATGCCTCGTAAATGCACAAAATTATATCATAGTTCTCCATGCTGGCCATTAATATCAAATTCAAAGATTAGTCTATTACCAACTACATGTAAGTAACTTCAAACAAACATCCCTAGATCACTTGCACATCCTTCAAAATTATTACCTCATCAATAAATTTCAGCACAATACTTTAGAATTTCATATAATTCATAACAGACACAGAGACATGCATTATATGATGCTTGTTAACAAGCATCATGCCAATATCATTTTGAAAACAAAATTGCATAAGGGAAAGATTCCAAAGAAGAAAAATCCACGTACCAGTGTACAGTCTTTAGTTTTAAAACTGCCAGCGCGAGTCACAAATTCTGGCAGTTGCATGCCTTCTGTTAAAAAAACACACACTTTGCACATGGATAATTCCGTTGGTTAGTTGCTCTGAGGCTGAAAATTTGTATGACATGGAAGAAGCAGCTAACATTTGACTCAACAACTTAACAAAGCAAACTGGCATGGCAAAAACATACATAAAAAAAAAAAAGGAACAACCAGAATAATCAAGAAAATCATTTCAGAACTAGACATTGGCCAGTCCAGAGGCAGAGTGTGTAAGATATTTGAATGAGCTAAACCAAGCTGGCATGATATCAAAGACACCTTCACAATCATAGTTTCTTTGGTGAAATATTTGATGCTAAATATAACAAATCAAAATAATGGAGCACGTCCCTCAGAACTATTAAGTCATCAATGGATGATCAGGCCACTACTTTTAAATCTAAAGATCATTCTTCCTAGGGATGCAACGCAGCATAAGTATAGAAAAACAAATAGCGTCGAACTTAGATCAAACAAAAATTCTCGATGACAGAAACGTAATGACAAATTGATTCACAGAAAAAAAAAAAAGGTTTATCTTTACAGTGAACATTAATGAAATCAATGCCAGCAATCTGACACCGCACCTTAACCAACTTCAAAAACCCACATAGAAATTATACCCCTTATCTATATAACCAAAAGTTCCAAACTTTCAGGAACTAGACTCAAAATTAAACACCAAAACTAAATATTCTAGCACGAGAAAACTCGGGCTTGATCGAAAACTATCTAAATGTCATATAACTATGTAGAAACTACATAACCTCGTACTTGTACTTGTATTGAATGGATAGAGCCGCCGGCTCTCTCTTTTATCTGAGATGGGGCAGCGACGAGGAGAGAAAAGTAACGTAAAACAAAAGACTCTTATTACCGTGGGGAAGCAAAGAAAAGGGGATGAGATTGACGGTTGGTCCCTGAAAGATAACAAAATTGCATTTGGTTTCGCATTTGGTTTCAAGCTGTAATAGAGACTTTCATTTTTATTTTTATTTTTATTTTTATTTTTATTTTGATATATTAATTGAGATTTTCTTTTACCGTTTAACGGCGTGTCCAGTGTCTGTGAATGTGTCTTTTGTGGGTAAAGTTAGCCAATAAGAACTGGCCACATAAGTGAAATTAGGAGTTGAACCCTCTAAACAGGCAAAATACATCCAAATCCATTCAAATAAAGTCAATAAATCACTCGGCATATTATTTGTCGGTCTGGCTGTCTGCGGAACATTTTTGGAACCTTCACGGACAGAACCGCCATGGAGTCACAGTCGCAGGGAAGGAATCTAGTGTCGTGTCTTTTGCTGTTGACAATCTTTGTTTGTGGTGTCAAAGCTTGGACTGGTGAAATCCATGGAAGAGTTGTCTGCGATGTGTGTGGCGATTCTTCTATTGGACCTGAAGATCATGTTCTAGAAGGTCTCTTCCTACTCTCTCTCTCTCTCTCTCTCTCTCTCTCTCTCTCTATAATTGCGAATTGTGTTTGTTTTATGTATTCTTTAGATGAATTTCTATGATGGGTTTTTGGCTTTTGGCTTGGAATTCTTCATGGTTTGGTGGGTGTCTGGACGCTTGTGATCAAAATTGTTTCCTTTGGCACATTGATGACTAGCTGGGTGATTGTCCGGTTGTCGATGAGTGTTGTAGTATAGACATGATTAAGATCATGATTAGTGAATGAAGTTATGCTTTGTAATATTTTGGCTGGGAGTTTTACTGGCTTGGATGCTAGTGTATCTGTGCTTCCTTTGCATGAGTATATGGGTTAGGGTTGAGATCCTCCCAGATTTGAGTGTGACATTCACTGAACTAGATGCCAAGCTGCAAAAATTTTTAATTTGCCAGTGTGAATTTTCAAAAAGATTTTTTTTTTAACCATACATTTATTACTGGGTTGTTTATGAACCAGTTGATCTCGTTTGCCTCTGTCTATAGTTCTTCACTAAGTAATGGCATTCGTGCTTCTTTGGGTGTGATTTATAAGGGTGTTTCTGGACGTCATTAAGAGATTAAAGTGATATGGAAAAGTTGTGCTGGGCATTCTAGGATTTTATATATGGCATTCAACAGACGTTTCTAATGTTTGAGTTGTGAAAAGGAAGGCACAAATTGATTACTCTCATAATCTGATTTAGAAATTAGTATCAC
This sequence comes from Ceriops tagal, assembly GCA_021533255.1. Lineage (NCBI taxonomy): Eukaryota > Viridiplantae > Streptophyta > Magnoliopsida > Malpighiales > Rhizophoraceae > Ceriops > Ceriops tagal. Next base: position 2,328,973 of record CM038600.1, on the reverse strand, counting down.
ATTATTTACAAAATTGCAGTGGAACTTTCAATTGAAGTTACTGCTAGTGGAAAATAATATGATATGTTCAAGAAAAAAAAAAAGTGCTTTATGGCAGAGGTGAATTGTAGAGAGGTGAAACTTCTTTGAATTTTGTTAAAGTATAATAGATAGTCCATATTTAGATTTTACCTAACAGTTACAATTTTTTGGGGGAATGGTTTCTTAACATGGTATCAAAACCTTCATAATTAAGTAATAATGAGTTTGAATCCTGCTGCCCTCACATTTGATTGTGAATTAATTATAAATTTCTAGTTTGTTCATGTTTTAGGCCCAAGTGAGCCTGGTTTATATGATCCATTTTCAAAACCATGTTCTTCAATTTTGAGTAAAAGCTTTGATTATGCTTTTAAAGGATCTGCTTAATAGGTGATTCAGATTTTGCTCAATATAAGCAACAGCTTTGTTTAGTTCTATGTAAGACTAATCTGAATTATTGATGGAGCATAAGCTTGATCTGCATTATTAATACAGCCATTACTCTCCTGCACATAATAATTAATGTGCTATATTACTTACTGGTCTCCTCAGCAGTAAGCATTCAGAGAAAGTTTTCTTCCTGTCTACTGGAGCTTAAAAGAACCCCCAGTCATTTCACTGTATCTGGAAGGGATTGTCTTGTCGTCTATAAGAATTCTTGGTTATATACTGTGAGAAACTAACTCATATTTGTGGCTATGGATTTTGTTGATGACTTGATTCTTATGATGGTATTAATCGTGCTTGCAAACAAGCACACAAAGGTGAGTGGATTTACAGTATCTCTTAATGACTTGGTTCTTAAGATGTTGGGAATCAGCTGCATTAAAAATATTAACAGCTTGAAATTTGTAGAGCAACAGTGAACTTTAATATGTGATTGTAATTCAGTAATGTGGAAAAGATAAAATGCAACAACTGTCCTCCTCCTTGTCCAGGTGCTGAAGTAGCAGTTCTCTGCATAACAAAATCGGGGGAAGTATTAAATTATCAAGCATTCACAAATGCTAAAGGCATATATACCGTGGCCGAGACCATGCCTGAGAGTGACCGGTGGGATGCATGTTTGGCGCGACCTATCAGCAGTTTCCATGAGCATTGCACCCATCTTGGCAAGGGCAGTGCAGGAGTGAAGTTTAGTTATAATCGCCCATCAGGTTACTCTCACGCGGTCAGACCTTTTGTCTATCGCCCTGCCGATTTGCCAGCTTACTGCATGTAGATGGGATGGGTATTCCTGCACCTCCACCACAAATCCCAGAAAGATACTAAAAAATGGACTGGTTAGCTTCTACCTTAAATATGCCCTTAAATTCCCAGGCAAACATGTTTGACGGACTGAACTTGCAGCTTTGTCGGGTGGTTCATGCTACTGTTATTCATGAATTTGATCCCGAAAAAGTAAGAACTGTCACCTAATTTGTTACATAACGCTATTCTCAAGCATGGTTCTGTTCTTTTTTTTTTTTTTTCTTTTCTTGCTTTGGATGAATTAATGGAGAATTTCGTTATCAAATAATTAGAATTCTTGTAGGCTACTCTGAATTAAAAATGTCCAAACAAAGGCTAGATACTGGACCAGAAAACTATAAAAAAAATGGGGAAAATTGGAAATTTGACGATGGACTGCACAGGTTTAGAATTGGCTTCTACCCCATGTTCTACTTCAAATTCAACCACACGAAGTATGCTTTTGTGAGGACAGATGGAGAGCCAATGGGCAATGGGGAGTCCTCTGCTGCGTTTTTCGCCATATCCAACAGAGTAATGCACGTGAGGCCAATCCGAATGCCACAGAAGAAAAGACGACATTTAGTCCCCAAGCCATAAAACTCCATGTAGGAATATGACTTTGAGGACTTGGGTATTACGTTAAGGGTCGCGTAAACTGGGGAATGTGTGAGAAAAAATTAAGCGGTGGAAGCTGAGGTGTTCATGGTACGGTTAATCGAATTGAATCATGAAAACTGAAAAAATTCGGTTTATTTTGAATTGAAAATTGAAATGAAATCAAAATTGTCAGTTCATCAATTTTAATAAAAGAATTAAAATTTTTAATTTAAATGCAATATATATATAGAGAGAGATGTATTTGTTAAAAAGAAATTATTATTATTATTATTAGTTAAAATAAATAAGCAATTATTTAAGATATAATAATACTAAACTTTTATGAATTTACTTGAACAATGCAACCTACCGTACAATTCTATTAATGTAATTCTTTTTAGTAGAACTGTGGAGTACAATTTTTACTTTTTTTTTATCTTTATATGGTCCCTAATCTTAAAAACAATAACTAAACTAAAAAAAAAAGGGAAAATCAATTTATATCAGTATGATGAATCAATTAGAAATTTTAATTTGACTAACCAGAATTTTTCTTCAATTTAGTTCAATTTTATCAATTAACTAAAAGTGTTTTCTGTTTTTTTTTTTTAAAAAAAAACCACGGCTGGTGGTAGCAGCCGTAGTGTTGTCATTGAACAGAAGCACATTCATCTCCAAGCTTTCATGAGCCCATGCGAAAGGAGAAAAACATGGTTGTGACTATTCATTTTCCTAGAAAAGAAAAAAAATATAAATTTAATATATAAATAAATTCTCGGGAGCTATAACAAATTGGACGTGACTTTTGAAATATAAAAATTCAATATTTTTGACACGAATTCATTATACTGTTAATATTTTTTTGACAACTTGTATAATGTGTCAAAATAGTATAATTTTTGTTCACGTTATCAAGCCAAGCATAACATCTAGATATATTATTTGAATCGACAAAAAAAAAAAGGTAATAAGTTTTAACAATAAGATAAATTTATTTTTTTAAAAAAAAAATCTACAAATTATAAAATTGTTAAGTCAGATTTTATTAATAAAAGAAAGAAAAAAGGGACGTTATGTTAGTTACGTCACGTAAGCCAAAACATGTTGATTGTGTCCTTGTCGACACACGAATTCTGCCATTTTCGTGGGCCCCAGAATCTGACATGGCAAGATGGGGTAGGTTCAACAGACGTGTTGTCCAAAAACTCGAAACTCGCAAAGCTGGTCGATTGAGCCGACATACAATGACGAAAAAGAAAGGTTTATAAAACCGTTGAAGATCAGAGAAAAGAATCTGAGAGAGAAAGCCGGAAGGATTTAACATCAGGCAACACACGTATTTGCATATGTGTATGTGTAGATTGAAGTGAAAGATTTTTTTTTTTTGGTTTTGGTTGGGTGGAAGAAAGGAGGAGGAGGAGAAGGAAGGAGGGCTGGGATTGTATTTGCTATTTGGGGTTTGGAAAATGATAGAATGGCTGAAAAAGATGAGGAAAGCATTTGGGGCTTCGTTTCTATGGCTTATTTGCTTGATTTATTTTACCCAGGTTCCCTTCCTCTCTTTCTTTCGATTGGGTTTTCTTTTTTTTTTTTTTAATTATTTATTTCAATCATTGTGAACTATGAATGTATGGGGTCAGACAAGTTTGAATGTTATATGTTGATCTTCTGGGGTTATACCGTAATGGGTCCTCTCAGTCACGCATACACAGATTTGTTTGTGAGACAGAAGGACGAAAAAAAAATTATATAATTTATGGGTTTATTAGAATACCTTTCTTTGGAATTCTTGTGGGGTTGATTTAATGGTCTTCAGGATTCTAGTTGATGATGATATTGCTTGTGTTCTAAAAATTTGGTATTACAGCTTCATTTTCTTTTCTTCTCAATAAGGCATGCAAATTGTTTCTGTTTGTGTGCTTAGATTGGGGGAAGAAGGTCTAATTGCTCATAGTTTATACGTCATTTAGTTGATAAGCTTAACTTTATCTGACCCTCTCTATTTGGGATTCTTATGTTCGTCTTATTTCGTGATAAGTTTTATTTTTAATGTTGCAGTTAAAAGTTCTCTTATTCTTCTGTTGGCACCTTAATACATCTTATTCTTAGCAAAATGTCTACCTCAACCGTATTATGTTCCTCTTCTTTTCAGCATAAAATATAATCTACACTACAGACTATTATTGACACATGGGAAATTGTAGAACAATATGTGTTTTTATCTTTCGCTAGTAATGATAGGAATCTTATGTGTGACTTGGGCTTGAGCGTTGTGTTTTAGTGAATGAGCTTAGCCCCTTGGGTTTTTAGGGTTGGGTCTTCAGGCTGTGTCTCGGCACATTCTAGTTCCTACAGTTGACAATTAATCCTCAGCATTTGATGCATTTGTTTTTTGACTCTCGTTCATGAAGCATGGGAGTATTATTAGCAGCTTTTCAGTTTTCCCATTAATATTTTCAATTTTTGTCATCTTCTGACTTTCATCGTTACAATGTGAGTGTAGGGTTTCAGATCTTTTGTATGGACAGCAGTTTCCTACCATTTGAAGGACAGAATTAAGTTGTCACCCTCAGCCTCCCAATTCGTTTCTTCAGTGGCATTTTTCCCTTGGAGCATAAAGCCGTTATACGGGTATGTTTCTTCTGATTAAATGCATAAAAAACTCACGACCAGAATTACTGTGTGGCTGGGCTTCATGTCCAGAACATCTCTCATTCCTGTCCATATATTTGGGTTAGATTTGATTGACCTTTCATGATTTGCCACCTTGTCCATTTTATTTGAGGACATAGTACTTAGAATTATATTATACTGCTGATCCACAGATTTGTTGTTGTGTACAAAATCAAATCACTAATAAGTGTTGCCTCTGAGGCAACTTTTAGGACAAATTAAAATGAATTATTCCACCTTGGTTCAGGTTCCAATTAAGCAAGTTGACCTCTTTCTTCGATTAGTTGATGAAAACAAAGTGTCCTCTTTTGGAGATGTAAATAGGAATATAGTATTCACCTGGAATTGGATATCAAACCTCTGAATTTTTGTAGGAAATGATGTAGGCCTATCTTAAGAATACCATGGTTACAATCATATATTAGATATTCTGTCAGCCAAGCATGAAATCCTTCTTTGTTGAATAAAGTGTAGGCTTGTTTGTAAAGAAGGTAAATATCTTTGTGGAATTGCACATATTGGTACTTAACATGCAAAACTGTGCGGGCATATCATATTATGTCCCAGAAGTCATTATTTCATGTGTCTTCCTTGGAGCCTTACATGGCATCTGCTATGCAGGATTTTGTCTGATTGCATCCCCATTAAGGGAAGAAGAAGGATACCATACTTGGTAATAGCATCAGTTTTGTGTCTTGTGCCATGGCCTGTTTTAGGACTAGATGCAAAATTGAGGAGTTCCAGATTTCACCTTATCATCTTCTTGACACTGCAAAACCTGGGCTCTGCCATGGCAGATGTTGTGGTTGATGCAATGATTGCTGAGGCAGTAAGATTTGAACGGTATGTACATGTAGCGGGCATATGGTCTGGCTGATTAACATGTTTGTTTGGCTTTATTTTTGTGTTGAACTGGGATCTACCATGACAATGGTTGGTTGAATGCAACAATCAACCCAGCCCTATAATGTGCTTGTTGCTGTTGGGCTGTATTTTGATTCTTTGCTTTGGATCAATGTGTGCTGCTAATTTATCTTACTAATTGCAATGAATTAAGCATTTGGTCGTTTTTTCTTAAAATATGATATCCACTACTGTTCAACAGGGCCTCATTTTCTGGAGATCTCCAGTCTATATCCTGGATGTCAATGGCTTTGGGTGGAATATGTGGCAGTTTGTTAGGAGGATATGCATTAACCAACTTACAGATAGATACAATTTTCTTTCTTTTCTCTATATTGCCAGCTACCCAGCTATTATCATGTGGTTGGGTCAGGGAGAATCGCATAGACAATAAAGTTTCACCTGAATTTGCTAATTCAGGCAGCTCTCACCTCATAAATGAGAATGATACTAAGTTGGATAAACATAGCTTCTTCAAAAACAAGTCCAATGCAAGTACTTCAAGAAGAAAACAGAGCCAAGAGAATGGCAGGGAGAGAGCTGCTATCAGTGAAAAATCCCGTATTCCTAAGAAGGATATTTTATTAGCATCACATTGGTTTTACTCTCTGAAAGCAGCCACTTACAGCTTGTTGCGTGCTTTTAGGCGGCCAGTTATATTAAGGTAACTGTTAAAAAAGTCTTTTGCTTTTTATTCAGTTGTTTTGGCTCTATAATGAATACCATAAGTTGTTTAGCTGTTTCTGATCTGCAATAGTGATGATTTTCGCTCTGTTACATGATGGCAAAATGGTCTAGAGTCTTCTGTAACTGGGGTAATCAAACTTTATGATTAAATTTCTGGATGTGTCAATTTGCAAGGCCGCAGTTTATTGTTCTTCTGTTGGTGCCAATCTAGCTGTAATAATGCACCTTGTTATCTACATATGTACTGTCACATTGTACGCTATACTCTACATGTTAGTTTGTTTTCTAACTGTATTTGCTTCTGCCTATACTCTGTTTTGTGGAAGACCAGACCGATGACATGGTTCTTCTTAGCACATGTCACTGTTCCAAACCTCTCAACGGTCATGTTCTATTACCACACAGAGCTCTTGAAGTTAGATGCATCCTTTTTGGGGACCGCACGTGTTGTTGCATGGATTGGCCTCATGATTGGAACTTTCACTTACAATCAGTACTTGAAGAACATGAAGCTACGGAAGATTCTCTTGTAAGTGTATTTTTTGGCAAATAGAGTTCCTTTTTTGGACTGGTTTTTTATTGTTACTTTATCCTGACTTATATGGATGATGCAGGTGGTCACATGTTGGCTTGGCTTCCATGAGCCTTCTAGATATGGTTCTTGTGTCTCGAATGAGTCTTGCTTATGGTATCTCAGATAGGATCATGGTCCTCTTTGGATCCGCCCTTGCTGATGCAATCAATCAATTCAAGTACATTCATATTTCATCAATCCTTTTACTTCTCTTAACCATAATTTTGACCTTTTGTTTTTTTTTTTTTCGGTTGTTCTAAATGGGAGTATTTGATGTAAAAATGTGCTTAAAACCACATGCATAAATATCTGATGTTTCCTGACATGCATGCATGCTTATGCTCTTCTTGCCTTCTGTATGCAGGTTCATGCCATTCCTCATCTTATCTGGACAGCTATGCCCACCAGGAATTGAAGGAACACTATTTGCTCTCTTCATGTCCATAAACAACCTCGGTTCAACACTGGGATCATTTGTTGGTGCTGGGTTGGCTTCCTTTTTGAAGCTGTCGCCAGGATCTTTTGATAACCTCTTTTTAGGCATTACCATACAACTCTTCTGCACTTTCTTTCCTGTTGCTTTTCTCTCTTTGATACCAAAAGAAGCCACAGGGATATCAGCATAGTTAACAATTCAATTTCTGAACACAGCTTGATCACCAATCTTGTCTGACAAAACAAAAACACCCAACAAGGTTGTCAAAGTAACCGAGAAAGGAGTAAGAATTTGTTATCGAAAGTTTTGTAGGTGCTGAGCAGAAATCGGCATATAATCCTGCACACTCTGAAGATTAAAAGATCAAGCTTCATCTAATACATAATTCTTGAATTTTCATCCTATGGCCTATGAGACATGTGCATGTGTAAGGCAACTCTGCAAAAATATTTTGATTTAAGGGGCGCAATTAGAAGATCTCCAAAACATTGGTACTCTTTAGCATTTACATTTAGCACAAACAGGGATCTAAATTGCTGATGGGCCATCTTGGCAGATAAAATTAAGCCAAGCACAAGTTCGTGCACATCATGGATTTTAGTAATGTATACACTTCTTTTGCTGCAATGTCCATGGAAGTAAAGTAATCCTTGTTGTTCAAGAGCGATTGTGCCCCCAGCATTGTGTTTGATGCAAGGTGCCTATAAGGTGCATCCATCTCTTTAGAAGAGGCGAGTTTTCTAAGATCGCACGTGCAAAGTTTCTTCCCAACCAAGATGGTGGTAATTACGTGCGTTTAGCCCGGAAAAAAATGGAAGAGAAAGGGCTGAATGTTTGATAACCTCTTTTGGTGAGAAAAATGCGAAAGCTGGTTACACCACAATTATGTTACATGATTTCTAGTATAAGTTCACATCTGAGGAGCACCTGAATTTTCTACTAGAATAGCATATATATATATATATTATTTTTATTTTATTTTATTTTTTTTCATAGGAGGTTCATAGCCCATGTACGAGGGAGAGAGATAGCAGAGGTGGAGTTCAAACTTCTGTGTTTTCCTTTGGCATAACATCGGTAGATCAATTGCTCTAAGCTACTGGTTATACATATTTTGTGGTGAATGAGGCTTCTTAAGAAGTGCAGCTACGGATTGAATACTTCTAGCCAGTGTTAAATTATTAAGCTAACCATGTGATATGATGAAACTAACCAAAAAATTAAAAAAAAAAAAAACCAATATTCCAAATTGAATCCTGCAAAGGTATATAAATTAAAAAAGTGAAAAGAGAGAGAGAGAGAGAGAGAGAAAGAGAGGAAGAGGCATAAAAGAAGCTAATGAAACAAACTAAAGAAAGAGGGGCATAAGAGCAAGGCAAAAGCAATAAAAGGCCACATCCATTTTCCAAAATTAAATATGCTCGAAATGGGCTTCGTCAGCCTCATTTACTCTTTGTTATTTTCTAAAACCAGAGTTGAGCAAGCCAGGATGGTGCGCACAACTCTGAATGACTTTTGTTTAGCAACTGGCTTCAAGATTAATACTCAAAAATCAAAAGCAGTTGTTTCTTCAAGGGTGCTGAAAGGTAAGATACAACACTCAAATTTCATATTGTCGAGGAAGAAAGGGATCTTGGATTATATAAGAATGGACACTGCACACCGACAAGTTGCTTTTTGAGGAGAAATTAATGGTCACGGGGTCATTTGACTTTGTCTAGCCTCAATCCTGCTCTATATATTATGCAATCAATTTGTGAAGAGTTGAACAGGATCACGCGCAGCTTCATTGGGGCCTCAGATTTTGAGAAAGGAGGTGTTCATATGGTGAGTTGGGAGGACGTCACCCAGCCAAAAACTGAAAGAGGTCCGGGGCTTGGACCAGCAAGACTCAATAATGTGGCTCTATGCCTGGTAAGCTTAGTTGGGAACCGTATTAGGGGAAAGTAATAAGCTTTGGACCTGAGTAGCACCAATCTGTTGAGGACCAAATTGCCTTGCAGTGAGTCGGGTGCGTGTGGAAAGCTATTTGCAGAAGCTTTTCCGAGTTGTAGGACGGCATTGGGCTTCGTATTGGATCAGGGAGTCTTTCAGGCTCACTTTGGCAAGACTGTTGGGCAGCTACTTCACCGTTAGGAGGACCATCTTAAGGTTAGTGATGTCGTTGACTGATGGTGGGGCAGTGGAAGGCGAAGTATTTGATTGTCTTCGGTTCTTTTCCCACCACATTCATGCAGGATGATGATGGCTTTCCAAGTCCAAGGGGGAATTAGTACCATCTAGGGAGGATTCCACATGACTGCCGAAGAGTTGAACAACATTAGAACTACTCAAGAATGAGCTTGCACACGGAAGCCAAAGGTTCCCCCCCCCCCCCCCAAAAAAAAAAAAAAAAAAGGGTTCCAAGGACCTTTTTACGGTTTTGGATTGGAACTTAGTTGGGATTTGGGATTATAGGAAAGTCATCCTGGAAACTGACTCACTTGCAGCACTGTTGCTGTTTAGCATTCCCTGTAACAATACTCCTAATATATATGATTTATATTTTAAATCTTATTTAAAATTTTAAATCTATAAATAAAATTTTATTTAATATAATATCAAAATTTCTATAATTAAATAATCTTCGTGTTGCCATTGTATTGCACAGAATCCACATTTATAAGGCCGTCCCTGGCCGGATTCCTTCTCTTGCTACTTGTCATAAAATTATTATTTTTATTTAAAAAATAATTTATTAAAATATAAAGCAACTATCAAAATTTATTTTTTTATTTGATATAAGACTCTTGTCCCAACATATCAGTAAAATTAAATTAATTTTTTTAGTAAAAAATTCAATTCAACTAATTAATTTGAAGTGATTTAAATTATATTTTACATTAAAAAAAGACTAGAATACTTAAATTTAAAGTT